>CAMZMU010000035.1:58820141-59312420 GCA_947311845.1 Poa pratensis
GCATCTGATGATTCTGTGGCGATGGCGACGTAGACCTGCTGGGGTATCACCCGAGGGTATGGTATGTGGTTTCGAGTCCCGTCATGGACTCGACCTCTTCATCGAGGCTCATGTTTGAGTAGATATGCCCATCGAGTAGTCCGTCTGGAGGGATCTCGCTATCGATGCCTTCATCGCCCATGCTCATCTCAGTGTTGGAGAAGCTGTTATGAATCTCGAAGTCGAGGTTGCTGTTGTTGCAGATCTCGGAGTCGACGTGGTTGTCGATATGAGTTTCAGGTTCGTCAAAGTCGCTGAGGGAGATCTCGCAGTCGAAATTGTCCTCGAGTGGGAGATCGAGCTCGGGATCGTTTGTGCGGTATCCTGATTCGGCCCCTCTACTTGGAGTTCCTCCAAGAGCTTGTTCATCTCTCAAGTTGACATAGTTGTTGCAGACGAGCAAGATCGAAGGATCGACGATGGTATGGACGCGGTTGATGGATCCGCAGTTGAAGGAGCCGCAACCGATGGAGCCTCGGGTACGGAAGTCGCGAGTTGGCGTGGATCTGTCAAGCCCTGCACACAGCTTGTTGACGAAAAATTGAACGAACAACGGTTAAACCCAAACCTGACTCGAGATCGGAGAAAGCCTCCTGGAATCCTGGCGAGTGTGGCTCGAAGTCCATCAGAGGATCCGATGTGCTTTTTGCGGGTGAAGCTGGGTCGGTGCCATTTGTCGAGTGAGTCGGCGAGTTGCCGTGTGCCGCCTGAGTCGGCGAGTTCTGGTTTGTTGATGCTGCCGGCGAGTTACCGTTTGTAGATCCGATCGGCGAGTCACCGTTTTCCGATGGAACCGAAGAAACCGCGAGTCCAGCACTATTATTTTCCACAGACGGCGCCAATTGATGAGATGTACCCTCATCAAATCCCATGGTTAAGGACCTAGGTTGAGATTATGGGGAGAGAACGTGGTAGTACTGGTAGTTTCATCGGCTGACAAGCAGAGGCAAAGATTTACCCAGGTTCAGGCCCCTCGGGTGGAGGTAAAGACCCTACTTCCTGCTTGTCTGTTATTGATCGTGTGAGATTATGCGATTACAAGGAGGCTCCGGCGAGATGTCGATCTCGCAAGAGCTATGGTGGTTCGAGTATGGCTTGTCCTAGATCGGCACCCCTCCCAGCCTTTAAATAGGCTGGGTCTCGGAGTTCGTAACTGACCTAGTTTACACGTAAGGAAAATCTAAACCGACTATGCCTATGTCTAAACTTGGAGGGTACTCCATCTTCTTGGGCCTCTTGTCTTGGGCTTCGATTAGGCTCTTCGCTATTGGGCCTTAGTCGTCACGTGCACCAGGTACCCTCATGGTAGGGTACCCGAGATGTATACCCATGTCAGCGGTCATGCTCACCTTCGACAACGCCGGGATGTGGAACGTCAGGTCCAACCTCTGGGAGAGGCACTACCTCGAGGAGCAGCTCTACATCAGCGTCATCTCGCCGGCGAGGTTGCTGCGCGACGAGTACAACTTCCCGGAGAGCGCCCTACGCTGCGGGAAGGTCGTCGGACTGCCGCTGCCGCCGTCCTACCTGCCCGCCTGATCAACCAACCCACCAGCTAACGCCTGAATCCACCCACATCCATCATCCATCGACTGATACATGAAAATGATGTGCCACACGAGGAGGCCTAGGCTACCAGGGGGAGGATGAGTTTGTTTCCATTATGTATGTATATGTAACTCCAATTCTTGTACCTGCTGTGTAATTGTGTTGTTGTTGTCGTCGTCGTTCTTGATTGGCGATCGATTTTCTTTTTTGCTTTGGTGGAATATATGCATGCACGGGGGATAGCCCCCTTCTCAAGACAACAAATTAAGACTAAAGGAAGCGTAACTACTCCCTCTGTTTTTTAATATAAAATGGTTTAGGTGTCCTACTGTTGTCTAGATGCATATTAAAATGAGTGAACAAGCACACTAAAATGTGTCTAGAGGAAAAGAAAACAAAAACGATTCCCTTTAAAATTCAAAAACATGTATTGAATTATGCTAACTTCAATGCCAAATCTAAATCTATATTTCTTGTTTGAATATATGTAACACCCTGAATTTTGGCCTTTTTGAATTTTTTCCCAAAATGCATTGTCTCATTATTTCATGTGCAATTGGATTTAAACCTCCGGGAAATCTTTTTAAATCTTGAACCTTTGCAAACATGATAAGTCAAGTGGGACCTTGTGCTTTCATTTTTCTCCCACTTGGTACTTGCATTTGTGATTTTATCCCTGGCAAATATTTAATTGGGAAATTCTTTTCCTTTTTGGAAATTCCCCTTTTTATTGCCCTTACAAAGGAACCCCTATTTTTATGTCTCCAAAAATTCTGCAAAAATTAGGGAACCTTCCCTAGTTGATGTGGATCACTTTTATAAAAAAATATGGGGCCATGACTTGGAAATTTTTCCTCCACAACTCTTTTTGTATTCTGCCCATTTTCTCAAAACATTTTAAACTCTAGCAAAAACATTTCTCCTGGATGAATCCAAGGCATGGATAAGCTCCACTTCCTCACTCCTACCTCAGGACAAAAGGGCAGCTCCATCTAACACAATCTACCCCTCCAAACATTAAAAACCCACTTCTGTCCAGTGCTGTTTTTCGCAAATTCTAGTCGCACCAAGTTTTGTTTTTGCAAAAACCATAGTCAGGAAAGTTGTAGGGTTTTGGATTTGGTGCACGGTGACGCAAACCTCATCTCATTTGGAGCTCTGAGGTGAGAGATCGATGTCAATGCCGACATTGGCATGGTCTGGACCATGCCAGAATCGGCATGGGCGTGGCCGCGGAGCGCCGCCCGTTTCTGGTCGCCGGAGAAACACACCACTCCGTGCCCTAGCGTGCCTCCCGCACTCACCATCCTCCTCCCCACCTCCCAGCATCCACGCGTCGCCGGAGGAGCGCGGCACGGCCGCCGCCACATACGCCAGGGCCGCTAGCCGACGCGCCGTCAAGGACAGCGCCGCCGGGGCCCCGCTGTCAGCCTCTCCACCGCCGCCGATCCTATCCATCTCCTTCCCCTGTGCCAGCGCTCGCGCGACACACCGCCCACCGTCGCCTCCACGCCATGGCGACACCTCGCCATGCCAATTACTGCGGCCACCGCGCGAGAACCCTATAAGAGGCCACCCCCGCACCATTCCTTCACCGCACCACCTCTCCCACTCCCTCTAGCACCCTCCACTGCGATACCCGAGCCAGAGGAGCAACACCTCGCCGGAATCAAGCTCGCCACCGCCGCACGGAATTCGCTCGAAATCCACTCCAGCAGCCCCTTCCCCACCGATTCATCACGCACACCACCTCTCTGGACCAAGATGGACCTCCAGCTGCCCTCGCCTGGGTGAACGGTGGCCAGAGCCGTCGTATCCTTCCTCGACACATCGCCGGAGCCGCGGGAGGAGAAGCTCCGCTCCAGCCCGACCTCCCCGTCAAGCGTGGGTGCTCGAACTAGCTGCGGCAGGCCTCCCTGAGACGTTCTGCTTCCTCTCCCTCACCTCCCCGTCGCCCTAGCCTCCTGGAAACGCCGCCGGTGAGTTCGCCAGAGACGGCCACCCCGTTCTTCTTCTTTCCCGCGCGCGTAACGGTTCGATTTGAGTCTATGACAGGTGGGACCCACTGGTCAGATTTTTAATCATTTCCTGAACCGTTTTTCTGTTTTATTTTTCTGTTGAAAAAGGGCAGAAATTGAACCAAACTTTGAATTGCAATTTCTCTCCCAAAAATGGTCAGAAAAATATGAAACCAATTTTGTTGGCTTTGTTTGAATTTTCTCTTTCAAATGGAACCAGAAAATATTTATTTGGAATTTATTTTTTTGGCATTTAGTTAAATAATTTAGGAGGGATTTTGATGCATATTTGTCTTGTTTTGGATAGATTCGAACCTTTCCGACGGAGTAGGAGTTGTCTCTGAACCCGAAGGCAAGCCACCAACCCAATTTCAA
Source organism: Poa pratensis (assembly GCA_947311845.1). Classification (NCBI taxonomy): domain Eukaryota; kingdom Viridiplantae; phylum Streptophyta; class Magnoliopsida; order Poales; family Poaceae; genus Poa; species Poa pratensis. The sequence continues at coordinate 58,824,122 of CAMZMU010000035.1, forward strand.
ACTTGGTCGAACTTAGGAAATATTTGACTGTTGAATTAATATCTGTTGCACCTCACATGCCATGTTGCATTTTAAATTATTGCACTACCTTATAGTTGCTTATCTTTGCCTCACTCCCGTTCCCTAGACAATGGCCGGAGGAACCGCCTCAGTCGAAGGAATGGGGGAAATATTACAACTGTGCGTCTCGCGCTTGCGGGGCTTTGTTTGCTTCTTCTTCGCCGAGGTGAGGAGCAGACGAATGTCGTCCTGTGATCCTCGGAGTTGGGGGCATTTGCCAAAAGAGTTATTTGTTCTTATCCCTCCGTCAAACGTGGTTGGCGTAAGCCACCTGGACTGCGACACTTGGGATGCTGACTTTCCATTTGGTTCTTTTTGCCGAGATTGCTGACACCACATCGAAATAACCCTCGAGCGAAATGGATGCTCTCTCATTCTTATGAGTGCTTTTCGGTTCATTCTTTACGGTGACCACCGGCTGGAGGAACTGCCACGGTTATCCGTTTGAAACACTATGTTATTTATTCTGTGAACACTAACCCCTGGTGACACCGGCTGGAGGAACCGCCATAGTCACCGGGTATTATTATTGTTATGTTACCTGCAAGTGATATGTTTATTCTGTGCTGTTATTGTTATGTGCTTACCTTGTGTTGCATGTATCTTGTTGGAAACTGGAAATAAAAATTTGACTAAGAAGATAACCACCTCCCTCGACTAGATTGAGTCACTTAGTGCCACTCACCAAGCACCACCAGCACAACCACGCGTCGTTCACATGGGCGGACCCTAACTGGGTATTTTATCAGGCCTCCTTTGACGCCACCCTTTTGGCAAGTCTAGTCGGTTACCTTCGTGGTCGGGGCTAGTCTTGTGAAGGTTCCGGAGCTAGGCGTCACTCATCTGTTGGGGACGTGCCGGATTCACTTCTTCATAAGGCATAGAGTTATGTCGGTGGCTGTACAGGGAGTGTCCGGGTAGAATAAACGGTTGTGGAAGTGTGGGTTTGTGCTGTCGCCATGATCGGTTCTAGTACTTCGGTACCGGCGGTACAAGCCTAGACTTCAGCGTGTGGATAAATGTTGCAACCTCTCGAGAGTGTAAATCTAGATTCTAGCCTTGTCCCCAGGTTATGGGACGATGTTTGGGTCAAGTCACACTATGAGTCAGTCCAGTCGAACTTGGAGAAATAATTACGTTGAGACCCAACGAACTCAGGATGTATTGGAAGTCCAGCCAGAGTTGGCTAAGGACTCGGAAAGTTGTGAATTAAGCCAGAGTTGGCTAGAGGCTTGGTAGCCTAGTTGTGGTTACGAGTTGTTGAGTGAGAAACGTGATCTCACTTGATAACATAAAATGTCCCTACCAAGGTAAGTAGGTAAGTTTTGTCCAACTGTTAAGGTTGGACTCCCCCTCGCAACCAAACTCATGCCATGTTACTTTCTGAACCATGCCATGCCATATAGATAGACCTTGTTTGTTTTTGGGCAGATGTCTTGCGAGTACTTCAAGTACTTACCTGGCTTTTCATGTGGCCAGACCCTGCTGAACCAGTCGCCGAGTACCCGCTCTATGAGAACTAGGAACCCGTGTCCCAGGCAGGACCCTGTGGAATAAGGCCGCTGTCGCCACGCTACTATCTTCGCTTCCGCTACGACTTTCGCTTCCGCTACGACTTCCGCTAGAGGCTCGATGTTAGAAAAATAATGTACATACTGTTGTGTGCGCCTGTTGCGCAAGAGCTGGAGCCTCACCCGTGTTGTAACTTTGTACTTGTTCGAACTCGAAGCCTTATGAATATATTTGGTTTTGCCTTTGTTTATCAAGCTGACATATATCCAGTGTTTTTGGGACTGGTATATGGGGTAGCTCGATCATCTGGATCGGGGTGCCACAATATATTTTCAACATGTACCCAAACCAGTTGACTGAATTATCTTAGTGGGAATGTAGCTGTAGCTGACAGAATACTAAGAGCAATTACGAAGGTGTCAAAAATTTCTGTCCTTCTCTATGATTAGCTCCCGCGCAATCAACTTCATATTTTAGATATTGTTTGTGAATTGTGATTGATAACAGTTATCAGATCCGACACCTGATTTATCAGGTGAATGGTAGTAGGCATATAGTTGGGACAGCCACGATGGTTGGTCCTGCCAATTTTTATAAGGACATAATTTGTAGTGCTAAATTCCGTCAATTTGACGCAGGGGACTGACGAGTTTCGATGGAAATTAAACAAGAGTGATAAATTCTCGTTGGACTCTATATATAAAGTTCTACTCCAACCGAATGTGCCAGTGGATAATAATAACAAAATCTGGAAGATGAAGATTCCACTCAAAAAATAAGGTCTTTGTGTGGTATCTTCGTCGAGGGGTAATTCTTACTAAAGACAACCTTTCAAAACGCAATTGACATGAGAGTAAAATGTGTGTCTTCTATCAAAAGGACGAGACTATAAAGCACTTATTTTTTGAGTGTAAATTTGCTAGTTCTATATGGTCAATCATCCAGATAGGTTCTGTCTTAAACCCACCAAGAAGTATTGCCAATATTTTTGGCAACTGGCTAAATGGTGTGGACCATAGGTTCAAACAACTTATTAGGGTGGTAGTGCTCGCCGTTATTTGGTCGTTTTGGCTGTGTAGAAATGACAAGATTTTTAATGATAAAAATTCTTCTCCGATGGAGGTTATCTACAGGAGTACAGCTACACTAATTGTAGTACCTGTTTACGGAGGTTTGTAAAAGACTGGAGGATAGGGCGAGTGATGACTCCCAAGTGCAGGAGATCAATTGTAGTACCTTTCAATTAGAAAAGGTTGTGACGATGTGTGCCCTCGGCAAGTCCCATGGTTGCTATACCTAGGGTTGATTGTGTGGTAGAGAACGCGTAGTATCGGTGAAATCGACGGCTGACAAGCTGGATTTACCCAGGTTCAGGGCCCTCGAGTGAGGTAAAACCCCTACTTCCTGTCTGTCTGTATTTATGGTATGAATATGAGGGTTACAAGGGTTCGGCGAGTTGCTGATCTCGTCGAGGTTTTGGTGGCTATGGATTGCTTGCCCTGATCGATCACCCTCCCAGCCTTTATATAGGAAGCTGGGTCTCGGGAAACATAACCGACCAAGGTTACATGTATAGAAAGTTTTAACCGACTATAACTTGATCTAACTTGGAAAGCACTCTTCGTCTTGGGCCTTCCTTCGCGGGCTTCGATTAATCCTTGGGCTTCTTTGATCATCACGTGCACCAGGTATCCTTACGCTGGAGTACCCGCAGAGTATAACCTCGTCATTAGCCCCCGAGTACTTGCTTGACTCGAAGAATCGAGCATGTGCTCCCTTCATCGTGCACGTCATAGTCTTCTGAACTTGTTCTTCTGACCCGATGTAGTTCTTCAAGCTCCAATTTGTTTCGATTGTATGTGTATGCTAACCGAGGGATATTGACATAGTAGGCCTGATTCACTCGAATATCGAGCTCATTTAACTGCTTATTTGAGCAAAACCTTACTAGTCTTCAGTCAGACTCGAGTCCCCGGACTCGAGCCTGGAACGCAGTCGAAAGATTTTGCCTAGGGATATTGACATAGTAGGCCTGATTCACTCGAAAATCAAGCTCAGTTAACTGCACATTTGGGCGAAACCATACTAGCCTTCAACCAGGTTCGAGTCTCCGGACTCGAAGCTGGAACACTTTTGAAACTTTTGCCTAGGGATATTGACATAGTAGGCCTGATTTACTCGAAAATCGAGCTCAGTTAACCGCACATTTGGGCGAAACCATACTAGCCTTCAATCAGGTTCGAGTCCCCGGACTCGAAGCTGGAACATACTGGGCAGACTCGACTCAGGCCGTTGTAGGTCTTACTGATTCGTTCTGCAGTTTAACTTTTGATACCTAACGCGTCCGTCAGGATTTTCAACATGTCTGTTGACACGGAAAAATTTCAAGGGAAAAACACTGTTGGAGCGTCCCTCGACCCAGCTCGATTGCTCAGCGGGTCTTACCTTTGCATTTGCGTATGCAGCATCCGAAACATCCGCGATTGGCGTAGTCCGGGAATTTATGAAGTATGATTCTAAGATTTCGAAGTACTTGAATGCATGTAATCGAGTCTGTAGTCGAGTGAATTTCTTACCTTCTTTTGAGAATCTATGGGAGCGCGACAGCGCTCCCATGGGAGTAGCCCCCGAGATTGTGGTTTATTGTCTTGCAATAGAGGACAATCTCAAATCATCCTTCTATACTGCTTTTTGTCAACCGAAGAAATTTGTGCCGTAATTCTATCGGGTGCACGACAGTGCTCCCGATGGGAGCAGCCCCCGAGATTATGCTGTATTACTTGTGAATGGAGGATAATCTCAATCATTTTCTTGAGCATCTTCAGTCGAAGAATTTTTGAATACGCTCCCGATGGGAGTAATATGACTTAGTCGAAGGAACGGTCAAGTGACCAATTTTGCTTTTTAAGAAGGATTTGTCACACCCGAACTAAATAAGGCAATCGATTGACCAATATTTGTTGGACAGATTTGAATGTATTTTTGAACAAATGCTTCAAATGACATCAGGGATGACGTTTATTTCGACTGTGATTCCTGACACGCGTGGCGTGCGTTATGCTGCGATGGATGGGACGTAACACATAGGTGGGCCCATTTCTGCAGAGCTGACCAAAGACGGTGCCGTTTGGACTTGATTTGACCAGACATGCCCACTTTTTCCAGAGGCGTGATGATGACTCCTCTTTTTGCGTGCGTAGTGGGCGGAGTGGCCGGCGACGGTTGCCCTCCGCGTTTGCCACGTGTACGGTCAGATTGCGTGCGTAACACACGATTTAGATCTGAATGGCTGTGATTGCTTTTTGATTTATGGTAAATAGGGGAACAGTGCTGGCATTTGTTTTTTACCTGCCATTTGCTCTGCGCGCCGCCCCTGTTCCATCGTCTTCCTTGCGCTCTGCCTCCATTGCTCCTGTGCTAAAGCTTTGCGCACTCCCCCACCTGTTCATTGACAATGAAGAAAGCGGCGGGCAACAAGCGCTCTGCCTCGACTGCTGCCGCCGCGCTCGTTGCGGCGGCGATGAAGGGGAAGAAGATTGCGGCTAGCACATCTGCGGCCGCCGTCGACCTCAAGAAGACCAATGGCGATTGGATGAAATCCACCCTGAAGGAGGCACAACTGGACAAGCTGCGCGAGGAGGGGTTGCTGCCACCTTCTGACCAACTCTTCGTCCACGCACCTTCACCCAAGGAGGTACTTCCCGAGCCTCGCGCTAACGAGCGCGTCTGTTTCGCGGAGTTTTTGCCTAGGGGTTTCTCGCTCCCCCTCCATGATTTTGTGCGAGGTTTGCTTTTTGCCTACGGGGTGCAGATCCATGATCTCACCCCGAACGGTATTCTGCACATTGCGTGTTTCATCACGCTATGCGAGTGTTTTTTGGGAGTTGCTCCGAGTTGGGCATTATGGAAGTCTATCTTCATGGTCCGACCCAACAACCAAGGCGGCCAAACCTATCCAGTCGGGGCCTGCAGATCCAAGTGCACAGCGACACCCGATACTTCGCCCTGAAGCTAGTCGACTCGGCGCAGGGGTGGAGGAAAAGGTGGTGCTATGTGCGAGTCGACCAGGATGGGGCCCCAGCATTTTCGACTGCTGGTATAGCAGCGAGGACGAAGGCTTGGGACCATGAGCTGTCGACTGAAGAAATGGCGGAAGCAGCGCCTTTGCTGGAGACGATTGGTGGACTGCTCAACAGCATCACGGGTGTGCATCTTATTGCCACTTTTGTGAAGATGCGGGTGTGGCCACTCCGCGCTCGTGCCCACCCAATGTGGGAGTACGAAGGTCCCCTCGACTCCACTCGGATGAGCAAGGAGGAGCTGTCTAGGAGTGAACTGGTGTCACATGTGCGGTCCATCACCAGTACAAAACAAAGCGAGCCCTGCAATGTCGACTGTCCAGTCGTTCTTTATGGGGCTGAAAAGCCTTTGCCAGAGGTTAGTGAATCTTTCGAGTCTATGATCTCCTGTTTTTGTTATCCTTCTGTGCATCTTTTTCACTTTCGACTGCTATATTTTGTATGCAGGGCCACTCGACTACTTCAACCCTTCCTCCTCTTCCCGAAGATGGTCCAACTTATGAAACAGAGGTGACAGTAGAAGCGAAGGGAGGGGATGAATCGCCTCTACCTTCGGCTACCGCTTCACCCTCAGAAGAGGCTGAAGAGGAAGGGGTAGAGGAAGCACAGGGCAAGGAGCCTACCGCGACTTAGGATGTTAGCGAGGTTCCTGCTCGCAAGCGCCGTCGGGCAGCCCAAGTTACGTCTTCTTCCACGAGCTCACCCGCGAAGGAATCGGATGTGAGGGATGACGGAAACTCAGGTTCGTCTCCTACGACCACAGCTGCTCCCTTGGACGTGAGTCCTTTGAGCTCGGCTCCTCCTCCTCCTCAGACGGGTGGGCAGCTACCTTTTGGAGGCCCAAATTTTGACGAGCTCGACACTGAGGATGAAGAAGAGCACAAGTTTGCTCCTTTTTGTAAAAAAATTTATGAGTTGAGTACTGTTTCTTTATGTTGCATGTCTTTCGATCACTTGCAGTGCTGAGACTGTGCGACCTCCAACTCCTCCAACCGAGAAAGCTCCGCCTCCAGACCAGCCAGAAGCTTCCCCTGTTGCAGCTGAGGTTGTGAGAACAGTAGCCACGGCTACTACCTTTGAAGCCGCCAAGATTGCGAGTTCGTCAACTCCGCAAATTGGGACGTCTGCTGCCAAGCCTGCGCCTTGGGTGGAACACGTAAGTGTCTTTTGTCGAGTCTTCCTTCTGGGACTATTTGTGTATAGCTTATGTTGGTTTCGTGTGCGTGCAGCCCTTTTACCTCAACCCGTAAGTGTGTTGGGTTTCTGTATGTCTTCGCTTTGTCGGCTGTGAATGACATCTGGCTATCAATCTTAGGTGACAAGGTGTCTGCTGAGTCCCGGGTTAAAGAGCTAGAAGATGCACTCGCCAAGGAGCGCGCAGAGTCGAAGAAGGCCTTGGATGACACCAAGAACTCCGCTGCGCTGCGCGAGAAAGATTTTGCTGAACGCTTGGCTAGCCTTACCCGGGACGTGGGCGATAAGTTGAGTTTGCCACTTTTATCCCCTTCTTTTGGCACTGAAGGTTGTGTAAAAGTTTGTATTCTATCTGATTTTTGCAGGAGCTGTTGGCGTACCGCCAGGTGTGGACCAGTCGAGTGACGATTTGTCCCTTGACAGCGCAATCGGCGACCTGGATGTCGTCTCCACCCAAGCCAAGGATGCACTTGCCAAATCTACGAGCACGCTCGGCGCCGTGTTCAAGGACGTGTTCCCATCCAGCCAACCTCCTTCGACTGTGGATGGCTTTGCAGACGTCCTGGGCCCTCGAACTTTGACTATGGCGAACTTTGCTCACACTTTGACGGTACGCGGCTCAGAGACCACCCTCAAACTCCTTTTAGGTCATGGGATAGAGGGTGACTTCGAAGCCGCTCTGTCTGCTTTCCCTCGCAAGCCTGGCGGGAAACTGGTGTCCCTAAAGCATTTGAACGAGCCAGCCGCAAAGTTGGCTGAATTTTTATGGCCACCATAGAACGCCGGGCAGCAGAGGTCGCCGCTCGTGCGAGTAGGGCTAGGTCGGAGTCGATGTCTGAGAAGTAGGGCAGTCGTGCCTTTTTATGCTTTGTAATTAAACTTATGATCATGCGAGTATGCATGTGCTTTTGCTACCTTTGTATGAATATAATTTCCTCATTATGATCCTTCGTGTAAGGCTGTATGTTGCTGCTCGTCTGAGCTTTGTGACTAGTTTCTCATGAAACTTTTATAATGCTTGGAACAGAAACGGCCAGCTGCCACTTCATCCAGTTCATCGCGGCATCGTGCCCCTACTCGATCTCGAGCTCAGGTGGCAAACGATGCCGCGGTAATACGTTATATGAAGGCTCGACTCGCAAAACAGGAGCAAGAGCTGGCGAGTGTCCGAAGTGAGCTGGATAGGATGAGGGCAATGCCTGCTTTACCTACTCAACGGGAGGAGTATGTGCTTGGCGAGATGGAGATCGTGAACAGATAGCTCGAGTGTAAGCATGAATGTCTTGATCTTGTGAGTTTACAGCCTGTTCCTTCTTGTTCACCCAACTTGTGTTGTTGCAGGTTTTGTTCAAGATTTCCAGGCGGAGCAGGCTCGCGTGGATGAGCAGTTGAATAATGCGACTGACGAACCCACGACTGGCCGCCAGCACTTTCGATTGGACAAGCACCGAGCACGCATACTCGCGACTCTGCAGGATCGGGTGTGGCGGAGCACTATGCTGCTTGAATTATGCAGGTCGGCCTTCAGTCGAATCAACCAGACGCTTTTCCCGACTGGGCTGCAACCTCAAGGAATCCATGCTTTGCTCGGGCTTTTTCGGAGTGCAGGTCCCATTCGGGACTTTATCACCCAGAAGCTTGTGGATGGGGCCAACGCAACAATGGCGTATCTCCGAAGCCAATGCCCAAATTTGCAACTTCGTCCACCCGTGCCTGGATCGTCTTTATCCCAATCAGGTTTGGACGATACAGTCGAACATGCGAGGACGTTGGTTGAGTGTTATAATGCTCAACTTATGGGCCCTATTCTCCTAGTCAAGGACGAACCAGAAGATTAGGGTATTTATGCATAGGGAACAACCCCGAGTGTAAATTTGCCACTTGCACGTAGTGCTTATATGTATGTATGCAGCCCCGAGTGTATCGAGTGGGGTTTATGAGAATTTACTTAATGTGGAACATGAATTACACAGCCCCCGAGTCCTCGAGTGAGGCTATGAGTTTTATGAGAGTTGAAGCTCCAACTTATGCCTGCAGGTTCAGCCCCCGAGCATGTCGAGTGGGGTTTGGGTTTTCTGGTTGACCCAGCCCCCGAGTATGTCGAGTGGGCTATAAGTCTTTGTGTTTACTTCTTTTTTGAGCTAGAATTTTGATGCTTATGTTTTTATGATCGAGCCCCCGAGTATATCGAGTGGGGTTTTTGAGTTTTTCTGCTTGATCCAGCCCCCGAGTATATCGAGTGGGGTTTGGGTTTTATGCTCGAGCCCCGAGTGTTTGAGTGGGGTAAACAATAAAAGGCATATATGAGAAATATGGAGGAACATGTATCTTTATTCGAAATATATGTTCGACCAGCAAGCCGCCTCATTAAAAACCTTCCAGTCCCCTTAGGTACCCTGGTAAGGGAAAAGAGTGCGTCTGAAACCTGCTGGTTCTTCCGACATTATGCGCTATTACATATCTATGCATAGAACTGACGCAGATGCGCCCCTCTATGTACTAGTGTGACTTGACGACTTGTTGACCGTCTCTGAAAGTTCAGTCGGGTGCCCCTTGTGCTTCATCGCGTCGTTGATGGCCTTGAGCCCTCTGTCGATTGCCATCTTCTTGCTTTCTGGTAGAGGTGTACGGTCATTGGAGACCTCAAGCTTGGCGAGTGATTGCTCCATCCCGTACATCTCTGAGATTTTGCTGAAGTCACGGTCACATGAATCTGACCTTTGAAAGTTCCCGTTGATCGTGATGACTCCTTTTGGTCCTGGCATTTTGAGCTTGAGGTAGGCGTAGTGTGGGACGGCCATGAATCGAGCGAAAGTGGGGCGCCCGAGTATTGCATGGTATTGTGACTTCCAATCGACCACTTCGAACTCAATCGACTCGGTTCTGAAGTGAGTAGGATCTCCAAACGTAACATCGAGTTGTATGGTGCCTTCTGGGAGCACTGCTTTGCCTGGGACGATACCGTGGAAGGTACTTGTGGACTTTGGCAGATTTTCGACTGATTTGTTCATTCTGCGTAGCGTATCTGCAAAGATTATGTTGAGGCCGCTACCCCGTCCATGAAGACCTTGGTCATGGCGTAGCCTCCGATTTGGGCGTCGAGTACCAAGGCTGCATGCCCTGGTCGATATACTGCGGGTGGATGGTCCTCTCGATTGAAGACAATCGGAGTTTCTGATCCTTTCAAAAAATCTGTGATAGCTGGGGGTGCCATGACCGCCATATTGACGTGTCGAGTGTGTAACTTTTGCTCTCTATTGGAGGGACGTCCTCGCTGGATCATGTTCATCTGCCCGCGAGTTACGGGATATTTTTGTTCATCTCCTTGCTGCATCTGGTGCACGGCTGCTGCCATTTGTGTTCCCGTAACGGGTTGTGCTGGCACCATGTACACTGGCGTCGGTTGCGCTGGTGTTGGTGCAGGATACACCTGAGTAGGCTGTGTTTGCGGTGGTATGGAATATACCTGTGCTTGTTGTACTTGTTGCGGAGCTGGATATGCCTGAACAGGCTGTGCTTGTGATGCAGTCGACGGAGTCTGCACTAGTTGAGGAGGTGCATGTCCATCTTTTTGCAGTCGCAGTATATGTTCAATTGCCAGTTGATCGAATTCCCTGCAATTTCTCAGCGAGTGGTTAGAGCGAAGCTTACCATCGTCCCCTTTATAAAGATGGAATCTGCAATAATCATCCATCCTTTCTTCGATTGAGCGCTCAAGATCTTTGTCTGCTCGCCTGCGCCACTCTAGCCTTCTGTAGCTATCGCGGTCGTCGCGTCTGTGGTCTCGACTGTCACGTCGATCGTCTGTGCGATGGTCTCGATTACCTCAGCGGTCGTCCGTACGATGATCTCGATTATCACGATGATCGTCGGGTCATCTGTCAGTTTGGTCGCGGCTGTCCCTTGGCTGGACAAAGTCTGCTGCGATGAAGTTTGGATGGTCATCGTCGTGATAACGATGCTTGCGTTTGCGCCTTCGATCATCTCTGTAGCTATCTCTGCGGTCTCGACTGCCACCCTCGTGATTTTCATGTGAGGGTACGGGTCGAGTGCCTCGTACGGAGTCTTCTCCATCTGCCCATTTTGTCGCGAGTACCATGAGTGCCGCCATCGTCTTTGGATCTTCTCGACCAAGTGTTTCTTTGAAGTCTTCTCTCCAGAGTCCGTTTTTGAAGGCGTCGATTGCCCTATCTTCTGATACGTTGCCTACTGAGTTACGGATGGTGGTCCACCACCGTATGTACGATCTCAGAGATTCATCTGACTTTTGCCTGTAGGTCCGGAGCTCCTCGAAAGTTTTGGGGCACTCACATAGAGGCTCGAAGTACTTGATGAAATCACCTTTGAAGTGCTCCCACGAATCGTAGTATGATTCAGGTAGTGATTTGAGCCAATCGCGAGCTGTTCCTTCCATCATGAGTTGTATGTATTGCATAGCTGTGGTTGTGGTACCGCGCTGACATCCAACAGCCAGCCTGTAATCTTCTAACCAGCCTGATGGCTCCTGTTTTCAGTTGAACTTTGGCGTGGTAGCTAGCGAAAACTTCTTGGGCATACGAGCCTCCCGGATCCGTCGAGTGAAGCATGGCGCTCCACATGGCCCAATTTCTGCTTCTGAGCTGCTGCTGTATGACCTTCTCGAGTGGCTCCTGCTGGATCGATGATGATGTGAGCTTTTTCGACTGCTCCTTCCCCGAGGACTTCGACTGCGGCGGTCCCGATCTGTATCTCTCCTTGGAGTTGCTTGTGGATGCTGTATGGCTTTTGCTGCTATTGCCAGTTGTTTGTACAGTTGGAGGTGCTGATCCCTCTTTGGGTCTCCTGCAGGAGGTTCGATTGTTCTGAGATAGGTGCCTAGCGTCATCAGCGCCCCGGCTGGCTCAGTAGGTATGGGGACTCCTTCCGCGTCGACTGCCATAAAGGCGGGGTTTAGGTTTCGAGTGACCGCTGCACGATCTGCGTCTCCGAGGTTTATGAATCATGACCTATTCGCGGGGTCGTTTCTGCCTGTTGAACTCATAGACAATGCTCTTCGCCGAGCACTCGATATGCTGGCTTGCTTTTTGCGTTCTTCGAGTTCCGCTCGGTAGTTCTTCAACCGTATCGATTCTTGCCACTGGAAGTATTGTAAGGTCAATGCCTCTTCCGGAGTTGCGTTTGCTGGTAGCATTGTGCAGCTTTCGATTACTTTGCTCACTTTTTCCGCCATCTCTGCGGTGATGGTCAGCGTGGTAGTTCCGTCCGGCATGGTGACTGTGCAAGGGTATTCTGTAGGTCGACGGCATGTTGCAGCTGCTGATGCTTCTGCTGTACTCGCAGTGTATACCTGATACGGTACCACCCGATCTTCTACCCATGTGCTGCTAATGCGCATTATAGATTCGGCGTCGTCATCCAGGCTCATGTTGGAGTTGCTTTGCTTGCTTGGATTTCTGCCGCAATCGAGTATATCTTCGAGTGCTTTGTCCAGCCTGTCTGCGTCGCAGGTGAATATCTCGTGGCTGGCACGGATTTCTGGGCCGTTGAGATCGGCAAGGTATATGTTGTCATCTATGTTCTCCTTGTTTTCCGCGATGTCATTGCAGTCGATGATGTTGTCGAGTGACTCGATTGAGTTGTTTGGGCGGTACGCAGATTCAATCTCGCTTCTTCCAAATCTTTTTGCCACCTCGTCACGGAACTCTTGCGAGTTCATGGATGTTGCAGAGTCACTTGGCGATTTGTAGCGTACCTGCACTTAGAAATTGGCAAGGTACCTGTGTATAGTGCAAACCCCTGGATCGATTCATTTGCACACACAGTCTAAGATGAAATATCACAACATTGTATCAATTATTACACGATGATCCAGTACTTAGGAAAAATAATTACAACTTGCATAGCATAAAGCTAGCTTGATAGAGTAAAGCAGCGGAAATAACAGTCTTCATGGAGTCCTCATCCTTAGCATGTGCCACAGGCGAAAACATGTTGGTTGCAGACTCGAAACCCAAACGTAACCTTACTCATCGTCAGAAATTTCTGCAACAAATAAAATTTTGCAACAGAGTGGGTCAGAACCATTAAAAATGATTCTGGCAAGTGACACTATGTGGACACTTATGGAATAACTCTAATAGCCTATATGCATATTTGGCTGGTGGAGTTTCAAGGCTATTTTGCATAAAAGCCAATTTTGCCTAACACTTTGTAAAACATTTTCTTCAAAAGTTGGAGATGATATGGTATAAAACCATAGTCTCATCTACCCTTGTTCACCATCAAGTTTTACTTTCAAAATTGGAATGATGAAGCCTCCGTTGAATCCTTGATCAGCTGCTCAAATTGTCCGTAACCGGGGACACGGCTAAGTACTTAGTTTTTAACTCTGCAGAGGTTGTGCACTTTCACCATTAGACCCAACAAACCCAAACTATCCTCAAGCACTCAATTTGTGCTAAGGAAAAGGAGAGAGTTGAGACGAGACTTTTCAGAAGCATTTCCTCATCCCATGCCGCATTGACCCGTTCCCATTCTAACCATCTACCACCACCTGTCAAGACGGGACGAGTCCACGCAACTTAATCCATCAAGTCAGAGCCCATATGACTAATGGTTGCACGGTAAGCAATCTTCACTTAGAGAAAACATTGGCCCCTTAATACCCTGGGTGGCAACCACAAGTGACCATCCCTTAGAGGTCACCCCTAAGAGATGACACTCAACCTTTCCATCATCTTTTCATAACCAAGTCCACCCAGGTGATAAATTACTTAGTAGAATTAAGCTTTAAAGAAAACACATTTGCATAGCATCAAATATTCTACTAAGTTATCAAAGGGGATTCTAGACACAACTAGAGTAAAGGTATGGTGGGTTTAGCATATAGCAATAATACTATCCAACACATGCATATAAGGAAATACACTAAGTAATGCGTATAAAAATACTTAGGAAATTTATGGGGGTGTGCCACTTGCCTTTGCAACAGGAGTGTAGTAGTAGCAGTTGCAACCACTTTCGTCTCTCTCCGGAATTTCTAACCAGTCAAATAAATCACAAATAAACACACAATCATAAATGCAACACTTAGAAAAATATGACATGCATGAGATGCAGGATGACACAATAATTATGGTATGAAAGGCATGCAAACAAAATAAGGGAAAGACATAAATAACAATATCCCATTTAGCTAAGGCAAGGTCCAGGTTGAGTCTGAAATAAACTTGATAAAACAACTTGAAAAGTTGTAAGGTTAGTCTAAGTTTTCACAACTTTGGTCTTCAAATAATCTTCAACTCCTTTGTAGCTTCATTGATCTTCAATGGTCTTCAATTAGCACTCTAGGAACTTAGTCTTAAACACCAAGGACTTGGTCTATGTCCAAAGCGAGACAAAACTTAGAAAGAAAGAAGATAGAAGGAAAGAACTAGTTGGTCTTCCAAAATCTTCTCCAGGCTTCCTTGTAGCTTTCTTCTTGGTGTATTGACTTCATTTAATTTGGTAGACTTGATGGTTCTGCAGACTTGATGATGTTGGCAGCATCTAGGTTGGTCTTGAATATAACTTAGTCACCATGAAGTAAGAGATGAAGGAAGAAAAGAAGAGAGAGGAAAAGAAAGACTTCGAAAAGATAGGATGGTTGGTCTTCATGAATTTCCTCTTGATTTCTTCAAAGTACTTTCTTCTTGGAGATGCTTCTGGAGTCTTGTTTTCTTGCTAAGTCCTTCTTTGTTTCTTCATTGTTTCCACTAATTTCTAACTTAGTGGTTTTGACTAGAGAGGTCAAGAGATCTACCATGCATCCTCAAAATTTCTAAGGAGGAAGTCATGTGAAAAGTATAAAATAATACTAAGGACTTAATTATGCATGCCATGCTTATGTAAATGCTCTAAGGAAATGCAAGCAAACAAGATGGTCCAAAAATGACTAAGGACCAAGGTCACAACAAAAGATTATTAATTTCCACTAAGGAAAATAAAGGTTATCAAAATTTATCCAAATAATTTCTAAGGAAGAAATAACACATTTGTGGGGAAGGTGAAATATTTCTAAGTTATTTTGCATCTAACATGGTCATAATAACTTAGCTAAATTTTTAGTCGAAAATAATGTGGAGAACAATTTTTAATATACTTTACTTAGTAAAATAACCCCTAAAAAGCACTAAAAATATACATAATAAAACATAGGAAAACCATTATACAAAAATAATAGATTAAACCTACGGCCAAAACATAGGCATACAAAACTATAGCAAAAGAGTTTGCTCAAAATCTATTTTTAAACTCAAATTATAGCCAAAATACTATTTAAACCCTTTTAAAATTTATCCAAATTAATTTTGAAAAAACCTCAAAATAAGTATACCAAAAGTTTCTACAAGTCCTAAGGTTTCCAAAAATATAATTTTCATAAAATTTGGATAAACGAGTAAAAATTTATAAGAGTTTTAGAACGAGGGACTAATCCGTGATACGTAGGGGCTAAAAAGTAAATAAAACAGAAAGAATCTTCTACGCTGGAGTCCTTGGCCACGTGGCGCCTTCCCATTGGTGCGGATCTTCAACGCGGGTTACGCGGGCAGCGGCGCGGACGGACGGGTGCGGGCGCGGCGCGGACGGGCACAAGTGGGCAACATGTCTACGTGGCGCATTCTAATTCGTCCATACCGGTTCGTCTGGGATCTAATCCTACGCGTTGAAAACGGATCGAACGGTCGAGGGGCGACGGCCATACCGTGGTGGCGTGGGGCGGCCGAAGATGGCGAGGACGGCGGCGTTGACCACGTGGGGTGGACGGGGCGGTGCCTCCGGTGGATCCCCAAGCTCGGCGAGGCGATGGCGAGGTGCGGAGCGTCGTGGGGAACGCGATGGCGATGTCGACGTGCTCGATCTCCTCCTTCAGCGTCGGGCACGGGCGGCCGGAAGAGATTCGGGCGGCGGAGAGCTTGTCGAGCTTGCCCTCGTCGATCTGGCGCAAAACAAACCACGGGAAAAATCACACGGGTGCGCACGGACGTCACAAAGAAGATGGGGCAGGGGAGAGAGCTCGAGGTGGTCGAGACTCACCGGAAAACGCGAAGAACGGCGGCGGTAATGGCGGCACGGCGGTGGCGATTGTGGGCAGCCTGGGGGCTCTAGAGCTAGGATTTTTGGGGCAATAGAGAGAGGGGGGTCGTAGAGCTTATATAGAGGCAGAGGGTTCGGGAGAACCACGTTTAAAACCGTCGAATTTGATCCGGATTTGGGCTAGGGTTCGAGACGGATTTCTTGGCCAGGAGGTTGATGGTGATGACGTCATCGCTTGCGTCATCCTGCGGGGCCCGCCTGGCAGCGAGAGAGAGAAAGAGTAGCGGGCCTGGGCTGTTGTTGGGCTACTTCGTACTGCACCGTGCGACAATTAGGGCGTCCTATTTTTTGTTCAAAAGGTTTTCTTTTTCATAAAGGAAACTTTAATATCTTTTAAAATAAATGTCCAAATGGACTAAAACCAGTTTTCTAAAATTTTGTAAAATCAAACTCTTTGTCTTGCAACTTTCAAAACACAAATTCCAAAACATTTTGTAAACTAAATTTTTGAAATGTGTTTAAATGAATTTTGGACATATTAATGTCATTTGAAACTATAGGGTTTTATAAATTCCTTTCGAAAATATATTTTAAACCAAAGCAAAATATGAGTAACAATATTACATATCACTCAAAAGATAATTTGCTTAAAACTCGTTTTGTTTAAAAGGGGTTTGATAATACATAATTAATTCAAAACTCATTTTAAGATCCAAATAAATATTTTCTTTGTAAAGCAAAACTATAAATTTGAAAATAGAGAATAGGTAAGTAATAGAATAATTCTCCATACAAACAAACAATTCACAATCAAACACACTTTTTCAAATAGAAATCCTTTTGATTTCCAAACTATGTTTTTAATAAACAATATGACACTTGATGTCAAAATAAAATAGGTTTAAAACAAATCAAATGTGACTTGAATAAAACTTAAATACCACAAGATAAACATTTTGCAAAAAAAAAATATTTCAACAAATACAAACAATCACAAGCAAACATTAAAAGAACAATATATAAAAGTCAAAAGAAAATTGGAGCATAATTGCTCTACTAATATATTTTCTTAAATATGTTTTCAAGTGGAAATTTATTTCCCACTTTTGAAATAACCAAATGCAAACAATGCTATATGATGATGAATGTATGCATGAATTTTCTTTTCAAAGCAAAATACATAATAGTTTTTCGAAAGTTTTAAATTTTTTCTGATTTTTCAACTTTTTGAAAAACTTGGGATGTTACACGATTGGATCGGGACGATCTGTGATGATGCTGCCGCCAAGATGGATGGTGTTGCAGTCAAAGCGTTGTCGAGTGTCTCCGTGTCGAGTGGATCTAATAGGTCCTGCACACCATCTTTATCGACAAAGAAGTTAAATTCTCCAACTGTAATATCCAAACCTGATTCGAGTCCGGCAAAGGCTTGTTGAGCTTCCATCGAGTGTGGCATGAGCCTCCTTGGAGATTTTGGTGAGTGATCACTTTTTGAATTGATGCTGGTCGATCTTGCCGGCGAATTACCATTTGCAGCGGTGGTCGGTGATTTGCTTTTTGATGATGTAGTAGGTGAGTTACCTTGTGCAGATGCGATCGGCGGGTGGCCGCTTGATGATGAAACCGGCGAAACCGTGAGCCCAATACTACCTTTTCCCACAGACGGTGCCAATTGACGAGGTGTGCCCTCGGCAAGTCCCATGGTTGCTATACCTAGGGTTGATTGTGTGGTAGAGAACGCGTAGTATCGGTGGAATCGACGGCTGACAAGCTGGATTTACCCAGGTTCAGGGCCCTCGAGTGAGGTAAAACCCCTACTTCCTGCCTGTCTGTATTTATGGTATGAATATGAGGGCTACAAGGGTTCGGCGAGTTGCTGATCTCATCGAGGTTTTGGTGGCTATGGATTGCTAGAGGCTGGGTCCCGGGAAACATAACCGACCAAGGTTACATGTATGGAAAGTTTTAACCGACTATAACTTGATCTAACTTGGAAAGCACTCTTCGTCTTGGGCCTTCCTTCGCGGGCTTCGATTAATCCTTGGGCTTCTTTGATCATCACGTGCACCAGGTACCCTTACGCTGGGGTACCCGCAGAGTATAACCTCGTTAGGTTGTCGAACCCACGAGGAGCTGAAGGTATTGGTTAGTAAGATTGATAAATAAAACAATAAAAGATGCAAGTTTTTGGTATTTTTGGTTGTATAGTTGCAATGCAGAAAATAAACAGTAGCAAGTCAAAGCTCTCAGAGAGAGAAGCCCAATCCTCTTATGTGCAAGAGGACAAGCTCAAGTGATGTGTAACTTATATGTGGAAAACGTTCCCGAGGGCGGCATGGATATTGCTAGGCATAGAGATTTATTAAACAACACGTTGAATATCTTGTCAAGTTTTAATCTTCTTTGGACGGAGCCATTATTAGGTATAGCTAAATAAATAAACTACAACCCCTTATGATGGATCATGTGGCCAAGTAAATGACTGCACAAGAATTATTAAGACATAAAGTCCCACCATAGCATTACACTCTAAGGTCCCCGATACTAATACCCTCATAATATAACTTCATGATTCGGTCCCAGGTTTACATGTCCTCCCAAGTCTCCTCAATTCATTATACTACGGTGTTCTCCTATGAGCCCATATAGGTGAAGTGTTGTGCAGTCGACGTTCGCACAACACCATCATAGAATCACATAAAAGATAAACTCTTGACAAAATACCAACACATGTTATATATAAATCATTGCCAATTCATCCTATGCCCTCAGGAACATATGGGAACTACTCACAACGTGCAAACATGATAATATTCAGTGGCATAAGTGGTACAACACAATCTGAAAATATAACTTCACCACCAAATAATGACAAGTACTCAATCACAAACATGAATAGTAGCACAAGACAAGTATCTAGGGTATAGCAACTCTCAAACTACGAGGGGACGGAGTGGATCACGGAGATGATGATGGAGATGGTGCTGGTCTTGGTGATGGTGATGATGTAGAGGCCTCCTCCCACGCCAAGGAGGAGAGGTGATGACGATGACGATGATTTCCCCCTTCTCCGGAGCTCCGGAGCAGCAGGATCTGATCCCCCTCGGAGGGAATCAGGAGTTTCGCCGCCGCCGCGGCCTCGGATGGTTTCGGGAAAATTAGGGCGTGACTTTTCGGGGAGGACGAAGGCGTCGATAAAAAGCCCCAGGCGAGGAGGTGCCCGAGGCCCGTTTAGTGGGTCCCACGCGGCCAGATTCTGGCCGCGTGGGCCCACCTCTTTTGGGCCTCGTGGCTCTCCTCTCTTCGGTCTTCTTCCCTCTGCCTTTCTCTCGACGAAAAACCAGCTGTGTAATTTTCCTTTTATTATTTGGGTCCCTGTAGCTCCTGAAACATTAAAAACAAGAAAAAGGAGGTTTTCTGCCTCCCAGAAATTAAATACCAAAAATAGGGACTTTGTAAGAAAGTCCCATAAATCATCTAAAACATGTAAAAATAATGATATAACAATGCAAATAACATTCTAATATGATACTAAAAGTTGTATAAATGATGATAAAATGCACGTATCAACTCCCCCAAGCTTAAACCTTTACTCGTCCTCGAGTAAGTAAGGACATAGATCATTACATGCATCAATGGACTTATGGTTGATAAATAAATACGAGCATTGTATCATCATCATATTCAGTTGCAATGTAAGATTAATGAACTAAAACTCATACACATGAGGGCAACATAAGTAGAAGCTCTAGCAATCACCCCTTACTTTTGAAAGCAAATAACCATTGTATGTTGGACAATTGAATCATACTATTTTTCACATGCTTTTGCTCTTTATGGAAAGCATCATAATATTTTATACTTTGCTGAAATTTAAAGACAAGATAAACTCTTATTGATAACAAGTTCAAAGAAGACAAATGAAAAGACAGATATAAAATTGTTTGCACCCTTGCTTCACTAGTAACTAGTGCAAACTTTAGTCATGGATATCTCAATCAAGTTCCTATGCTCTAAACAACCTTTATCTCACACTTTCCATGGCTAACTGAATTTTCAGGTGCCTTCCTTTTCATTCACTTTCCAAGAGCATAAGTATTGAAATATCCATGATCATTAATTTGCTCAAAAGATACTAGATTCTAACAAGAGTGTTTCATATCCTTTTCATTAACTCTTCCTAACTTTTTATCCTACAAGACTATATCTCAACCTTAAACTATTAATTTTCAAGTCATATTGACTCATTCTCTTTACTCATTTTATAATGGGGTGATTCTACAATTGTCCAACACACTCAAGTTAATTAAGTTCAAGGCAAGATGTGACTGAAACTTCTAAATATGCCACGCTCATTTGCATGAGTGTTACCCATAAATCTCCAAACAAGAGAATCATGGATGACACCATACTTTAATATTCATTGATAAACCACAAGATAGAGATACATGATAATGCTCCATGAGCTCACACACGCCTAAGAGATATTGATAACTAAACGATAAAAGCAAAACACACCATGACTAGATAGATATGATAAACTAGTAGAGATAAAGACTAGGTGGAACTCCCCCAAGCTTGACGTCTTGCTAGAACCACTTCTGCTCTTTCTTCTTGTCTTCATAATAATTATCTTCAAGTTTTCCAACAATGCTCATCATAAGGTTGTAGGCTTTTTCAAACTCCCTTGCAGCTTCTCCCAGTTTTTCCATGAGATTCTTCTCCACCGTCTCCTTGCAAGGCTTCCACTCCGGGCTTGGTACTTTAACATTAGGGATCTTACGATCCCATTCACCAGGATAGTTCTCTTGGGCGGCACGCCGAAATTCCCTGTCAATAAGAGTAGAAACCACGTTTTTGCTAGCAAGTGCGTGCCTAGGAGCTTTCCCTCCCGTGCTTATGCGCGCCGTCCGCCTCTTGTTTCCAAGAGATTGGTTCACCCTCACACCAGCAACAGTGATGGGAGAAGGTGGTGCTGTCGCGAGAGGTGCAACGTCGGCGAAGGGCTCGTAGTCTTTCTCTTCAGCTTCTTCCTTTTCCATCTCCTCCTTGTCGGGCTTGTTATCTTCATCGTCGAGTAGTCCTTCCTCTTCCTATTCCTCCTCCATATGGACGTGGGGCTGTTGCCCTCGAGTTCATCATCATCGTCGTCCATGGAGGAGCATTGGTAGGAGTCTCCCGAAGACATAGTTAAAAACCTGACAGGCAGAAACAGCAAAAGAAAGAATCGCTCGAAAACTCTCGGTGCGAGATTAGATCGGCAGAAAGGGGTATATATTGACGGTTTTTAGGACAAGACGAAGCGTCGGAGTCGAAAACGAGACGAAAAGGGACTCCGAGGAGGGAAAGGAGTGGTCCCACGCGGCCCAAGATTCTGGCCGCGTGGGACCCCTTGTTTCCTTCCTCGGGTCTCCGCTTCGTCCAGTTTTCTTGTCCCACACGTTAATTTCCATAAAAAATGACTTCCGTAAAATATTACGCAATTCCGAGAAACTTTCCAACACTAAAGTTACCTTTTATTGATTTAGGGTTTCTGAAACTGCACGACTTCTCTCAATTACCTCCTCCGGTGTTTGTAAGTTCAATTCCACCATTCCGATGAAGCTCTTTCCTGCAATATAATGTTTAAGGCGTTGTCCATTGACTACATGAGGTTTACCTTTCATATCACCGTGAAGACGGATAGCTCCTGAACGGTACACCTCCTGTATCACTAATGGTCCCTGCCACTTTGAAGCTAACTTTCCTGCAGAAAACTTGAAACGAGAATTGTACAATAAAACTTGATCACCTACTTTGAATTCTTTTCTCTTAATTTTCTTGTCATGCCAAATTTTAACTTTCTCTTTAAACATTCTAGCACTTTCATAAGCTTCGTTTCTCCATTCATCAAGTAGGTTTAAATCAAGAATTCTCTTCTCTCCAGCAGTCTTAAAATCAAAGTTCAATTGTTTAATAGCCCATCTAGCATTATGTTCTAATTCAACAGGTAAATGACAAGCTTTTCCATAAACCATTCTATAAGGAGACATTCCCATAGGATTTTTAAAAGCAGTTCTATAAGCCCATAATGCATCATTAATTTTAGTTGGCCAATCAGATCTAGACTTATTCACTGTCTTCTCCAAAATGAGTTTAATTTCCCTATTACTTAATTCAACTTGTCCACTTGTTTGAGGGTGATAGGGAGATGCAATTCTATGGTTAACATCATATTTTGCCAATGTTTTTCTAAGAATACCATGCAAGAAATGAGAACCACCATCAGTAATTAAAAACCTAGGAACACCAAACCTGGGGAAAATGATGTCCTTGAGCATCGTCATTGCTGTGGCATGATCTGCACTCTTGGTTGGAATTGCTTCCACCCACTTTGTAACATAATCCACTGCAACCAAAATATGAGTATGCTTTGTCTTTGACTCTGGGAAAGGCCCATAAAGTCAAAGCCCCAAACATCAAATGGCTCAAGTGGCAAAGAATAATTCATAGGCATTTCATTTCTCCTACCAATATTTCCTACTCTTTGACATTTATCACAAGATTTAACATATTCAGCACAATCCTTAAATAAAGTAGGCCAATAGAAACCAGATTGTAATACCTTTGCACCTGTACGATCTCCTGCATGATGCCCTCCATAGGACTGTCATGACAATCTCTTATAATAGCCTGTTGTTCATGCTCAGGTACACAACGTCTAATAATACCATCCACACTTTTCTTATAAAGGAAAGGATCATCCCAAAAATAATGTCTAAGATCATAAAAGAATTTCTTTCTTTGTTGAAAAGTGAAGTGTGGAGGTAGAACCTTACCAACAATAAAATTTGCATAGTTGGCAAACCATGGTGATGCAACTTTAGCACTAGAAACATTAACAATTGCAAGTTGTTCATTAACAAAGCTATCATTAATAGGAATAGGATCATCAGGTATATTTTCCATTCTAGAAAGATGATCAGCTACTTGATTATCTTCCCCTTTCCTATCAACAATGTGTAAATCAAATTCTTGCAATAGAAGTACCCATCTTATTAATCTAGGCTTAGCATCTTTCTTATGCATTAAGTATTTAATGGCAGAATGATCAGTATGCAATGTGACTTTCGAATCAGTAATATAAGGTCTAAACTTGTCACAAGCAAATAGCACTGCTAAAAATTCTTTTTCAGTTGTGGCATAATTCCTTTGAGCAGCATCAAGTGTTCTACTAGCATAATAAATGACATTCAGTTTCTTATCAACACGTTGGCCCAAAACAGCCCCAACTGCATAATCACTAGCATCACACATAATTTCAAAAGGCAATTTCCAATCAGGAGGTTGAATAATAGGAGCACTTATTAAAGCATTCTTCAAAATATTAAAGGACTCAATGCAATCATCATTAAAAGAGAAAGGAACATCCTTTTGCAAAAGATTGGTTAGGGTTTTGATATTTTGGAGAAATCTTTAATAAACCTACGATAAAAACCTGCATGCCCAAGAAAACTTCTTATACCTTTGATGTCCCTTGGGTATGGCAGCTTTTCAATAGCTTCTATCTTTGCTGGGTCAACTTCTATTCCTTTTCCAGAAATCTTATGCCCAAGAACAATACCTTCAGTAACCATGAAGTGACACTTCTCCCAGTTTAAAACTAAGTGTTGGTCTTCACAACGCTGCAAAACTTTGTTAAGGTTGAACAAGCAATTATCGAAGGAAGTACCATACACAGAAAAATCATCCATAAAGACTTCCATTATCTTTTCAATATAATCAGCAAATATAGCATTCATGCATCTTTGAAAAGTAGCAGGAGCATTACATAACCGAATGGCATTCTCCTATAAGCAAATGTACCATATGGGCAAGTAAAAGTGGTCTTTTCTTGATCATCCTTATGGACTGGAATTTGTGAGAAACCTGAATAACCATCTAAATAACAAAAGTGAGAGTGTTTAGATAACCTTTCTAACATTTGATCAATAAATGGCAATGGGTAATGATCTTTACGAGTTGCTTTATTTAACTTCCTGAAATCAATACACATCCTATAACCAACAACAGTACGTTGAGCCACAAGTTCATCCTCATCATTTGGAACAACAGTCATTCCACCCTTTTTAGGAACACAATGAACTGGACTAACCCACTTACTATCAGCTATGGGATAAATGATACCAGCTTCAATAAGTCTTATTACCTCTTTCCTTACCACTTCTTCATTTTTGGATGGAGACGGCGTTGATAATCAACAACAGGTTTTGCATCCTCTTCCAAATTAATTTTATGCATACATAGAGCTGGGCTTATACCTTTAAGATCATCAAGAGAGTATCCAATGGCTGGTCGGTGAGCTTTAAGCACATCAAGTAATTTCTCTTCTTCTTCAGCTGAAAGGTTAGCACTAATAATGACAGGATATATGCTCTTCTCATCCAAATATGCATATTTCAGATTTGTAGGCAAAGGTTTAATTCAAAGCTAGGATCCCCTTTAGGTGGTGGTAGCACTCCTAAATTATCAGGTGGGATATGCAATTGTAATTGTGGTGGTTGTTGCCATAATATTTGTTCTAAAGCATCCTTTTCCTCATCATTAAATGGTTCATCTTGATTAAGCATATAACGTTCTACAACATCTGTTGAAGCTACAGCTATATGTGCAAGAGTTTCAATTATATCTTCAGAAATTGGCTCTTTCACAACATGTTTATCAGCAAATTTGGAAAAGTTGAACTCAAGTTTTTCACCAGCACATTTAATAAACACTTTCTCTTTAGGCAAATTAATTTCAGCACCAACAGTGTTTAAGAAAGGTCTACCAAAAATGATAGGACAAAAAGAATCTTGAGGACAACCAAGCACAATAAAATCAGCAGGATATTTTATTTTGCCAACCAATACTTCAACATCTCTAACAATTCCAAATGGACTAATATAATCTTTATTAGCAAGTTGAATTGTCATACCTGTCTCTTCCATAATGATAGGATCAATATCAGGCTTGATTTCAAGATAAAGAGAATATGGAATGACACTAATACTTGCTCCAATATCACATAGACCATGATAACTTGAAGTCCCAATAGAGCATGATATAACAGGTTTACCAACTTTGGCCGAATTACCTTTGATGACCTTAGTAGCATCTTCACATAAATAAACATCAACAGGGTCTTCTTCATTTAATTGCTTGATAATAGAAATTTGACTGTTGACTTCCACCTGTTCATAAGGCTGAGAACATCTTCTGTTACTCTTGTTAGTAACAGCAATAAGTAAATTCTCCTTAACTTGGTTTGGATATGGAGGTGGTTCAACATACTCCTCAATTGTCACAGATGACACTGGTTCTGCCTGTTTAATAACTTTAGGAACAACAATAGATTGTTTAACAGGTTCAACATAAACTTCAAAACCACTTTGAGGAACACAGATATGCTCAGCAAAACCTTTAGCTATCTCAATTATAACATCAGATTTTTAAACAACATAGAAGTAGAGAAGTTCTCTACACATGAATATCCATAATCAAAATAGGGCTCATTACCTTTATCAAGATCCCAATGACTAGTATTTTCAGAAATAGTCTCCAATAAATTCCATGCTTCTTCTTCAGTATTATTAGTAAAACTTCCACCAGATGAATTATCCAGAATTTCCTTGTGCTTCGACGGTAGCCTCACATAAAAGTTTATCAATATAAGTTTCCTTGTAAGATCATGACAAGGATTCTTGCGAAGGAGTTCCTTTAACCTCCCCCAAGCTTGAGTAATACTCTCTCCCAGATGTGGCCAGAAATTAAATATATAGCAGCGGTTCTCATAAGCTTCTTTAGGAGTAAAATATTTAAGAAAGAAAACCTTCCTCAAGATATTCCATTCAATAGCAACCTCTTCATCAAGAGACCTGTACCAATCACGAGCATTACCAGATAAAGACAAATATAATAACTTCCTTTTTACCTGATCTTCAGAAATACCAGGAAGTCTAAATAAACCACATATGTCTTCAATTAACTCCATGTGTTCACGTGCAGACTTAGTTCCATCACCTGTAAATGGATTTTTCATAACTCTTTTAACATGACCAATGGGAATTTTAAATCCCACTTTAGGTATCTCAGACACAGTAGTTTCAACCACTTTAGGAGTAGTGGCATAAGCACTTTCATATAGAGCAAGGTGCAGCGAGGAACGATTCATAAATGCCATAGTAACAATGAGATAAAACAGTAACAGCTTTCAAGTTTCCTTACCAAACTTCTTACCAATAGCGCTACGCTCCCCGGCAACGGCGCCAGAAAAGTATCTTGATGACTCCCAAGTGCAGGAGATCAATTGTAGTACCTTTCAATTAGAAAAGGTTGTCGAACCCACGAGGAGCTGAAGGTATTGGTTAGTAAGATTGATAAATAAAACAATAAAAGATGCAAGTGTTTTTGGTATTTTTGGTTGTATAGTTGCAATGCAGAAAATAAACAGTAGCAAGTCAAAGCTCTCAAGAGAGAAAGCCCAATCCTCTTATGTGCAAGAGGACAAGCTCAAGTGATGTGTAACTTATATGTGGAAAACGTTCCCGAGGGCGGCATGGATATTGCTAGGCATAGAGATTTATTAAACAACACGTTGAATATCTTGTCAAGTTTTAATCTTCTTTGGACGGAGCCATTATTAGGTATAGCTAAATAAATAAACTACAACCCCTTATGATGGATCATGTGGCCAAGTAAATGACTGCACAAGAATTATTAAGACATAAAGTCCCACCATAGCATTACACTCTAAGGTCCCCGATACTAATACCCTCATAATATAACTTCATGATTCGGTCCAGGTTTACATGTCCTCCCAAGTCTCCCTCAATTCATTATACTACGGTGTTCTCCTATGAGCCCATATAGGTGAAGTGTTGTGCAGTCGACGTTCGCACAACACCATCATAGAATCACATAAAAGATAAACTCTTGACAAAATACCAACACATGTTATATATAAATCATTGCCAATTCATCCTATGCCCTCAGGAACATATGGGAACTACTCACAACGTGCAAACATGATAATATTCAGTGGCATAAGTGGTACAACACAATCTGAAAATATAACTTCACCACCAAATAATGACAAGTACTCAATCACAAACATGAATAGTAGCACAAGACAAGTATCTAGGGTATAGCAACTCTCAAACTACGAGGGGAACGGAGTGGATCACGGAGATGATGATGGAGATGGTGCTGGTCTTGGTGATGGTGATGATGTAGAGGCCTCCTCCCACGCCAAGGAGGAGAGGTGATGACGATGACGATGATTTCCCCCTTCTCCGGAGCTCCGGAGCAGCAGGATCTGATCCCCCTCGGAGGGAATCAGGAGTTTCGCCGCCGCCGCGGCCTCGGATGGTTTCGGGAAAATTAGGGCGTGACTTTTCGGGGAGGACGAAGGCGTCAATAAAAAGCCCCAGACGAGGAGGTGCTTGGGCCCACCTCTTTTGGGCCTCGTGGCTCTCCTCTCTTCGGTCTTCTTCCCTCTGCCTTTCTCTCGACAAAAACCAGCTGTGTAATTTTCCTTTTATTATTTGGGTCCATGTAGCTCCTGAAACATTAAAAACAAGAAAAAAGAGGTTTTCTGCCTCCCAGAAATTAAATACCAAAAATAGGGACTTTGTAAGAAAGTCCCATAAATCATCTAAAACATGTAAAAATAATGATATAACAATGCAAATAACATTCTAATATGATACTAAAAGTTGTATAAATGATGATACAAAATGCACGTATCAGCGAGAGACTTTTTATCCTAACATGGATGGCAACATAATTTGCGGATTGGCCCTCCACCATCTTAGGCGTTTCTACAATTTCTTATCATGATATGTAATTCGCCTTTTTATCTTTTC
This sequence comes from Poa pratensis, assembly GCA_947311845.1. NCBI lineage: Eukaryota > Viridiplantae > Streptophyta > Magnoliopsida > Poales > Poaceae > Poa > Poa pratensis. The sequence goes on from CAMZMU010000035.1 coordinate 58,851,906, forward strand.
GCATTACTGAACTTGTGAAGGTTGTGTGCATCATAGCTATGCAAAGGCCCGGTGTAATACTTAATACTTTAAGTAATAAATCTCCCTTTATCGAAATAATAATAATTATAGTGCTAGGATGTGTTTTGAAATCTCTCGAACAATTAGTTAAAAAATTATACCATGGACAATATAGACATCTTTCATATACACGAAAATGTATAATACGAAATCTTTAATACCACTTATTTGGTGTTTTCACTATTTTAAAATACGAAAAAGATCTAATATAAAATGCAAAGGCCGTCTTATTCAAAGCCTCAATCATCACATCCTCTCTCTCCCACTTCACAAGTTGGAAACTGTTTTTATAGAGAAAAGACGTTTTCCCATCTTTTTAACCCGAAATGAAGGGGTACTCCGGTAAGAGATCCAGTAGAGACAGGTGGGCATGTAGCTCAAAGGATTAGAGCACGTGGCTATACGAACCACGATGTAGGGGGTTCAGATCTCTCCTCACCCACAACCTTCCAGAGGGGGATGTGATGGCCTTCGGAACCAAACTTTGATATATGCAGATACATTGTGATTATCCATAAATTACATGTCAAAAACTCTCTTGACAACACTGGAACAGAGGTGACGAAGCTTTTGTTCGATAGTTCTTCCCTGATCTGTTATGTGTCATCTTCGGTCTATTGAAAGATAAATGAGGTTGGAAACTTCGATCCTAAAGAAGATACATTCAAATTTTCACCAAGCATTTAAATTAACTTTTATCATTTTAACAAAGGTAGCAAAAAACGGCGCGGCAAGGCGCATGAGGTCCATCTAGTACAAACTCTAGGCAATCAAAAATTAGCAAAAATGACGAATTATTAATAATTTCTTTGAGTAGTTATTACTAAAGTCTGTGTGAGCCCACTGGCAAAGAACTGGCAATCTGGCATGGCGATAGCTAGTTTAGAACATGTCTAATTAGGATGGTTAAGCTCTTGCGTGGACGTCCACGTCGAGACTGCGTAGAGCGGGGTGCCCTTCCACCCCAGCCGCACCGTGCCGCCGGCATGGTCATCCGTCACCGTGTACCCCAGCGCCGCCGGGCACACACCGGCCAGCAGCTGCACGCGCACACTGCCGCTGACGCGCAGGAACCCATTCCGGGCGAGCTCGTCCTGCCAGCTGCCGAACCTCTCCTGCCCGCTCCTCGCCGGCCCGGCAACTGCCAGCACGTTCCCGATCTCCCTACCCAAGACGCCGTTCTCCACCAGGTGCCTGCTCGCGTCCTCGTCTGTTGGCCGCGCCGCGCCGAGTGCATCAAACAGCGCCGAGTAGTGGTGCAGCGCGGACACGAAACGGTCAAGGAATTGGCCGCCGTCACCGCCGGCCGGCCCTCTCTCCTGCTCCACTAGCGTCACAACCTTCGGCTCCAGCCAACGCACCAGGCGCATCGTGACAGCGTCATCCCCAGATGCGTCGTACAGGGCGTGGCGCAGCCAGTGTACGGCCACGGCCTCACCGGGTCTCCTGCTCGGCAGGTCGGCGATCGCGTCGACAACGTCCCCGGGTCGCTTCGCGACGGCGTAGAACTGGAATGCGATGCCCAGCTTGCTCGCCAGCCCTGCTAGCTGGTTCCCGGTATCGTGCAGGACCGACGCCGACACGCCGAATCCCGTCACGCGGAGCACCGGCGGCCCGCCCGGCCTGGCCGCCAGCGCGGGAAGCAGCGAAAGCCACTGCAGCGCGCCGCCCGGCACGACATCGAGGTCCACGATGTGGACCTGCCGCTTTCCGCGGAACGCCTCCAGGATGGCCTGTTTGCACGCCAGGTAGGCTGACCTCGCGAACGGAGCGACGTTGTAGAAGGCCCGGAACGCGGCGTGGATGCCCGCGCACGCCGGCGGCGCCAACTGCAGTGGAGCGCAGACGCCGACCCACGAGCTCATCAGCCGCGCCGCCATGGCCCTGGCGAAGTAGGCCACGAGGCGCTCGCCGCACGACGGCGCGTACGGGGACGCCATCTGCGACAGCTCAAGGAGCGCCGCGTTGGCGTCCGCGAGGTTGCCCACCGACATGGCCACCGCGCACTCCATGAGCAGCGCGATCATTCGCATGCCGTGGGCGTCCTCCTCCTCCGCCTCCTCCTCCCTCATCCCCGCGTCCTTCCTCTCTTCCACCGGCACCGCACCATCGCCTACTTCGCCGGACACCTCCTCCATATGCCCGGCTATCCCGTCGATTGCCGGCTCGGGCAACTCGGCACGTCCTTACCGGTGCAACGATCTTCATCGGCGTGGATAAAGCCGTGGTGATGAGGCAAGAAAGGGCCAGTACTGCCGCCGTACATGTATTGGTGGTGGAGATCGTGGAACTGCATCAAGCCTAGCGATGAATCTTGCAGGTCTGAGCCTCTCCCTGACATGAGGTGATTGATCATCAGTCTCAAAACCAAGTAGGGTTTTGCCTTTGCTGTCCTAGAGTAAGGAAGAAGAGAGAGACTAGTGGCTATATATACATATATGTATATTGGAGTCAGGTGTATTACTAGGTCAACCAGCTGGAAGCTAGTTAGTGGCAGAGTACGTGAGAGCAACCAACACGGCAGGGATCTGTGGAACCGTAGCCTGATGATTCTTTGAGCTAGCTGCATCCAGATTGGTCAGCAGGCTTTGGCCGGCAACAACAATGGAAAATCCAGACGTGCCTGCCGTAAATTTCTTAGGAAATGAAATGGGCAATTATGCCGAGCAGCCTGGCCACTCTCTGTATCGTATCCCCTTGTAAACGCTGACATTGACACTTCAAATTGGAAGTGTCTTGATAGCTTGAACATGCTTGCATGTCATTTTGACGTTCTTTAAGTACTAAAACCCTTTATAAAGAAAAATGTCATTCTGACGTGTAGCGCCTTTGTTAGGGAGAAAGAAGAGGAGAACATGCAGGGTTCCTTTTTTTATCTAATTAACCTCGGAGGAGGTAAAAAAATTATGTTTTGTGGTCCTGATCAATGTACGTTTGTATCTATGCAGTTTTGCACTGGGAAAAATCGAAACCCACGATATACTATTCTACGGGCTAGTCTTGAACCCCGAGAATGGAACAAGAGAAGACAGTGGCCAGCCGCCAACAGAAGTGCAGAACAAGATTCAGTTCAACAATGGAGTCCTGCAGCAAGAGCTTCTGAATGCAGTGCGGTCGGTTGCTCTTGGAACTCTGAATAAAATAGAAAAATCCAGGCATGTTTTGCATCACTTTTAACTTGCTTGTTTCTGTCATTTCTGTGTGCCATTGCATGCTTTTTGTCGCTCGGTCAATGTGTAGCAAGCATATATAGGTGACATATAAACCAAAGCAAACCAGCCGTGTTAAGAAAACAAACAAAACCACGACTGAGCAGAGCACACAATGATATTATTACCGTTCCGGGTTCTTCCAGAACCAGCTACCTCCGAGTTTCCGCATAACTAAGAGCAGTCATTCGACTAAGAAAATGTATTTATCACACCAAAGATTGATGGACATATGACAGTATCTCTGTCTTCCACTAGTTCTACATCACCATCCATGCCACTACTACACGATACGTTCGGTAGTAATGATCGAACTTTACAATGTACTTCTTGTTCAAAAAGCAATGTACTTACTTACTTAATTTGATTGGTATGAGTGATTAGTTTCATCTGAAATTTTCTAGAAACGAGTATTGCTTCCTTTTCAATGATGTAATTGATAGCATAGACATAAGGGGTCGATTTATTAGGACGTCGGTATAATAAAGTTATAGAATGAAGTCATATGGTTTTTTCTCTATTCGTAGAAAAATTGTCTTTTCTCTGTGCATGAAAGTGTTTGCACCACGCTATTTTGTCTCGATTGCGAAGTTTGTCCATATTGGTCTGTCTGGATTGCGAAGTTGGCCCAAGGCGACGGGACTGTTGGCATTAAGATTAATGATGGTAGTGCTCACTATTTCCATACTAGAGAATGTTTGAGACATGAAAATTTCATGTATCCGATACTCTTCAACATTGTCACTGGCGTGTTGATTACCCTCATTAATCAAGCGAAGTAGGATAGAGCGGTTCAATCAAAGTCTTGCTTGATGGTGGTGTATCCATTCTCCAATATGTGAATGACACTATCATTTTCTTAGAGCATGATATGGACAAAGCAGTCAATGTGAAGCGTAGTCTTAGTGTGTTTGAGAAACTTTCTGGCAATGATATTAATTTTATAAAGAAAAATATTCTACTATGCTTAGGCCAAAGAGGTTGAGCACCAATACAAACAACTCTTTGGTTGTAAGGTAGGGTCTTTCTATTTTCCGGTATATAAGAATCCCTATTACAAACTTCAAAATAAGGAGTGGACGGGGTTCTAGAAAAACCTCGGCAAACCAAAGACAAGCTTCTATCCTATGTTGCCATGTTGGACGGTTTGTTCTGGTAACCATTGTATGCACTAGTTTACCTACGTTCATACTATCATTCTTTGAGATGTCTGAGGGGCGCATAAGCGAATGATTATTACAAGTCCATATTGTTTTGGCCGAATGACGAACATAAACAAAAGTTAAAAAAGTATCGATTAACTAGGTGGAGTATAATATGCTGAACAGATGATCAAAGCAGGCTTGAGGTAGAGGACCTTGAAGTCAAAAATAAGTGCTTACTCTACAGGTGGCTTTTCAAGCTCTTGCGTGAGAATTGTGTGTGGCATAAGAAATTACGGGGCAGGTACCGAAACTTTAAAACCTAGTCACAAGTGAACAAAATCCAAAAACTCTTTTTATGTCCTAATGAGGGTCAAGTAGGAGTAGCAAAGCTTTTTTCCAGTATAATCATGTACATACACATGGTTCTTGGCTGGGGAATACGCCACTCAAATAGCAATACACTTGCCTCTATAACATTACACAACAGAAACATGTTTCCAGCTTCTTTGTATGGCTTGCGGTTTAGAATCGGTTGTGGACTTCTGACCACCTTGTCATAAGGGGTTGGCCGCACCAGCCAGTCTACCAAGTATGTAAATGTCAATCAGAGACTGCCCGACACATCATCTTCGAATGTCGCTTCTCCAAGCGAATATGGAAGGCAGCGGCTTCTTAGCTGTCATGCCCCTCCCTCCCTTTTTGCAGGGGATCCAAACGTGGCACGGTTCTACAATATTGGCAGGCCGCTTCTCGGGCACCTACTGCCTTCCCTAAGGGGCTCAACACCTCCATCACTCTGATCGCGTGGGAGATTTGGGAAGAAAGGAACGAGCGGGTCTTTAACAAAAAAAACGGTGATGCCATCCATCCTCATGCAGAAGGTAAAGGCCGAGAGCAAGAATTGGATCCTCGCTGGTGCAAAGCATTTGGCCGAAATTACAACTTAATATGTCGTGAATATTTTTTTCAGTTGGCCTTGGCCGCTCTATGTTTTCTCCTTCTATATCAATATAAAGGCAAAGTTTTTGCCCGATTTCAAAAAAAGAAAAATGTTTCCACGCATTGGAAAAAAAGTTTTTGCCTGAATATTAATTAGTATTGAGTGGCAACTAACATAGAATAAATAGATTAACTCATTACATAAAATCTACATATATTAACCACTCATAGTAATCAGATGCGTTCTGCTACAAGCTTCATGTTTCGGATACATTTTTGGTTAAAATGATGTACGCCACAAGGTGAATGACAATCATCACTTTCACATGAACTTTATATTCATTTGGTACTTATGTAGAGTGTAGTCTTAAGGATATACAATTTATCAATCATGAATGAAATGGTAGTAACAATTATTGGTGCTGTGATGATGATGAAATGATCCAACATCTTTTTTTCTCATTTCTATTTGCTCGCCTTTTGTGGCTGACTATTTATATTGTTTTCAACTTACCACCACCAAGAAGTATCTCAAATGTGCATGGAAGTTCGTTGGTTAGTTGAGGTAGTGCACGGCATAAGGCTCAAATTAGGGTGACGATGTTCACTTTATGTTGCACTATCTGGAATTCTTCAAATATTTTTTTTCATAGAAATAGGGTCTCTAACTTTTTACAGGTTATACACATTGGATTCGTATGTAGTGCTCATTTATCACACAGAGGAGCGAGCCTTTGATCTGTGAGTACAACCACTAGGAAATGGCAGCACATGTACCACACCCTGCCGACATTTGGGACATTTGGGCCCAACCGAGGACATGCATCCCTCACTCAATGACCGCTGGCAGCACCACCACACAAGAAAGAGGAGCAACCATGGCTCCCCATTCTAGTGAGTTTAAAGGCGACATAGATGTTTTTGTGCCACTGAAAATAAATCTACACTCTCGAAACAAAAGCATATTACTAAAAGTACATTTCAGACCAAAGAAACAGAAAACTAAGCGTATGATGTTACAACTCGATGTTTATTCGATGATTTTGGCGACATTATTTATCATAGCAAAAATCTGCAACAATGTATCAATGAGAATGGAGGGGATGAGGGAATTTTGCATCTATGGAGAGCAACCACGACCACAAATTTTGTGGCGCTCTTCCCTTGTTTTAGCGCATTGGTCTGGCTATAGTTCACAACAGAAACACAAATCATTAGGGCAGGGTGGATCCATCCTTGGGCATTGGCACACTGCGATCTTGCTACTATCCACCTGATCCGTTTTTTGAGCTGTATGTAAATAACGGTGTGCAGTTTAACTTGATATTAGGCTTGATATTAGGAAAATTATACATAACTTAGTAATGCTACTCAACGGGCTAAAATTGAGTGAGATTATTAGAATAAATTATAAATTCACCAAATTGTCGTCGTTTACTTACCTTGAGAAGATATTATGATGAATGGAAGGATTAACATTGCGAGTATAGCCACCTTGCTTCTCTCCATGGTCATATAAGCTTTCTGGTGTTGTGAGGGTTGATCTTCGTTTCTAGGGATTGTTTGTATATATATGCCGGATGATCTCGTAACTTCTAATTGCTATACGTCCAATGTACATATACTACAACGATTATGATCTATTTTTAGTCACAACTAATTTTGCGGAGGCTCGTCATCTAATATTAATTACGGGAAATAAAATCCCTATATTCAGTGAGTAGTAAATACGCCCAGGTTGACACTTGGCAACTTATCCTTCAAATTTCTTAGTGTCCATTATTCAACCCTTAAAATGACTATATATAGGAATGCCTTAAGTTTGCGTTCTGGCAAGCGACAGAATATAAACAAGTTTCTAGCCGATATGTTGCTCGCTTGCTTGGTGGAGCAGGCCTGTTAATGTTATAAGCTTGGTTGATGCCAGTTGCGAGAGAATTTCAGGATTTGCTTAAGGCACTACTATAGTCTTATATTTTGATACGGAGGGAGTAATAGGCAATTCATGGATAAAGTTTGATCGTTTGGGGAGTGGTTAGGCGAAGTCGAGGAGTAAGGACGACGATGCGTGGCTGCTGCGTTGTGTGCAGCAAATCACTGACGTTGATGGTTCGAACCAAACTAGCCCAGCTAGGCACTAAGCCAGTACCTTAATTTGGCCGGTCTGGTTGGCAGCAACATCGAGCTGTCGCCCAAGCCACCCGCTCAGCTCGTTTTCCTGCCTCCACATGTCGATCGAGCTCACCATTTTCTTTGTGCTCACCGAAGCTGATGGATGGTCTATACTAACTTAAGTACTTGACCAGGTACTTCGACAAGGACATGCGCGTGCGTACCCAAGTCCAAGTGTGATTAACCGTCGTGGTGGAGATCGTTGATAGGAACTGAAGTTGACGCCTGCCTTGTTCGGATGTACATGGCCGCGCGCATGCAGGAGATATTGCGGAGCCGGAGACGACAGAGCTGGCAAACAGCCGATGCGCGTAGAGCCAAGTGTTGAGCTGATAACGGATTAACATGAATATAGACGCAAAGCATTTTTTTTAGTGTATGTGTTCACTCATTTCAATACATACGCGGTCAATATTGAAATCTTCAAAACAATTTATAATTCGGAACGGAGGAAGTACAGTATTTTTTTTAGCAGAAGATAGCGTAACACTCTGAGTCTGGATGTACATGTACTCTTCATCGTTCTCTTCATCCTAGTCGGCTATTTTTTGCACTCTCCATTTTGTGGAGAGTGTCTAGCCAATTCCATTTGGTACTCCTTTTTTATACAAGACCACTACACGTTTCAAGATAATAAAAAAGTTGACCAATTGTTTAACCAATAAAATATGACTTATGTGTCAACAGAATCATATTGTTAGAAACATCTTTCAAATATGAATCCAATGGTATGCTTTGGGTGACGTATAACTCATTTTCTATTTATCAAATCATTAGTCAATGTTTTTTTCTCGAAATGTGTAGTGCCCTTGTGCGGCTGTGCGCACAACCCTCTATGCTCTGCTAGCGGGAACGCCTCCAACACAAGAAAATATTCTTGAAACGTCTCCCAAACGGCATCAAAAATTTCAATCTTCTCTTGCTTCATCAGGTTCAGTGGAGTGTCAGTACACCTTCATCGATCAAGTGCCGGATTGTTCCATGCCCTTCAACCTTCGCACCTCCAGACTACACGCCTGAAGCTAGGATGATGGAATGCACCTTCAGCGAGAAATTATAAACTCCTCTGATTAATTTTCTACAAGAATTCATTTCACGGTGTGTACTTGTTATATTTTCTACAGAAATGAAAACCCAATCATGTGAGACGGAGGGAAATCTGACAAATTTACTTGCATTGACAAATATAACTGGTTTATGGATGGGCACAAATATTGACTTGCAGTCCTCCGCTAAGGATTGTACCCTTGGACCCGGGACAAGAGAAATAGTTTACAGCTACTGAGACTAACTTTAGTCATCTCTTCCCTACAAACCGCTGGAAAAAATATTGATGTTAAAAAAAGTTGAAACACAAGTAGGAGAAAGTAGATTTTTTGTTTTACAGTGGAAAAAAAAGAAAAGGTAACCAAATTCAAGCGGAGGATACCAATGAAAATTCATGATCTTAACAAGTACCTTGGCTCTCCTATGTTTCCAATGGCTATTTCCGACAACCAACAATCCTAGAACTAGAAGAAACGATCCCTTGACTATTACGTACCAATGAATTACTGTGAAGCAACCTATTCCAAAAACACAACATCAAACTCAGGACAAGCACGATTCTGCAAATTCTCACAAGATCCTCTCCCCATATCCAACTTTGTGTAACTTTTTTGGTTGCATACGGAGAAGACAGCATGCAAATTACTTTTGGTTTCTCTAGAAATCATGAATTGACATCAGGCTATCTCATAGCAAACTACATCTATTTTTCGTGACAAATAACAGAGTATTCTTGGAATAACAAGCAGAGAAATAGAGATATGCAGTGAATAAACATCAAAACAGAGATGAAGCGATTGTGACATCTCGTGAGGAAAGAAGAGCACAAGTGCCTTAATCAGTATCAGGAAAGAAGAGCACAACTTGTCCAAAGCATCCTAAGAAAACAAAATATCAGGAAGTATCTGGGCTGGGGTTTTAATCAGTAAAGTTACCTGATAACAATTCCATTCATGGAATGCAGAAATTCAATGAACTACCAACAAAAAGAAATGTACCAGTACGCATCTGCTTAGAAATTAAGTACATAAGTAGGCATATATCATGAGAACTACTTGATAACATAACTCACGAAGTCTGGAACCAGTACTCATTGCTAAAACGAGAGACCTATTTGATCTAAAATCTAGAAACCATGAACTACCATTGCAAAAATACTAAGCTTAACTCAGCTAAGGTGGCAAGGGCGTCGCAATCAGCTCCATCACCAGTGAAGGGCAGCTCTTATACAAATGCTGGAAGCCATCAGTGGCTACGACTGCCCTCCGATGTTCCGGGGAGCTGAGAAAATCAAGGCATGCCTTCTTCAGCCCATCACAATGGTGTAGCTCCGCAAGCGCCGCGATGGTCGTGACGGTGCCCACATTGATGTAGTCGCATAATTTTTCCTGGCAAATCAGCTTTAGCCTCTGCATATTATACCTGTCCGCCACAACTAGCAGATGCTGGCACATGACGTCTTCCTCTTCCTTTTCTGTCTCCAGCAATGAGTCAGTGTAGGCAAAGTAAAGCAATGCCTTGAACACCTGTGCCTCCATATCATCTATGCGTATAACACTGGCTGTGCCCCCCTCCTTCATTACACCAAAGAGCTCGGCGTTGAATACTGGAGATCGGGACGCGAGCACGCACCTATGTGCAGCAATCGTCTCACCACCTACCTCAAATACAACATCGGCTCCCTTCTTGGTCTTGAGGAGATCACCCAGGTGCTGGTTCAGTTCAGGCAGGGGCACAAAGACGAACTTTGGAGCGGTGGTCTCCTTGGTGCAAATGTCATGGACGACGGCAATGTCGCACCGGATCGTGAAGGAATCGTCCTTCAGATGCCCTGACTTCTCCAAATCCACAATTCTGATGAACCGTGGATATCCCCCAATATACTGCCTACCAAATTTCTGTACTTTTATCGAGGTCCAGGATGGTTCCTTCTGATCCAGCTTGGCGAACCTAAGACTGAACTGCAACTTCACATCCTCGGTTACATTTTCATCGAGTTGGAGGTAAACGGATATGTAATCCGCTGAGTCCTGGTCATAGCCGTTGGGATAATAGCAGATGCGCCAGCGATGGCCGCCGACGGTGAATTGGCTCGATTTAAGGGCCTCACCAGTGGGGGTCCCCTTGGTGCGCGAGTAACCGTCGATCTTGAGGATGTGGTACCCGCTCGTCGAGGCGGCGACGATGGCGAAGGCGGATCCCGGCGGCTTGCCGCCGCCGGCGATACCGAACGACATGGCCCTGAGAAGTGGCGAGCTGCAAACTACCTGACGCAGCTTGAGCACGGCGTGCTATTGCTGATCAATTGAATTTTCTTCGTGGGAATATTTATCACCGCCGCGACAGCTGCTAAACATGTCCTAGGGTTTTGCCACATCGGGGAATTTGGGAGGAACCGAGGTAGAAGAGGAGGCGACCCTTCCTCCAGAAGGTTCAATTCATTTCTTCTCATGGGCCTTTCTAACATTATTGGGCCTACGAAGTGGGAAAATAGGCACCTGAACAGCGAGGCATCTGCCACCGTTTCGTTTTCTCAAAAAAAAAAAAACAATCTTCCCCCGTTTCGTAAAACGTTATCTAGAAGTTTAAAAATTCAGAAAAAAAAGCTGCGCGCATACATCTGCAGATGCTATGTGTGCGGAGAAATAATTTTTTATTTGGCCCCTGTAACAAAGACAAAAATATCTCTCATGCTTTTTTTTCTAGTACCGAAATTTCTCCTTTTTACGGAGCCAAAATAAAAAGAATTTGTTTCACAAAACTTTTTGTGTCGTGCACAGGTTTTTGCGAGATGTGTTTGTGGATTTTTTTTTGTTTTAGATTTTTTACATTTTAAAATACGTTTAGAATGTTGCCCCCTATAACTAAATCATAGCGTTAATGTTTTTTTGCGAATGCCAATGATTTTGTTTATAACTTTTCCTGATTTTTCATTACTACAAAAATCTACCACTTCATTCACTTTCCTCACCAGCGTCAACTTCTTCTCGTACCTGTCGTCTCGTCACAAATATTGTCGTCATCTCGGTCAGGGCCATGGGTGTGTGGAGTGCGAGGCCAGCACAGGGCACCAATTTTTTGGGAGCCCAAAATTAAATTTTCAGTTATTAGATGGACAAACATATGTGCATCTGATAGTGAACGCGCAATTAACAACGGGGGTTGAGTTGATTCATCAACCAGTTCGTTGCTTTGAATCCCCGCACGCAAATATTATGTTTTCCGTTGTTTTGAATAGACCTCACGGGCTAAAGTGATGCCTTGCCCTGATAATTTTGCTTGTCAAAAAGAAAGTGATAAATTGCAGCAAATCATAGACAGCCATATACATTACTTATTTGAGCCAGTATATTAAGCCTCTAAATTATTTTATCCTATTTTGTGTAGAGCAATACTTTTCAGAGAGAAACAAAATTAACGTAAGCTTTTAAATAAAATTTATCCCTTTTTTCATGAAGTAGCTATAACTTTTAGAGGAAATGGAAACTAAAATTGATTCGAAAAATCGAAGACCCTCATTTTTCTTTTTTCTTTTTGCGGGAAAAGAGAGTTATCATTCCATATCAGAATCAAAGTTTACAGATTCCTCGGCCACAATAGGAGCAATTTCTGTTGGGACCAAGGTTTTGGATACCGGTTCAAAAAAATTCCGGTGGGGGCCGATATTTCCGGTAACCGGGGTTACCGGAAAATACCGGCCGGTTACCGCCGGAAACTCTCCGAAATTTTTTATGATTTAAACTTAGAACGCCGAAATTTTTTGAAATTCAAATTTTCCGAGCATGAATTCGATTCAAATTTGACTAATCCGGGATTTTTCATCCGATATACACAAATTCCGGGGGGGGGGGGGGGGGGGGGGGGGGGGGGATAAATCCGGTTACCGGCCGGTAACCGCGAAATATCGGCCGGTAACCGAAACCTTGGTTGGGACAGACCCCATCCAGAATTTGCTGATCATAGAAGTCCTAGCTAAAGCTGCTAGAGTGTGCGCCGCCTTGTTACTCTCTCTTCCAATTTTCTGAATAGTAAACATGTCACAAGATGAACTCAAATACTCAATCTCGTCAAAAATGTGCCACAGACTCGAGAACCGAAGACCCTCATTTTTCGATTGAGGATACCAGCGACACAAGAACGCTAGGCACCAATCTGTCTTGTCTTCCTATCGGACTTTCTTCGCGCTTACACGATCAACACTTGGACTTTAGAGTTCCTCATCCTCGATCGTCTGGTGCTAAGCGGAGTGGTCACAATCAGGCCGTGCACAACCGCAAACTCCCCGGGAAGCCGCGTCCTAAAATTAGAAAGCTCTCTGCAGTCTGTTCTCTGGCCGCCGCGCGCGCCTGCCTACTCTCTCGTCACTTTGACCTTTTCCACCCTTCCCAAACCAATCACACTCCCTCCTCTTCTCGCCAAATCCAACATACCCGCGCGCGATCGAGCGAGCCAAGGCGGAGCACGCACGCACGAGAGCCAGGGTGCATCGTCCCATGCGCCGAGATGGCCGACACGGTACCCGGGAGCGCTGCCGGCGAGCTTCCGGCCAAGAACGTAACGGGCATGACCGGCACCAGCGGGGCGGAGGCGGTGGTGTGCTACTCGCCCATGATGGTCACCACGTACGGCATCTGGCAGGGGGTGAGCCCGCTCGAGTTCTCCCTCCCGCTCTTCATCCTCCAGACGGCCATCATCGTCGGCACCACCCGCCTCCTCGTCCTCCTCCTCAAGCCCTTCCGCCAGCCCCGCGTCATCGCTGAGATCCTCGTGCGTCCCAGTCCCATTCCCTCCATTAACTGCTAACTGAGGGTCTGCTTACTGAAGCCACGCATGTCCTGACCTGAATGCAGGCCGGCGTGATCCTGGGGCCGTCGCTGATGGGGCAGGTGGGGACGTGGGCGGGCACGGTGTTCCCGCTGCGGAGCCTGCTCACCCTCGAGACGGTGGCGCACCTGGGCCTCCTCTACTTCCTCTTCCTCGTCGGCCTCGAGATGGACGTTAACGTCATCAAGCGCTCCGGGAAGAAGGCGGTGATCATCGCGGTGGCCGGCATGGCGCTGCCCTTCTGCATCGGCACCGCCACCTCCTTCATATTCCGGCACCAGGTGTCCAAGAACGTGCACCAGGCATCCTTCCTGCTCTTCCTCGGCGTCGCGCTCTCTGTTACCGCCTTCCCGGTGCTCGCCCGCATCCTCGCCGAGATCAAGCTCCTCAACTCCGACCTCGGCAAGATCGCCATGTCCGCCGCCATCGTCAACGACATGTGCGCATGGATCCTGCTCGCGCTCGCCATCGCCATCTCCGAGGTGAACAGCACCCCCTTCTCCTCCCTCTGGGTGCTCCTCTCCGGGGTGTCATTCGTGCTCGCCTGCTTCTACGTCGTGCGCCCGGCCATGTGGTGGGTTGCGCCGCGTGCCCGAGGGCGAGACCATCAGCGACGTGCAGATCACGCTCATACTCACGGGCGTCATGATCGCCGGCGCGTGCACCGACGCCATCGGCATCCACTCCGTGTTCGGCGCCTTCGTGTACGGGCTGGTGATACCGAGCGGGGAGCTGGGTGTGGTGCTCATCGAGAAGATGGAGGACTTCGTGACGGGGCTGCTCCTCCCGCTCTTCTTCGCCATCAGTGGCCTCCGCACCAACTTGACCAAGGTGCGCGATCCGATCACCGCCGGGCTCCTAGTGCTGGTGTTCGTCATGGCCAGCTTTGCCAAGATCATGGGCACAATCCTCATCGCCATCTCCTACACCATGACATTCCGCGACGGCGTCGCCCTCGGTTTCCTCATGAACACCAGGGGGCTCGTCGAGATGATCGTCCTCAACATCGGAAGGGACAAGCAGGTAACTGCTCAACTGTCAGATTGCATGCGCGACCAATGTGCAATTAGTCACGGACCGTGACATGAATCGGTGTGTGGTTTCAGGTGCTGGACGACGAGTCGTTCGCGGTGATGGTGCTGGTCTCGGTGGCGATGACGGCGCTGGTTACGCCGGTGGTGACGACTGTGTACCGCCCGGCGCGGCGGCTGGTCGGGTACAAGCGGCGCAACCTGCAGCGTTCCAAGCATGACGCCGAGCTGCGCATGTTGGCGTGCGTGCACACTACCCGCAACGTGCCGTCGATCATCTCCCTCCTCGAGCTCTCCAACCCGACCAAGCGCTCCCCCATCTTCATCTACGCGCTCCATCTCGTGGAGCTCACTGGCCGGGCCTCCAACATGCTCGCCGCCCACAATACCACCGCCCCCGGCGCCAGCGAGCACATCTTTAACGCCTTCGAGAACTACGAGGAGAGCGTCGGTTAGTACATATTCATGTCTTCCATTGCGATCGATGCGACGACGAGCGACCTGACGCGAATGCATATGCAGGCGGCGTGTCGATCCAGGCTCTGACCGCGGTATCTCCGTACCAGACGATGCACGAAGACGTGTCGGTGCTGGCGGAGGACAAGCACGTGTCCCTCATCGTGCTCCCGTTCCACAAGCAGCAGACAGTGGACGGAGGCATGGAGCCCATCAACCCCAACCTCAGAGGCTTCAACGAGAGCATCCTCAGCGCGGCGCCCTGCTCCATCGGAATCCTCGTCGACCGGGGCCTCAGCGCCGCCACGGCGCGAATGGCCAGCGTGCACCACGTCGCCCTGCTCTTCTTCGGCGGGCCTGACGACCGCGAGGGGCTCGCGTACGCGTGGCGGATGGTCGAGACCCCGGGCGTCTGCCTCACCATCATCCGCTTCCTCCCGCCAGGCTACACGGCGCCGCCGCCCGCAGCGACGATGGTGCCGCCGGCCGTGTCCGGCTCCCGTGCCATCACCATCGTGCCCGACATCCCCAAGACCGAGCGGCAGATGGACGAGGAGTACCTGAACGAGTTCCGGTCGCGCAACGTGGGCAACGAGTCCATCCTGTACGCGGAGCAGGTGGTAGCCAACAGCGAGGAAACGCTGGCGGCCATCCGTAACCTGGACAACGCGCACGAGCTGTACATCGTCGGCAGGCAGCCCGGCGAGGAGAGCTCGCCGCTCACGTCGGCGCTGTCCGACTGGATGGAGTCGCCGGAGCTGGGGCCCATCGGGGATCTGCTCGTGTCGTCCGAGTTCTCCAAGATGGTGTCCGTGCTCGTGATGCAGCAGTACGTGATCACCTCGGCGCAGCTGGCGGGAATGGCGCCCACCGTGGCCTTGCAGGTGGCAGCGCCGATAGCGGATGACCCAGTGCGGCAGTACGTGACCAATGCCAACCAGCGGATACCGACGAGCGCCGGTGCGCGCGGCGGATGGGGCAGTGGGTTCTGACCTGAAATGAGAAGCTGACGATTGGATCTTTGTTAATTAACCGGGGTAGTGTAAAAAACGAGATTTTTAGGTAGTTTGTTGGATGGATATGTTCTGTACAATTCTTCTAGCTGACTGATTGTGTAGGCATTGTACTGCTTGGTTTTGCAAATTGGTCACTCCTTTCGTAGGATGAAAGGTGACGATGCGAGTTGATTGTGTAATGTGGATGTCCAAATTGGGTCTCTCATGGTAGCTTAACCTATCGTTAAAACTCTTCCTTGTGGCTGATGGCCTCCTAATCTCCATGTCTTCTTTTTCTCCCTGGTGCTTGGAGTTATAGGGCACAAATGTTAGAGTACATATACAAGTTAGTATTAGACTAGGACTTCTAAACCTACTCGTACTACAAGACTATCTCCCTCCATGTACTCCTATATATACCCCATGAGGGTCAAAGCAATAGAACAAGAAATATTAGGGTTTCACAACTTTCCACAACAAACATGTCGTTAGATCGGGGGACTCACATCAGCTCTAGCGACAATCTGTAAAATTTCCATGTATTTATAGGCCGGACGCGAAAAAGGCTTTAGGGGGACTGTAAAGTTTTTAGGTGGTGCTAACTATTTATAGCGGATGCCTTATACTGTCCAAGCTCTAACCTTTTCAGAGGCTGCTCTAAAATTTTACATTTGGCCTCTAAATTTATTGATCCAACCAGAAATTTTAGAGGCTCGAAAAATAATTTATCCAAGATTTCTCCTTGGCTCCCCTCCATGTCTAACCCCCTGCAACCGCTCCCTCGAGCTCCCATCACTTTCACGTCCACTCCGCCATGGTGCATGATTGCCCAGGGCCCGACGGTCCCATTCGCGGTATCGGCTGGTTCTCCCATTGCCTTCCACTATTCCACACCCGCCCATCCAAGGGTCAACCAGCCGATCTGCCTTACGTAACATTGTCGCTCCTCTGGTTCCATTGCTCTCGCCCTCGTTTACTCCAACACTAAAGGCGGTGAGGGACTCCAGTAGCCTGCCATTGCTGACTTGCCAGAGTAGAGCCACGGTCGTCATAGTCGCCTGCGCGCCACCCTGATCCCCGACCACAACACTAGTCCGGCAGCCCACCTCGTCAAAAATCCGCTGACCATCGGTATAGAACACCTTGCAGACGAAATGAAGTAGCCAAGCCGAATGGAAGTCCCTGAACTGGACTGGTATGAGATGTGGCAGTGCTCGGCACTGGTCCTCGCTCTAGCTTTTCATAGATTAATGTAGGGAAACATGGAAATAAAAATGAAAATAAATAAATAAATATATATATATGTTTTTACTTTATTGTTGTATTATGTAGTTAAATTAATCTCGCTTTCAACCACAGGGAGATATATTAGTGAACACAAAACTAACAAACAAAAATGAGAAAATGTAAAAAGTTGGAAAATATAAGCGTAGTTTAGGTCGTTTGAACTGTAAAGAGATGCATTCAAAACGATTTTAGAGGCCTGAAATTTAGGGAACATGCTACAAAGTGCTCTGAGGGATGTTCCCCAGCCACCATGTTGTATGGTTCTCACTTCTCACCTCATTTTTACACTATATGTGTTTCTTGCATAATTGATTACATTAGCAACACTTGTATAAAATTGTCGTATCCAACCAAAACAATACTTTTTCTGGAGCAATACAATCCATATCTCTGACATCCTACTAACATTTATTAATTGTAGTCTATCCATATCATACATTATTTCAGCCACCCAATTTTCACATCACGACCATTTATACTATTGATAAATTCCCCCTCTATATGCAAGTTATATAGATCAATCATTATGTTAGCTATCTGTCCATGCCATCCTTTTTAGTTACCTGATTGATGAGATCACACCATCCACATTGCAATTACGCAATTAAATCATATCCAACTGGAACAACATAATTATTTAGTCCTTAGATTTCATCCTTATTCATTTCAGCCAACCAAGCAATTTTTGGCCAAGTTTTTCAATGATGAAAATCATTTAATTAACCGCTACGTATTCAGTATTGTGTTCTCTTATAGGTACGCGCTCAAAAAACGTTTTAGACGTATCACATATCTTCATGCAAGCTCTCTATATCATTAGTTTATTCGGCACGTTGATTGCATCGTATCTAAAGTTTTCATTAATTTGCATACAACATCAATCAGGTATAGTGCTTAACCTTACGACCTTATAATTTGTGAAATACGCAACCATTTCACTTTGATTAAAATTAGTATCTCAACTGTTATGAGCAATTGAGTCTTGCATATTCTTAGACACAACTTCATGTAGAATGCCTCGTATACTCTATCATTCATACAATAGAGTTTTAAAATAGGTTCCTACAACATTGTGCATGTACTCTTCTAGCTTAATATATCATTGATTACAACCCGATTTTTGACTTTTTGTATGTAATGGTATGCTTGTATCTTCAAACATTCTAAAGAAAGTAATAATAATAAATTGTGAACTTGATCAAACACTTTCATCCATTATTTCAATCACCTTGAGTGATGTCTGCATTTTAACATGTCAAACTGGTTTAGTTGTTTCGGGTCAAGGAATAGTTTGTTAGTTTTGTTGCAATGGCTAACGGGTACACTGACTATATGAAAAATGGAATTAACTATGGAATATTGACATTCATAGAACAAGGGTGGGAGGAGGAGAGTCATGGAGAAACTAGGTGTATATTGTAACTCCATAATTTATCATTCGTTAAACTAAGCAAGGCAATCACATTATGTGAATCTCCCTTGAGATATTTCTAGATACTAAAGTATGCACAAACAAACAAACAAACAGATATTCTGATGTAGTTAAGTGGCACATTCTCTTCCCATAGATGATGGATGTCAAATTTTCATATATTTATGATTTTCTGTAGTCCTAGACAACTCCAATACTAAAAATTACCTCACATATAATCTGGAAATAATAAGAAAATCTCAACACCAAAGGTAGTCTTACTTTAACGTTAGACAATATTTAACGCAAGATGTTCAAGTTTATAATAATATAATAAGTGTTCTAATTACACAATATAAAAATAATAGTTAAGACTGTATGAAGCTAGTTAAGGTTATATAAGTAAAACTATTTAGTATAAAACGACTGAAAGACTCTAAAATAGTATATAATCTCATTGTGAGTGACTTGTTGTCATGTTTTTGAATAACCCACCCATCCATGTGGTAGAGTGACATACTCGTCGATAGTCTCTCTTTGCGGGCAGTTTCATTGCTTAGAACCCGAGTTTTCAATAGATCATATTGCATGCAAACCATGGATAGGATAAGATTTGACGACTAGATGTAGTCTAACAGTGGTTGATCAAGTCTAACATCAGCCCTTCCCCACAGTATTGATAGCAACTCGTCAATAGGTAAGACATGCCTGAAACTCCGTGAAAGGGGGAGTGGTGTGGCATTTTGTGAACGATATCAGTAAAATGGGAGGTTGTATGACATGGAGAACACATAGCTCGCCTAGCTGAATCTTGTCTCGAAGTTCATCGGTGTTACACTAGATTTCAAGAGAGGCAAAGAAAAGTAATGTTGTCAACTATATACGCATTAGACCACTGGCGGACCTAGTGGGTGGGCCGGGTGGGCCACGGCCCACCCAGAAATTTTGAAGATTTCTTTTTAACTACTACAATTCAGACTCCAGAACGCCATGCTTCGGCCTGATTTTTTAGATAAAGAGTATATATTAATATCACGATGATACAAATTACACCCAGCCTCTGCAACAACGCGTGCCCTAGCGGCCGCACGGATGCTTACAGCCCAGAATAAAAAGAAGAATTGCGAAAAAAAAGTCCCGCTACAGTGATCTATTCCTTGTTACAACAGACATAACCCCACCAAAACAGTATCAGAAGTCCAGCTACTCCAAAAGCGACATCTCCAAGAAGGGAACATTGCTCAAGCGCCGTCGTCGCCCTGATCATAGATCATAGGTTTTCACCCCGAAGACAGTCCACACTCGCAAAAACAATGCCTTCACCAAGACAATTGCCAGGTACAACCAATTAATGCCAGACCTTGGGTTTTCACCCTGAAAGTTTAGACTCTGAACTTCTCCTGTGCTGTCGCCCCCTCTTGCCATTGCTGTTGTTCCAAGTTACGAATCACCTAGCCAATCCCTCATCCCACCAGGACTGGAACCACCATTGCAAGTCCTCAAATCTCGGCTTCCTTGCCATTCTCCGCACTCTGACTTCATCATAGAACAAAAGACAAATCCATGATGGCAACAGACTGCAGAGCTTCACAACGCTACCTCTGAAACCAAACGGTCAGAAAAACATGGCTGCGCGCGACCGAATCCCACCCGATCCGTCAATCTCCAGGCTAGTTTGCCCAATGGAGTTCGCCGGCGGAGCCTTCCGGAACTCGACAATCCGGCCGATACAATGAATAACTGCATCAAGTAAATCTTCGTCTTGGTGTTAGAAAGATCCAGGACTGCCACCTTATTCGATCCGAGCCGACGAGACTGGCCGGTGTGGATCCAGTCCGCCGCCGCCTGACCGGCCGCCGGCACCGCCACGGTGCCAAGAAACCGGCATCACCAGGCGTCCCGGCGCCACCTGCCCGCCACAGCCTTTAGCCACCGGCACGCACGAGCCCAGATGGACCATGAAGCCCCTAGATCGACCGGAGCACCAGGGGCATCTCCTCCCCGCAAGGCCGCGCGCCTCCGTCGTGGGCAGCGCCGGGATGCACGCCGGCGGGAACAACGGCACCGCGCCGCCGAACCGCCTCGAAATCCACGGGCCTCCGCCGCCGGGAGACCCGCTACCAACGCGTGCAGGAGAGAGCCCCGCCGCCGCCGTTCCGGGCCTTGCCCGCGGAGACCCTGGCGGCGGCGGGGAGAGGGAGCTCGAGTGTGGAGGACGCCTGCGCCGCCGGCTGGAGGCGCCGCCCGAGCCGCCTAGGTTAGGCGACGCGGGGGCCAGATTCTGATTACAGGAATAGTTAGTGGTTTGTGCCTGATACTACACTTTACACTTGGATGAGCGACGAGCTGCCAGGCGAGTGAGTGAACATGAGTTTCCTCGAATCCTATGATCCTATCCTAACGTAGCCTCCAACAGTCTAGCTCTAGCGCTGCACACAATCGCCGGCCTTCCCCTCCTTCTCCTCGCCGTCTGCTTGCCAGTCGCCCGTCGCCGCTTGCCGTTTGGCTCCACGGCCACGTGACCAGAGCTCCCGCACCCAGCTTCCAGCACCTGATCGATCCGGAGCGGCCAGCAGCCAGGAGGCAAAAAATTCCGAACTGTTTTCTTACTTTTGTGCCTTGATGCAACCGTCATGTTTTTCGTGAAACTAGCCAGGTGGCCCTCGCAAATGCGAGGGCATCATCTTAAGCCTACTCAGTGTGTCCGGAATTGTTCTCAAGATGTTAAACATTGTAATTTCGAAATGATATCATTTGGTCGCTTAAATAGTAAATAATTACAACCCATGGAAAGTAGAAAAGTGCATTTGACAACATGAAAACTGGATTTGATTACATCATATAAAATACATTCACCAGATAAAGATCTAAATTTTTTATTTTTAAGATAATATCACCGCTTTTATATGATTCATTTTAATTAATGGACGAATTATTATTTAAATCCCCCAAAACACCTACCAAATTGAACATGTCCATGGATTTTATTTCAATAAACCAATACTTATTTGATATTTTTTGAAATATTTAACTTAGTTATGAACCATGCATGATATGAAATATGATCATATAGTGTAGTATTAAACCACATTAATATTTTGTATTATAGAGATACTATCAACATCTGATTTTTCATCAACGGATACGGATACGACACAACTCAAGACCTGCTAGGACCATATACCGTTATCCCCAGAGTCATGCACATTGTTGTATGGCTTTGGTCTGCAAAACGTCAATAATGACACATAGTAGTGTTAGAAATATTTGTTGCTGATAATTTTAAACATCTTCTAGGTTCACCTTGTGATATATGGAATTCCTAAAAACCTTATATTTGCAACCAAATTATATATGACAACAAATGTGCAATTTTCCTGACAAATTATATGCTTTTAAAGCCTTTGTGTTCTCCTTTGTTTCAGTTTGCATGTATCAAATATTTTTGATGGATAAATAAAGATAGATTATTGTTAACAAAATAAAATGTGGATGCACACTTGAATAGAGATTTATATTAAAATAGTCCATCCGTTTCTGAATGTAAGGCGCACAGTTTTCTGCACGAATGTTAAGACATGCCTATTTTTCATATGATGGACTCATTTGGTTTTTTTTTTAAAAATCGGAAGAGAGGTGTCCCTAATAGTACCAAATGAAAACAATAAGTAAAATCTCTCCGCTCGAGTGGAACTCATTTTTGGATGGTTAAAATCATCCATAAACCGTAATAAGCCCTATATTTTGAAATTTTATCAAAAAACTATACGCCTTACATACAGGAACATAGGGAGTATAATTTTGGAATTTTTTATATGATTCATCACTTATAGTAAAGTAATATAGTACATAGTCAATTTTTCCCTATAATCAGTCATGTTCCCATGTATACTAATTTGCATTTGTAGTCTAGTGCTTGCCTTGCTAGCAGTGTGTGTAATTTCTTTGGAAAAGTACAAATGCAACACGTATGAAGCACTAAAAAGGAACAATTCAGGCTCTCCTCTACCTATATATCATAAGACGCGTTCCATATCCATATTCGGTGCGCACACGTACGTGAGAAGGACTTCTTTATTAACATGTTTTGCATGGAGCGTGCTAGGAGAAAATATTTTGAAATAGATACACATGACTTATAGATATGTGGCTAATGACTTTCCTCTGCCTAATCACAAACTAATTTATGGAATATTTAGGCACATTTTATTTGAGACTACCACAATTTTGTCAGGGAAGTTGGCATACACGCTTGTTTTTTGGCGAATGCAAGTGGCTTAGCTACGTAGTCCATGTTCAATACATGGCCTTCTAAAGATAAATTATCTCACCCCGTTTACGTGAATGGTTTTTTAAAAATAAAGTAGATACTTAAGATCTAATTATCACAATAGTTTGGATGATGTGGATGAACTCAGTGCCACTACTTTAGAGACAAACAATGTTGAACCGGTTATGTGACTCTTAATTTTTAATATCCATGCCGTTTACTTTAATCTAACTACCACGATAATTTGGAAGATCTCGATCAACGTGGTACCTCTATTTTAGACCAAGGTATGATATAACAAAAATCTTCGTTGAAGAATTTGTAAAGTTACTGGAGTGTGTAAAGATGGTATTTTTCTTATGTTCGTGAAAATAAGATGTACGGAGAAACAAATTGCCCATTAAGGATCCTAACCATCTCCTCGAGTCCCCAATTCTATCGCTATGAACCTACTCTATATCCTTTTACCTTTTCACTAAGGGAGGCCCTAAATAATCTCTAGAGTTTAGATTATCTCTGAAGTAGCGAAGCTTTCCATAAATTATCGAGAGGACGAAAGGGACTATAACAATATTTTATAGGTAGCGGGAGCAAAATAATAAATCTTCCCTTCTAAGTCCTTCCCAGAAAAATGTCTTCTCAACTTAGTCCAAAGCTGAGTGCGATAGCAGCACCTAAATTACACTAAGCTCTGACTATGTATGTATGGTATGTACATTCTTCATGATAATGTTCATCTTAATTCTTTGTGTTCCCGTACTGAGTTGGTCGGACATTTTGTCTTGTCAGGGTGTGTCGTTGGCACCACTATGCGTGCCACAACTTGTTTTATACTCTTCGAAGTATATTATTGTAGATGATATTCCTATAAAGTTCAAATAATGGGTGACGTCTTAACACTCCGGAGCATATGATCCACGTTTTCAAAATGTCTGTTAATTGTATTGTGGGATGTCAGAACAATCGGACAAAAAATTGCGCGTGTACATGTCGTCGTTCTGTATGCTCACAAAGTCATCTCACGGAAAATCGAAATTTTTGTGTCGTGTGTAAAAATGATAAAATTCTGGTGCTAAAATATGTTTTTCATGAAAAAACATTTGATCATTTTTACACATGCCATAAAAATTATCGGTTTTCACGAAACTTGGCGTGCGCACATAGAATTTCGAGAAATATGTGCCAAATTTTTGTCATATTATTTTGGTGTTCCGACAAACAATTCTGATGGAAAAATCATATACTCCAATATGCTTTCTGTGCATATCATTCTACATTTACACGTAACCAACATGCCCTAGTGTAGTACGATTGTTCCTGATCGCTCCGTTAGCCTTTAAAGTTTTCTGAAATTAAAAAAAAAGCCTTTAAAGTTTTCTGTGTGTTCCTTAAGAAATAAGTTTTCTTTGTGTGCTCTATGTACATAGTTGCTGATCGCACCGATCAGTTTTTTTAATCGATCAGGCTAGACGTGCGTATTTTTGCTGATCGCACCGATCAGCTTTCCTTTTTTTTTTTTGAATCGATCAGGCTAGACGTACGTATGTTTCAGACTTAGCTTACACACAGTTGTAACCGATGTATAAATATTGTCTCTCTTTTTTCTGTTTTCAAAATAACGGAACGGTACATGGTTTGGTTGTACGTGTTAAAAACAACTTGTTTGTACCCGATTAATATTGTACGTAACTTATCCATCTTTTAATCTCAACCGTCACAACCAAAATCAACGGATTATATATTTCTAACCTATGTGGATTAACGTGGTGCCTCGAAAAACTAACTCA
The DNA here is from genome assembly GCA_947311845.1 of Poa pratensis. Lineage (NCBI taxonomy): Eukaryota > Viridiplantae > Streptophyta > Magnoliopsida > Poales > Poaceae > Poa > Poa pratensis. The sequence goes on from CAMZMU010000035.1 coordinate 58,876,539, forward strand.
TTTTGCTTTTAGTATATAATAGATGGCTAAACCCCCAACTTATTTCTAATTTGCTTGTGCCGAAGCTAGAAGTGCTACACTATTGTCTTCATTGTTAGTATGCATGAACTGATATTTTCTAAATTCCAACTAATATTTCCTTGTGTTTCTTGTAATTCTAGAATTGATTATGAAGAGAAATGGTAATAATGTAAGGCTTTTTTCAGTTTTGAACTATTTGTATAGAATCATGCACATTAAGAATATATATACTGAACTCAAATATGTATATTATTCATTTGAGAAATTTGTATACTACATATATGAACGCTTGTCTGTTCATCAATCCATTACCCGCTCCCGCGACTCCCGCACCTAACCCTAGGCGCCGCCGCCGGCGGCCGGCCCGCGCCGCCTGCCCCTCCTCCTCTCCGCCTCTTCCCTCGCGAGGCCGCGCCGCCCCGCGGCGGCCGGCCGCGGCCTAGGTCTTCCTGCGCAGGCTCCTCCCTCCCGCCTCCCTACGTCGCCGCCGTCGGCAGTGTCCGCCGGGCGCGGCCCGGGCGACGCCGACGGCGGCGGATGTTCTTCTCCCGCGCCGTTGGAGGCCTCGCGGGGCGGCTCTCCTCCGGCGGCGGCGGTGCTTCTCGGACGGCTGACGGTCGGCTCCGGCCGGTGGTGGCGGCACGGCGGCGTCCCCGCGGTGCAGTGACGCGCACTGCACAACGGGACGACGGGCAGCGGCAGGGAGGCGTCGGCTTGCCCGTCGGCCCATATCTGGGCCCTTTGGGCCTGATCTGGGTTGAGGCGGGCGGGCTTGCCCTGTTGGCTCGATCTGCAGTTGGAGACAATGGTGGTCGTGCAGGGGTGCAGCGGCGACGGTGGCCGCCCCGGTTGCAGCGTGGCTGCGGGCTTTACGGGCCCAATCTGGGCCCGGCTGGACCTCTTGGGACTGGCAGGTGGCTGGACCTAAAGGGGACCGGTGTGCCTTGTGGCTGTGTCCGGTCGACTACCGTTTCGACGGTGGAGGCAGTTCCCTCCCGCGCACTACTCGTCTTCGGCTCGTAGACCTCGTGTTGATCTCCTCGGGGAGACGATGCTGGTGGCGGCTTTGTAACCGTAGTGGCGCAAGGTGGTGGGTGAAGAGTCTAGGTTGACGAGGCTTCGTCCTCGCGGGGCTCCTGTGCTCTGGATCGCCTGGGTTGTGGATATGGCTATCGGGAGAAATCCTTGTCGACTTGCTCGACACCGACGCGGTGCCACCCCTTGGGTGACATCATTCCTTCTTGAAGGGCGTCGTGGCTGGCCTCCATCCACTGCCCTGTGAGTGTCGGGGGAAACCCTAGGACCAGTAATGGTTCGGGCAGCAGCGATTGCTTTCCTTCTTGAAAGTGTTGCTTGATACTCGACGATTCAGTGCTAGGAGCGTGGTGGTAATCTTCTGGAGAAGCGCAACGGTTGCGGGTCACGCTAGTTTAGTCTTCCCACCTATGTCTTCATTTGTTTCTGTTTTGGGTGTTTGTTTGCTGTTGGCCCCAGCTTGTGTGGTGTTGTGTTTGTATCCGTGGTTGTATGGTGGTTGTTGCTTTATTCATAAAGCTGGGCGAAAGCCTGTTTCGTGAGTGAGTATACTACATATATAGGCTCGTGCGATTTTTTTCAGTGCGTGCCCACCCTCCAGTTTTTATGGGTCCGCCACTGCATTAGACTTGTAAGGAGATTGATGGAACTCTTGTACTGTGTTTGGATGTAAGAATTGGACCTGGAATCAGGGAATTTGGAATTGGAGAGCAGTTTTCACCGTTTGGACTGGTCAAGGAATTTGGGCTTGGAAACGCAGGCCAATTCCCAGCAAAACCCGCGCAGTTGTCCGCTCGGCCCAAATCTTTCCGAGGTCGGAACCTTGGAAACGAATGGAATCACGTACCTCTTCGTGACTCGACTCGCGAGACGAACAGCGCACGCAGCTCTGCTCATGCGACCTGGTGTCTGGAGCAAGCTGGCGGCCGCCGCTCCTCCGCTGAGTCCTCCTCTCTGTCGCCCTCGTTCTTCCTCTACCTCTCTCTTCTCTCCATCCTCTGGTGGGAGCTGCAGGAAGTCAGCGCCGTCCATCCCCTCCACTGCCCCGCCCCAAACCCTAGATCGAACAGGTGAGATGGGGAACGGCGGCGACAGGGGGAACGGCGGCGACAGTGAGAACGGCGATGGCGGGGGGGAGAACAAGGACGGCAGGAGAGGGAACGGCGGCGGCGGGAGGGATAACGGCGGCGGCGGGGAGAACGGCGGCCACTTCCTGGCCCTTCCCAAGGCGGCCACTCCCCTGGCCCTGCCGAAGCCGGCCACCTCCTTTTCCATTCATTCCAAATTTCCAATACAGATGCCTATTTGCCTTTTAAAATATCATGTTTGATCAGAGGATGCTACAGATGGATTTCCCATACTTTGGCTAATTTAGATTCTGGACGGCGATGAAACGGCCACACTTGCAAACGCCACAATGTTTGAATTTAAACTTGTGTTATGGTTGTGACTTGATTTGAAATATTTTAATATTGTTATATGTCTAAAAATAATATATCAATATTCATATATACGCATACTACTTTTTCGTACACAATGTATATGATCCAAACTCAACAAAACATTCAATTCCACGGTTTATACGTCCAAACAGGAATTGGAATTATGTGTTGCATTTTGATTCCAATCATAAATTCCATTCACAACCAAACAGCGGAATTTGAATTTGAGCTCATTTACTTTCTATCTGGGAAATGGAATTGCTAGTCCAATTCAATTCCAAGCAAACTTTTCTACATCCAAACACAGTGTTGAAGTAATTGAAGAATCCAGTTGATTTTAGCAACAACGTGAGCCACATCACGGTACTCCTGCTACCATGCTACCATTTAAAAAAATCAAGAATAAAATGTTCGAAAAGATAGAAAAAGGTGTAAATGTTCACAAGGAGGGTGTCTACAACCTCTAAAAAATTTAAGTCCAAATTGAAAAGGCGCGTTGATAAACAAATAAGAAAAATCTAATATGAATAGTGTCATAAAAGAAAAGGAAATTCACGCTATTGACATATGGGTTTGTCTTTTTTATTTTTCAATTTTCTTTTGGAATTTGCTAATCCATTCGTGGGTTCCTCTAAGAGTTATGAGTTTTTTTTTTAGCGTAAGAGTTATGAGTTTTGTGGTATGAAAAAAAGTCCTGGTACAATAAGCCCAAGTAGTGATGCCTGTCAGTAGTTTAAAAAATGGATTTTGAGACGGTTTCTGGGTTATCAAACGGCCACGAAGGAAACAACCTCCGTCTCCAGCCCTGACCAGGAGAAACAAGAGCCAAAAACATCCACGAAAACGCATCGAAACACTCAGAAAAGATAGACGGCGCGCAGAATCGGCAGCGGCTCATCGAGGAGAAAACCAAGTCGCAGAATATCCATGGCCTCTCTGTTCCGCTGGAAGCGACGAACCCGACTCACTTCACCAGCAACAACATAGTAGTACGTTCTCGTTACTCATTGGCCTACCACTAGTCCTATACGCAATGTCTGCGTCAATCAGGAATTAAAGCTAGGAATGGAGCAGTTTCTGCACGCCGCAAACGCCAACAGGGCACTTCCATGATCCTACCTAGTACCTACGTCTCACCAACTTATCCGGCGACCGGCGAAGCTCGAATCCAAACTTCGTAAGCCTTTCTTGAATCACTCAACGTACTGCACTGCCCTCCGTCAGCTCTCTTTTCTCTCTTTTGTGTCCATCCCGCATCCATAGCATGTTCGGTTGCTCCCGCCGCGCCCGCGCGCATGTAGAAGCGCACACACAGAAACAGAGTTCATACACGCCGAGAGCCGGCAACAAAGTACACAGACTCGAAATAAAAAGAGCGTCCAGCGCTAAAGTAGCTCATAAACAACAAAGCAGAAGGGGGCTACTAACAACATACGACACCTAGATAAGGGATACAAGCAGGAAGGTTGCTGAGCGTCATCCAGGCGCCTCCCTAACCTGAGTATAGAGCAGACGAATCCTGCTAATCATCACTTCCAAGGCCTCTCGATCCTTTCGCCTAGCCACTGTCTTCCACACCTGTAGATACATAAAAAGTTTATAAATGTCGTCAGCCGGTTGTGAGGGGAAGACTCCCTCAATGGTGAACTTGTTCGGTTAGTCAAAAGAGACCAAGCTAGCGCCGCACAACATGTCCACAAGATCCTCTTTGATTGACCCGCTTAAGTGCGCAGTCCCGTTACACGTCCGTGAAGCGGGTCGGATTCCAATTACATTGGAGCAACTCACGAACATCACGGAGCTTCACATGAACTTGGTCAGAGGGCATGTGAAGATGTGGTTCGTGTACTCAAACTCGTCACATAGGGCGCACCGCCCAGTGAAAGGGCCATGCCGATGACGAATGTTGTCAATAGACGACATCCGCTTCCGAATAAGTTGTCAAATGAACAACTTGATTTTCTGGGGTACCACCACCCTCCAGATCTCACAGAAGTGTCGACAGGGTGTTCATTCGCAGAGCTTACGATAAGGAGAGCTAACAGTGAACCCTTCCCGAAATTTCAAGAGACCAAATTAACCGGTCCAGGTCTTGAGAGAGACGAGTAGATATAAGGGTACTCAACAGATTAGCCCACTTGTCCTGCTCCGCTAGGCCAAAGGCACGCCTAAACAGGATAGTCCATCTATCCCTGGCTAAAAGCACGTGCCACCGTCACTCCAGGATCAACGGTAATGGAGAAAATCTCCAGGAAGCCGACTCATTCCAATCCAATCACGCTAGCTGCGGGATAGCAAAGAGAGGCAGCAGGCTGCGGATCCTACGAACTACGTACGCAGCTGCAAGAGCCCTACGTACTTGCTTGCCAAATTGGTGCAATGCAAGGGCCATCGATCGTCAGTGGCTCTCAGCTTCGAGGGCCCACCATATGTAGGACCCGCACGTCAGTGACCCAAAGTCAGGGAAAGTCAGGGTACTTAAAGTTAGAGGATCTGTGTCCGAGAAGAGGACGCGGATCTTCTGACTTTGAGTATCCTGGCTTTACCTGACTTTGGGTCACTGACATGTGGGGCCCACCATATGTAGGACCCGCACGTCAGTGACCCAAAGTCAGGGAAAGTCAGGGTACTCAAAGTTAGAGGATCTGTGTCCGAGAAGGGGACGCGGATCCTCTGACTTTGAGTATCCTGACTTTACCTGACTTTGGGTCACTGACGTATGGGGCCCATCATATGTAGGACCCGCACGTCAGTGACCCAAAGTCAGGGAAAGTCAGGGTACTCAAAGTTAGAGGATCTGTGTCCGAGAAGGGGACGCGGATCCTCTGACTTTGAGTATCCTGACTTTACCTGACTTTGGGTCACTAACGTGTGGGACCCACCATATGTAGGACCCGTACGTCAGTGACCCAAAGTCAGGAAAAGTCAGGGTACTCAAAGTTAGAGGATCTGTGTCCGAGAAGTGGACGCGGATCCTCTGACTTTGAGTATCCTGACTTTACCTGACTTTGGGTCATTGACGTGTGGGGCCCACCATATGTAGGACCCGCACGTCAGTGACCCAAAGTCAGGGAAAGTCAGGGTACTCAAAGTTAGAGGATCTGTGTCCATGAGAAGGAACTAGGGATAGGCAATGGACCAAAAGCGTATGTGGATTGTGAATCTGTTTGGTGAGTGGTGACCAGAGACGAAGCGTAGATCGCGTACTGTTTGTAGTGATTGCGTAGACTGTGCCTCCCGGGTCATCGCCATGAAGGTGTGGTTACCGGTAGAAAAAAAATTCGCGTGCTGGTCGGGATTTCCGGTTAGCACGGTTAACGGAAAATCCCGACTAGTTACTGGACGAATTTGAAATCTGAAATTCAAAAATTCAATTTTTGTGTTTCCTAGTTTAACCATTTATCTACAAAAATCGTCGAAATTCAAAAAAAAATGGGATTTTTCATCTAGTATGACCATTTCCCGAGGTTGCTTGAGATACCGGTAACCAAAATCATGATCGCCATATGCGAATATGCGTTGCTGATGTTGTGATCTGCCCAATTTAATTAGTTAGAGGTCAAGAACAAGATGAGGTAAATTAATGTATCTGTCCACACCTAATGTGGAGGTCAACTCCTCTCCATCTTTAGCGGAATGCACTAATTGAAGATGACGAGGAGGCAACAACAGCAACAAAGAGTACGGTTATGCAAAATATCTCAACCACCATGAAGACCAGGTCTTGATGGTCAGTTTGTTTAATCCAGATGCACACTTAATGACCCATCGATCGGCATCCACCATGATCGAAGGCCGGTGCCCCTCGCCAGTCACCACCAATGTGATCAATCTGACCGTAACAGTAGTATCACCAAGATAACAAGAACCTAAGTTTTTCGCGGGTCTACGCGCGCAAGGGAATCGAGCAGTATCTGCATGCGGCAAACGCCAACCGGATGCATCCGTCCATCCATCCGCGTCGCGCTTGCGCCGCTTCTTCTATATCTATGATCTATCGGCTTATCCGCGGCTCAAATTCAAACCTTTTTCTTGGATGACTCAACTCGACCCTGTCCTTTATCAAGCTCCTCCTTTCTGCCCCACATATCGACATGGCATGTCTAGTTCTTTCGCGGCATGGAGCCCCGCCAACTAACTGAAACAAATATGTGCTCCCCATGCAGATTCTCCACTGGATTTTTTCTCCTACCAAGCGCCCATTGCTCAGCGGAACCAAACACGTACAGTCTTCAGTAGTGCACTATGAGCTCTGTCTGAAAGCGGCTTACTCCACTCAATGGCGCGATTTCGTTTTCATCGTAGCATGCAAGAATCAAGACGTGTGGGGAACCATGGGACAAACGCAGTGTGACGATGTGCGATGGTTTGCTCCGTTGCGTTGCCGCTCATGGTCCAGGCAATAGACCGATGGCGACGCCGGGCTCCTGGGGGGAACACGCTGCCTGTCTTCAGGGATGCTGCTCAAGAGCCTGTAGATATACTGTATAAATCGGTGAGCAGACCTGCTCAAGGCGCTTTCTTAGATGGATGCTGCTCAAGAGCCTGAATTACTGAATTGTCTCCAACTCTCCATGACAGTTGGTAACACAAGGTTCCATGGTGTCTGCAAGTATGTGGGCTCTTTCTGAATATGGAGTTTGGCAAACTCTTATTAGGAGGAAGTATGTGGGCTCTCAAGTTGTGTCTCATGTTCTTTGAAAACCTGGGGACTCACACTTCTGGGCAGGATACGAAGAAGTTCTTCTTCACACAAGGTTCCTTTTCAATTAGGGATGGATTGAAAACTCGTTTCTGGGAGGATAAATGGCTAGGAAACGCCACTCTCAAAAAACAATATCCGACTCTGTATAGTATTGTGCGAAACAAAAGAGACATGATCGCTACGGTGATGGGAACTTCCCCACCAAATGTTTTGTTCAGAAGAAGTTTATTTGGTATAAGATAAGCATCTTGGAATGCCTTGCTTATCCGCTTGGAACCCATTCAACTGACGGAAGGTCTAGATAAATTTTATTGGAATATTACGAACAATGGCAAATTCTCGGTTGATTCTATGTATAGAATTTCAATCCTACCTGAAGTACCAGTCGATGTTAAGAATAAAAAATTGGAAGATGAAGATCCCGCTAAAAATAAAAGTGTTTGCCTGGTATCTTCGCTGATGGGTAATTCTTACAGAAGATAACCTTGCCAAACGCAATTGGCACGGAAGTAAAAAATGTGTCTTCTGTCAGTATGACGAGACTATTACATATTTATTATTAAGTGTTAGTTTGCTAGGTGTATATGGTCAGCCATCCAGATATGTTCTACATTATATTCCCCAAGTAGCGTTGCTAACATTTTGGCAATTGGCTAAGCGTTGTGGATCCTAGGTTTAAACTCTTTAGCAGGGAGGGAGCGATTGCCGTTATTTGGTCGCTCTGACTATGTAGAAATGACAAGGTTTTTAACGATAAAAAAGCCTCTGTTATGCAGGTTATCTATCGGTGCACGCCAACGTTGCGAGCATAATCGGCCTTGCAACGTGTGAAGCACCGAGACTTGTTTTTTAGGTGACGTTCCATTTGGAGACTGCAGCGAGGGAGTTATTCTCCCAACATGGATGGCCAAATAGTCTTCGGGTAGACCTATCATCATCATAGGCGTCTCTACAAATTCTCATTATAATATTATGCTATGTAATTCACCTTTTATTTTTTGTCTTGGGTACTGGTGAATTGGTGAATTTTTGGCTGTGTACATCCTACCTATGCAGAAACCGAGTGTAATACGCAAGACTTTAAAGTAATAAAATCCCTTTATAAGAAAATGGTGTCCACATGTGTCTTGATGCATGATTAAGGTAGCGGGGTGTGTTCGTCTTTTGGATGGAGTGAAATGGAATGGAATTATTTCATTCCATTCCATCAAAATAGAACCATCCTATCGTTGTGTTCAGTTGAATTTGGAACTTGTGGAATGTAACGGAATCTAATTAATCTCAACATCAATTGATTAGAGGCTAATTTAATCTAAACATTTTAATTAATCTAATTTCCCCCAAATCAATTAATTAGAGGAGGAAGGCTGGCCGCACATCCGCGCATGGCCGAGGCCGTCGGCCTACTGGCCCCGCGCCTGGCCGGCTGGCGCCGCCCCCGCGCCCTTCTGGGGGCGCCGTCCTGGATGAGGACAAATCGGGGGTGGCGAGCACGGAGGGAGGGGGGCGCGTCGCAGGAGGTAGGGAGGGCGACGAGCACGGAGGGAGAGAGGGCGCCGTCGCAGGAGGGAGGGAGGAAGGGCGGCGAGCATGGAGACAGGGAGGGCGCCGGCGTTGACTACGGAGGAGAGCAATCGGGGGAGCCACGGGAGAGAGAAGAGAGGGATTAGTGCTGAGAGAGGCCGTTCCACCTCGTCCGTCCGATTCGGCCGGACGGGTGTATTCCGCATCTAGCATGAATATTCCTTTCCATGGAACGGGTGCGTTCCATTCCACCTCAAAACCGGAATCATGCTCAAGCGCGGAACGGTTCCATCCCATTCTACTGTATCGCAGAACCGAACAGTGACTGACTGAGAATGGATATGGTTCGGGCGATAAGTCACCGGCCCGGAAAGGTGATCGATCCACTGAGAAAACCGGGTGCGTTTGTAAAGATGAAACTGCTTCCACGCACCCACAAACCTTTGGGGCAAGATGCTCTACAGGTCAGGCATGGACAATGGCGACGATGAATTTTGTCTCGATCGGTGCCTTTATTTCTCTGCTAATAACGATGTCAGAAAGGAGGAGGATTTTTATGTTAAAAAAAAGGAGGAGGATTAGTGGGTTAGCCTGTGCACATAGCACATGCACTTCCACCGATCAAAATTAAGCCACAGATCGCTCAGCGGCATCTCAGGAACCAAAAGTGGTAAAATGGATCTGAAATATGCCAACTCCGACGTGTAACTACTTAAAACTTCTCTTTTAAACTTTATTCGAATCCAGCGGGAAATGAGATCAGTACTGACGCCAATATAGACCATGTACGGACTAACATGACTACATGAGTAAAATGGTGAATCAAATGTCAAGTATTCAATTATTTTGGGAGAGAGAGAATACCAACAGCTTGGGGGCTAGACATGCATAGTTTCAGTAAATCCTTTGGAAATATTCTGACATGGTCATCCTATGAGATATTTAGGCCTATTGAGATGTTTAGGCCTTCACTTGTGGTCAGTTGGTCACACTATCATAACTATCATCTATGAGGAAGATGGTCTACAATCTACATGCATGGACAATGGCGAGCAAATGGGACCTATTTCATGGCGTTTCTTTCCATCAGATGATATTTTCAGTTAACGGTGTTACAAAGAAGGAAAGACGCCAGTGAGTGAGTGCAAGCCTCGCCAGATCAGCACTAAGGCACGTATCGTATCACCCAGCGGGATCTCAGGAACCAAAATGGCAAAATAGATCTGAAAGACCAAACTCCTACGTGCAACTCCTTAGCTTTACTTCCAAAGTTTCTGTCATAAGAAAAAAGCACATGATACTACTGCAAACCTTTTGAAGCATTCGATTGATGCGGCTAGAAAAGGAGTAAGATCACTTACACTTAACAAACCACTAACATCAGTAGTAGCTGTCATCCACCTTAACTCTCTGCTTTCTGACTGTTTGCACACACACACTCTGCAGCACCGTCTTGATTTGTACAAATAAAAGTTACTACTACTAATAACCTTCGATTCTGATGCACCAAAGGAAAGAACTAACATCAGTACTGCTACTGCTTACTGTGATTCGATCGACTGTACAACTCTGCTTTCTGACTGTCTCTGCACTCTGCACCTGTAGTGTCGTTTGCTATCTGATTTTTTTACCCTTTTAACGAAACAACTTCAAACGAGAGTAAAAGCATCATCCAGGAGAGTTGCTTACATGGTTACGAGATAGAGTTACAAAAAAACAGTCACAAATCTGGACCAGCGCCATATCATTTTCCAGTTTCTCCTTTTTGGCAATTCTAGACAGATATGATGGTGGCCAATTTCCAGCTCCGATGAATACCAGATGCGCAGCAGTTTTTCCTGGACTCAGTCTGAGGGTAGCAATACGTCTCAATTTTCGAATATTATGGGCAGAATCATGGGCTGGCCTAGCAGGGAAACGGCCTAGCTACTTGATCTTCCATCTGATCTGATGCACTGCATATGCATATGCATGGCTCGTCTCTTCAGTTGGGATGCTGTATTATCCATGGATAATGCCCAGTTGCCTACTGTTCTTGGTGATTGGATAAACTGCACCACAGGTTTGGAACCCTAGGCAGAGCCTGCTAGTCCACTGGTATGATCTAGTCGTTGCTCGGCATGGGCGGCAAGACAGTGATCCATGCCATTGCCCTAAAAAATTGAGCTGATATCACCTCTTTACAAATAATTAATGGTTAGAGCTTAAGAACAAGAAGTGGTATCATATGTATCTCCCTCAAAACAAAACTAAAGGTACCAAGAGAGTAGGCGCAGGTCAACTTATTTCCATCTTTATCGGAATGAATTAATTGAAGCTGATTAAATGAGGAAAGTACAGCGTCTTGGACCGCTCCTCTCCCCCGACTACAGTGCAGGAAGAGGCGATTTGTGAGCGAACCAGTCTTCCCCACCTCGCTCGCCGGGGATCCATGGATACCTCCGTCTCCGACGGCCGCTCCGGCGGCGGGAGGCTGGGGAATCCATGGATCTCGGCTTGTATATAGTGTAGGGGTAGGTAGGTACTCAGCTGGCGGCGCTATGGAGGTGGAGGCGTCGGTGGCGGTGTGTTTGGTGTCGATCTGCTCCTTCTCCGACGGTGGTGCTCTCCGGAGCTCCGGTGTGCGCGGATCGACTTCCCCGAGTTCTTCGGTCTCCGGATTCGTCGAGCTCGTCAAGCCCCTTCCGGTTCCGGCTAGTCGGCGGTGCCGGTGTACAGTTCATGGAGGTGAAGATGTGTTGGGTCAAGATGGCGTCGTTGCCCATGGCGCAGGGTGGAGGCTTTCAGCCGAGGAGTATCGACTTCCTGGCCGCCGCGGGGTGCCTCCGAGTCCAAGCTTGCGGAGGATTGGCGGCGGGATTCGCCGATGCAGCATTCTGCCTCAGGGGGACGAAGCCACTGTTCAGGAGGGACTTACTTATAATTTATTTGTTTTCCTGGACTGTTCTGTAAGAATCTTGGCTTAATGCAGTTGGATCCTTCTTCGCAAAAAAAGATTAAATGAGGAAAGCGGCAACAAGAAATACTAGGCAAATATCTCAACCAAATGAGGAGAATGCTCTAGAAACAGCGGTGGAAGATCAGCTTGTTTAAGGGATCCCGATGTGGACGTACGCGACCGATCTACTGACAGGCGACAATTCCATGTGCAATTAAGAAAAAAGATAAAATTCAACTAATCAAAGATCCTGGCCAATACCAGAGCTCCATCTGTGGCAGTATTCAACATTTTCTTAGAGCTTCATTTGCCACCTAGCTTAGCCAGCTATGTCCATTTTTAATTATCTATATCTTGGACTAATGACAGGCATAACGTATCATATTATTGGCTGTGAACATGCATGGAACGATTCTTCAGAGATTGCATTGTAGGGTTTATATTATAATATTAAACAATTCTAGACAATTCTTGTGAAGAAGATTTACTGCTGGTATGTTTCTGACGTGGTGTAGTGTACTGTCGTTAACACGAAGAAGCAAAAGAACAAATTGATAGCATGTGAAGTGTGTTATAAATTATCACACAGACATTTTGAAGGAGTTAAAACTAGTTGGATCTCACTACTACCTTTCCAGCATGCCACAGTACATCTCAAAAAAAAAAGCAGCATTGGCCCTACATTCGTCCTTAGCTATTGGCCCTATCCTCTCCCGCGACGCGACGCGCTGGCGAATCCGCCGCCGCCGCTGCCGCCCAGCCCCAGCCAGCCAGCCCCTCCTCGCGCCCAGCCATGCCCCGCCCCGGCCGCCGACCGCCTTCCCTCCGCTCCTCCCCATCCACCTCCTCACTCCCCCGTTCGTGCTGCTAGGCCAGCCATGGAGGAGACGACCCAGGCCTCCCCTTCCCACCACCGACCCCTCCCGGCGACGGCCGCTCCGACCCTGTCGTCCACCGTCTCCCTTCGCCCGCACCAGTCTCCTCCACCTGCGCGGCGCCAGCCGGCTTCGCCCCAGATGTGTCGCGCCCTCGGATCGAGTCCTTGGTCATCGGCGACCTCTGCTTCAGCCCCTGCTCGGCGTGGAGGAGGAGCCCGAGGCCCCGCTTGAGGAGAGTCCTGGGCCGTCTCTCAGGTCCTCTGAGGTACCCCTGCCTCCTCCCCCTGCCCAACTCCCGCCGAACTTCACGCCGACGCTTGTCTCCGATGCCCCTGTGGTGTCTGGTGAGAGGGCTTGGGTGGAGGTTGTGGGACGGCAGCGCCGGAGGATGGAGACGGTGCCTGCCCCGCCGCCAAGGAAGGAGCCTGGACCGCCGCGCTATCAACGGGCCTGACCGAGCAGGAAGCTGCCTTCAGAAGGAGGCTGCGCGGGCGTTGTTTCCGCTGCTTCTCCAAGCGACATTTCGCCAAGGATTGCAGAGACCCGATTCGCTGCCTCACCTGCCGCTGCTCCGGCCACCATGCGCGGGACTGCGTCGACCACCTCGCCGCCTCCATCTCACAGGAGGCCTCCCTTCCTGGCACCCCTCCCCCGGCTCGCCGTCCGGACGGCTCCTACTCTTGGGCCGAGGTTGCGACCTCTCGCTCTGCCCCTCACGCCGACAACTGTCACCATGTTGCGCCAGCCAGCCCGGCAGCTCCGTCCAACGTGCTAAAAAGCCTCGAGGAGCAGGCGGCTCTTTTGCGGGCTGAGCAGGAGCAGGCGATGTCGCTACGGGCAGAGTTGCAAGGATTGGTCGCGGCTCAGCTTGAGGAGATGGTCGCGGCTCAGCTCAAGATGCAGGTTTTGATGGAGCGCGTTGGGGGATTGCTGGAGCAGGCTGAGGCTGCTCTCGAGAGGTTGTCCCTACCGTTGGCTGGGGTGCAGGTGGAGCAAATACCATCTCTGGGTAATGGAGGCAACGCAGATGGCGGGGTCGACCGCTTTGGTTGCTACTCTCCCAGGGGTGTGACCTCTTCAGCGTCGGCGCTTGCCCTGGAACCCACCCCCACGCCCATTGCTGCTTCAAAGAATGTATCCCTCATGGTGCAGGGACCCCCGATGAAGGATCTTGGAGTGGTGATGCCTTTGGCATTGGAGGAGTTGAGGGGTTCTGATGCCTCTAGCCCGGAGGATAAAATCGCCAAGGTGATGGCTCAGTATGACATTTTCGAGCCACAGGAGAAGACCTTGCCTTTCTCGATGGTGGAGCTCTGTCGAGAGATTGCCGGCATGCCCAAGGACAAGCAACTTCGAGTGGATGCTCCTTCTTTGGCCGAGAGGCGAATCATCCGGTTGGACAAGAAGAACAAAGATTGTGACCTCCCAGCAGTCAAGCGACCGAGTTTAGGAGGACGGAGTCTTTTGGGGAAATCCCAAAACTCAAGAGCAAAGAGAGAGTCACCGAAGAAGCCATAGAGGAGAAGATGGAATCTTATTTGCAGATGTACAAGAAGCAGCGCACACCGCAGGTGATAGAGGCTTTTCGAGATTTAGTTGTGGGTAATGATTCATCTCTTCTTTGTGGAGGGTGCACACCGGTGCATCTCTAGCTGTGAGAGTTTGTTTTTGTTTGGAGAGTGTCTGTTAGTTGGATATGAGGTGTGCCTTGTTTGTTTGGGTTTACGATCTCTTGTTTCAGGCACAGACGATGTTCCATGCGTTGGAGTGTGCGGTTTTTAACCGCAGTTTGTATGGTTTTTGGGTCCGATTTTCCTGATTAACTTGACCAATTCTTTCTTCTATAATGCAATGCGGAAGCTCCCCGCTGTAGGTTTAAAAAAAAAAAAGCAATGATACCCAACTACTCGATGATCTACGTCGGACGCAAACCAGAAATGCTCTGTCCACTCGAGACTTCGAGTCACGAACCAGATCGATCACCAGCTGCATAATTTACTTATATAGTACTATTTGCTATACAAGATAGCAAAGCCAAGATTATTTTAATTAGCGAGGGCTTAGAAAAACAAATAAGTACACATACATAGACGCCTCGCACTAACTAGATGGTGTAACGTACGCCACGGCTGCTCTTGTCCTACGTAGCCGCCCCTAACCTGGCATCTGTTGATACGTACCCCTCGCCATCAGCGTCGATGTTTAAGGGCATGCAGGCGGACGTCCGCCTGGACGAAATTTCTGTCCGCCACGCCTGCTCATCCGGCTATTATACGATTGCCTAAACAAGATTTGCTGAAAAGGATTAGCACAAAGTTTGTCTAGCGGAGTGTCCGTCACGTCCGTCGGACTGTCCGCCTGCATGCCCATGTTTAAGGCTTTAAGCTAGTCAGCGACCTAAAAATATCGGTACGTCCAGTCATGGCCGTTGCCTGTTCAGCCACGCTAAATGTACATACATACGGATGAAGTTTCCAAATCGGCTTTTCTGTTCGTAGTTCGTACGTATACACCACAACTTTATTTAGTCGTGGTTCTAGTCTTCGTTGCTCGTACGTGTTTACACATCCGTTGGTTGCGTCTACGAATCCATGTGGAACTTTTTTTTTTTTAGAAAAGGAGGGTGCGATTCCCCGGCCTCTGCATCGAGTGATGCACACAGGCATACGCACTTATTAATTCCAACCAGAGTTACAGAGTACAATGTTGAGCACAAGACTGAAATCAACCTGTCGACAGCAAGGGTCGCTACCACTATGATGGGGGTGACTAACACCAACACACATCATCTAAAACCCAGTTCAGCTAAACACTCAACGCACACCGACATGTACGCTTTAGTCGCTGCCGCCGTCTTCCACGAACCCATCTTCAGAAAGGATCAACACCATGACCTTGCAAAACCGGTCTGCCGTCGGCATCGCCACGATTCCAGACAGCGCCACCAAGCGTGAGTCCATCGACCCGAAATCGAGACCCCGCAGCGCCACGCCGCCGAGACACACCGACATCGACGTGGTTGATGACAACCGCTCCGCCAGCTGACCCCCTCCAGGTAGTTCATGTTCCAAAACGATGCCCTCAAGAGGGTGAATGACACCATAGGTGACGCCATCGTCCGATCTGGAACAGATCTAGGGTTTCCCCGGAACAAAACGGATGAGAGCGGAGCAACGATGCCTTCAACAAGGTGATGACGCCCGAGGACGCCACCATCGTCGGCTCCAAAAACGGAGCCCGGTTCTCACCGGCCAACCCGCCCCACATGTCGTCGATCTACCCGAAGAAGTGCCCATGACGTCCGCGCCCTGGCCGATCTCCTCCGGCGAAAGGGAAGACCACCAACGCCATGTCCTCGTGTCACGTGCCAAGCCCGGAGGTCGAGTGTCGTCGCCGGCGTTGGTGAAGATGCAGATTAAAACTTCGGCTCGCCGAAACCCATCTGGGTCGCGAGCGCCTCCGCCTCCCCTGCATAGCCGCCGTCGCCGCCGCCTACACGCCACCCTCGGCCGCCGCTGGCTCGCGGCACCGCCTACGAATCGACCGAGGCAGTGCGCCGCCGCCCCGATCGATCTTCAGCCGAGGAGATCCGCCGCCGCCGCCACGCCACAGGGGCTTTGCCCTGCGACGCCAAGGGCGACGGCGGCGGGAGGGGAGGAGAGGTGGGGGAGGTGGAGGGCTGGGCGGTGAGGGCTCCCCGGTGCGGCGCGGGCGCCGCCGCGCGGGAGGAGAGGGTTATGGGAGGAGGAGAGGGTTTGACAGATCGAGATGTTTGTGTAGCAGTTCCTCGACCAACAGTAGCCATGATTATTATTTTGGACAATATTTCAACTGTTTGTACGGTATTCAGAGGTGCTCCGGAGATCCTCAAGATCTCTAGAATAAATGCGATCGACATCATCACCTTGATTAAGTGTGCGTTTGGACATATAACATGAATTTTGTTTTAAAAAAAGAGTTCTACATAAAAATGTATCATCACAAAATATTTTCCGAAGGACCATTGGCCGATCTTTATTAAGATAGAGAAAGAGTACAGCGAGCCGGTCACACAAAGTGTGTGCCAACGAACAGATACAGGGAGAAGAGCTGAGCCAGACATGCCTGGCCAGCCGAAACCCAACTCGACGCCTACGACCCCGGCAGGTCAGATTACCGAGACCCGGCCTGCAGATCGCCAAAGGGCCATTACCTCTCGAATGCCCTCGAAGATCAGCTCTTCTCGCTGGCTTTTGTGGTCGAAGATCCTGCTATTTCTCTCCTTCCATAACCTCCAGTGCACAAGGATCACCACCGTGTCGAAGTCACGCCTGAAGTGCTTGGGTGCTCGTTTTCTGACCTGCAGCCACCACTCCTCAATGCTAGCAAACGCCGGGCTCGGAACAGGGAAGTCTGCGCCTGTCCAGGACTGGATCATCCGCCAAACCCTCGAGCCAAAAGGGCAGTGCACAAACAAGTGCGTGCAGGTTTCCGTGGCCGAGCCGTAGAGCTGACAGGAGTTGTTGTGCGGCCAGCCGCGCTTCTGCAGGTTATCTGCCGTCAAGCAACGTTGGTGGACAGCAAGCCACATGAAGAGTTTGCATCTCGCCGGCGCCTTCGATTTCCAGATTGCTCCTGCACAAGGAAACTTGATGTTGGCGGCAAAGAACAGCATGTAGGCAGACTTGGTGGAGTAGTTGCCATCTGTGGTAAACCGCCAGACCAATATGTCCTCCATGGCAGGCTGAAGCCGAACCGTGAGGAGCAGGTCCCAGAGGTTCAGGTATTGTACGATCGCCGGAGTAGAGACTCCTCCTTTTATGTCTCGGACCCATCTGTGGTTCCTCAAACCCTCCGCCACCGACACGCCGGAGTTGCGGACGAACGTCGCGAGGATGGGGAAGGCCTCAAGGACGGACTGCTTGGAGGGCAGCCAAACATCCGTCCAAAAGCGAGCTCGCTTGCCGTCTCCCAGCTTGACGAAGGTGGCAGTCTTGCAGAGGGTTGTGGCGTCGGCGTCGTCTGGCTGAGGGACTAGGCACCACAGACGTGGGCAATCATCCCATCGAAGCCAGGGCCAGCGACAACGCAAAGCGCAGCCGAAGGAGCGGAGATTGAGGATGCCGAGCCTGCCGTACTCTGTCGGCATGCACACCCTCGACTAGGGCAGGAGACAGTGCCCCCATTGATTTCTTCCTAGCCACGCCAGACGAAGACACGGCAGCGGCGGTAGATAATCTTGAGTGCCCAGACCGGCAGTTGCAGCACCGCCATGAAGTGCAAGAGCAGCGCCATGAGCACCGATCGAGTGAGGGTGAGCCGTCCCCCGGGTTGAGCAGCTTGGGGATCCAGCCTGGCAGCCGGTCAGAGAAGTTGTCAATGATAGTCCAGATGTCCGCCCGCCGCAGCTTTCTGATGACTCCCAAGTGCAGGAGACCAATTGTAGTACCTTTCAATTAGAAAAGGTTGTCGAACCCACGAGGAGCTGAAAGTATTGGTTAGTAAGATTGATAAATAAAACAATAAAAGATGCAAGTGTTTTTGGTATTTTCGGTTGTATAATTCCAATGCAGCAAGTAACAATAGCAAGTGAAAGCTCTCAAAGAGAGAAAGCCCAATCCTCTTATGTGACAAGAGGACAAGCTCAAGTGATGTGTAACTTATATCTGGAAAACGTTCCCGAGGGCGGCATGGATATTGCTAGGCATAGAGATTTATTAAACAACACGTTGAATATCTTGTCAAGTTTTAATCTTCTTTGGACGGAGCCATAATTCAGGTATAGCTAAATAAATAGACTACAACCCCTTATGATGGATCATGTGGCCAAGTAAATGACTGCACAAGAATTATTAAGACATAAAGTCCCACCATAGCATTACACTCTAAGGTCCCCGATACTAATACCCTCATAATATAACTTCATGACTCGGTCTCAGGTTTACTTGTCCTCCCAAGTCTTCCTCAATTCATTATACTACGGTGTTCTCCTATGAGCCCATATAGGTGAAGTGTTGTGCAGTCGACGTTCGCACAACACCATCATAGAATCACATAAAAGATAAACTCTTGACAAAATACCAACACATGTTATATATAAATCATTGCCAATTCATCCTATGCCCTCAGGAACATACGGGAACTACTCACAACGTGCAAACATGATCATAATCAGTGGCATAAGTGGTACAACACAATCTGAAATTATAACTTCACCACAAATAATGACAAGTACTCAATCACAAACATGAATAGTAGCACAAGACAAGTATCTAGGGTATAGCAACTCTCAAACTGAGGGGAACGGAGTGGATCACGGAGATGATGATGGAGATGGTGCTGGTCTTGATGGGTGATGATGTAGAGGCCTCCTCCCACGCCAAGGAGGAGAGGTGATGACGATGACGATGATTTCCCCCTCTCCGGAGCTCCGGAGCAGCAGGATCTGATCCCCCTCGGAGGGATCAGGAGTTTCGCCGCCGCCGCGACCTCGGATGGACTTGGAAAATTAGGGCGTAGGTTTTCGGGCGAGACGAAGGCTGCTAAAAAGCCCCAGGCGAGGAGGTGCCCGAGGCCTTTGGTGGGCCCACGCGGCCAGGTACATGGGCCGCGTGGGCCCCCCCTTTTGGCCCTCGTGGCTCTCCTCTCTTCGGTCTTCTTTCCATTGCCTTCTTCCGATGAAAAACTCCGTGGTATTTTTCCTTTTATTATTTGGGTTCCTGAACTCCTGAAACATTAAAACAAGAAAAGGGGTTTTCTGCCTCCCAGAAATTAAATACCAAAAATAGGGACTTTGTATGAAAGTCCCCAAAATCATCTAAAACATGTAAAACAATGATATAATCATGCAAATAACATTCTATATGATACTAAAAGTTAATAAATGATGATATAAAATGCACGTATCAACTCCCCCAAGCTTAAACCTTTACTCGTCCTCGAGTAAGTAAGGACATAGATCATTACATGCATCAATGGACTTATGGTTGATAAATAAATACGGCATTGTATCATCATCATATTCAATTGCAAGATAAGATTAATGACAAAACTCATACATGAGGGCAACATAAGTAGAACTCTAGCAATCACCCCTTACTTTTGAAAGCAAATAACCATTGTATGTTGGACAATCGAATCATATTGTTTTTCACATGCTTTTGCTCTTATGGCAAGCATTATAATCTTTTATACTTTGCTGAAATTAAAGACAAGATAAACTCTCATTGGATAACAAGTTCAAAGAAGACAAATGAAAAGATAGATAGATATAAAAATTGTTATCACCTTGCTTCTAGTAACTAGTGCAAACTTTAGTCATGGATATCTCAATCAAGTTCCATGCTCTATACAACCTTTTCTTACACTTTCCATGGCTACTGAAATTTCAGGTGCCTTCCTTTCATTCACATTCAAGAGCATAAGTATTGAAATATCCATGATCATTAATTTGCTCAAAAGATACTAGGTGTAACAAGAGTGTTTTATATCCTTTTCATTATCTTCTCAACTTTTATCCTACAAGACTATATCTCAACCTCAAACTATTAATTCCAAGTCATTGACTTTTTACTTATTTTATATGAGATAATTCTACAATTGTCCAACATACTCAAGTTAATTAATTTCAAGGCAAGATGTGATTGAAACTAAATATGCCACGCTCATTTGCATGAGTGTTACCCATCAATCCCAAACAAGAGAATTATGGATGACACCATACTTTAATATTCATTGATAAACCATAAGATAGGATACATGATAATGCTCCATGAGCTCACACACGCCTAAGAGATATTGATAACTAAACGATAAAAGCAAACACACCATGACTAGATAGATATGATGAGATAAAGAGAAAGACTAGGTGGAACTCCCCCAAGCTTGACGTTCTCCAGACTCTCTTTGCTGCAGCCTCCTCCTTCTCATATTCTTCCTCCCATTCAGCCATCTTCCATGGGAAAGGCCTTCCATCACGGAAAGATGTAGGTGGATCATTATACCTGAGGGTGGCGGCTGCTGCAATCTTCTTGAAGCGTTCTTCATATTCGCAGTTCTGGTTCTCTACATCCCACATGAAGCATTGGAACTTCTCCCACTTGTCGATGACGTCCTTGTATCTATCTTCCAGATCTTCAAGCCTTTCTTGTACTCTTCAACCTTCTTCTCCAGCTCCAGGTTCATGAAGTGTGAGCATCAAGGCTGCGGTAAACCACAGTGCCATACCTGAAGGTCTTGTCCTCCAACTCATCCAGCCTTTCCTCCACCGTGCCGGTGGCCTTGGGAGCCTTCACCTCCTCCACGAGCATCACGCCCTCCTTGAAGCACACGGTCTTCGGTGGTGCCATCACGGAGTTGAGGTAGCGGTTCACAACACCTTCCTTGGGAGGCTCTCCCCCTCTTGGTTGGATCCGGAGCAAGACATGGCTAAAACCTGACAGACAGAAACAGCAGAACAAAGATCGCTCGAGAACGCTCGGTGCGAGATAGATCAGAGAGGGGTATATATTGAGGGTTTTTAGGTCAAGACGAAGCGTCGGGATCGAAAACGAGACGAAAAGGGACTCCGAGGGGAAAAGGAGTGGGCCCACGCGGCCAGTACTGGGCCGCGTGGGACCCCCTCTTTCCTTCCTCGGGTCTCCGCTTCGTCCAGTTTTCTTGTCCCATACGTTAATTTCCATAAAAAATGACTTCCGTAAAATATTATGCAATTCCGAGAAACTTTCCAACAGTAAGTTACCTTCTATTGATTTAGGGTTTCTGAAACTGCACGGTTTCTCTCAATTACCTCCTCCGGTGTTTGTAAATTCAACTTCCACCATTCCGATGAAGCTCTTTCCTGCAATATAAGGTTTAAGGCGTTGTCCATTGACTACATGAGGTTTACCTTTCATGTCACCGTGAAGACGGATAGCTCCTGAACGGTACACCTCCTGTATCACTAATGGTCCCTGCCACTTTGAAGCAACTTCCCTGCAGAAAACTTGAAACGAGAGTTGTATACAAAACTTGATCACCTACTTTGAATTCCTTTTCTTAATTTTCTTGTCATGCCAAATTTAACTTTTCTTTAAACATTGGCACTTTCATAAGCTTCATTTCTCCATTCATCTAGTAGGTTTATCAAGAATTCTCTTTTCTCCAGCAGTTTTAAAATCAAAGTTCATTGTTTAATAGCCCATCTAGCTTTATGTTCTAATTCAACAGGTAAATGACAAGCTTTTCCATAAACCATTTTATAAGGAGACATTCCCATAGGATTTTTAAAAGCAGTTCTATAAGCCCAAATGCATCATTAATTTATTGGCCAATCAGATCTAGACTTATTCACTGTCTTTTCCAAAATGAGTTTAATTTCCCTATTACTTAATTCAACTTGTCCACTTGTTTGAGGATGATAGGAGATGCAATTCTATGGTTAACATCATATTTTGCCAAAGTTTTTCTAAGAACACCATGCAAGAAATGAGAACCACCATCAGTAATTAAAACCTAGGAACACCAAACCTGGGGAAAATGATGTCCTTGAGCATCTTCATTGCTGTGGCATGATCTGCACTTTTGGTTGGAATTGCTTCCACCCACTTTGTAACATAGTCAACTGCAACCAAAATGTGAGTATGCTTTGTCTTTGATTCTGGGAAAGGTCCCATAAAGTCAAAACCCCACACATCAAATGGTTCAAGTGGCAATGAATAATTCATAGGCATTTCATTTCTCCTACCAATTTCCTACTCTTTGACATTTATCACAAGATTTAACATATTCAGCACATCCTTAAATAAAGTAGGCCAATAAAACCAGATTGTAATACCTTTGCTCCTGTGCGATCTCCTGCATGATGCCCTCCATAGGGACTATCATGACAATCTCTTATAATAGCCTGTTGTTCATGCTCAGGTACACAACGTCTAATAATACCATCCACACTTTTCTTATAAAGGAAAGGATCATCCCAAAAATAATGTCTAAGATCATAAAAGAATTTCTTTCTTTGTTGAAAGTGAAGTGTGGAGGTAAAACTTTACCAACAATAAAATTTGCATATTGGCAAACCAAGGAGATGCAACTTTAGCACTAGAAACATTAAATTGCAAGTTGTTCATTAACAAAGCTATCATTAATAGGAATAGGATCATCAGGTATATTTCCATTCTAGAGAGATGATCAGCTACTTGATTATCTCCCCTTTCCTATCAACAATGTGTAAATCAAATTCTTGCAATAAAAGTACCCATCTTATTATCTAGGCTTAGCATCTTTCTTATCATCAAGTATTTAATAGCAGAATGATCAGTATGCAATGACTTTTGAATCAGTAATGTAAGGTCTAAACTTGTCACAAGCAAATACTGCTAAAAATTCTTTTCAGTTGTAGCATAATTTCTTTGAGCAGCATCAAGTGTTCTACTAGCATAATAATAACATTCAGTTTCTTATCAACACGTTGGCCCAAAACAGCCCCAACTGCATAATCACTAGCATCACACATAATTTCAAAAGGCAATTTCCAATCAGGAGGTTGAATAAAGGAGCACTTATTAAAGCATTCTTCAAAATATTAAAGGACTCAATGCAATCATCATTAAAAGAGAAAGGAACATCCTTTTGCAAAGATTGGTTAGAGGTTTTGATATTTTGGAGAAATCTTTAATAAACCTACGGTAAAAACCTGCATGCCCAAGAAAACTTCTTATACCTTTGATGTCCTTGGGTATGGTAGCTTTTCAATAGCTTCTATCTTTGCTGGATCAACTTCTATTCCTTTTCAGAAATCTTATGCCCAAGAAATACCTTCAGTAACCATGAAGTGACACTTCTCCCAATTAAGAAAAGTGTTGGTCTTCACAACGCTGCAAAACTTTGTTAAGGTTGAACAAGCAATTATCGAAGGAAGTACCATACACAGAAAAATCATCCATAAAATTCCATTATCTTTTCAATATAATCAGCAAATATAGCATTCATGCATCTTTGAAAAGTAGCAGGAGCATTACACAAACCGAATGGCATTCTCCTATAAGCAAAATGTACCATATGGGCAAGTAAAAGTGGTCTTTTCTTGATCATCCTTATGGACAGGAATTTGTGAGAAACCTGAATAACCATCTAGATAACAAAAGTGAGAATGTTTAGATAACCTTTCTAACATTTGATCAATAAATGGCAATGGATAATGATCTTTTCTAGTTGCTTTGTTTAATTTTCTGAAATCAATACACATCCTATAACCAACAACAGTACGTTGAGCCACAAGTTCATCCTCATCATTTGGAACAACAGTCATTCCACCCTTTTTAGGAACACAATGAACAGGACTAACCCACTTACTATCAGCTATAGGATAAATGATACCAGCTTCAATAAGTCTTATTACCTTTTTCTTACCACTTCTTTCATTTTTGGATGGAGACGGCGTTGATAATCAACAACAGGTTTTGCATCCTCCTCCAAATTAATTTTATGCATACATAGAGCTGGGGTTATACCTTTAAGATCATCAAGAGAGTATCCAATGACTGGTCGACGAGCTTGATTAAGCATATAACGTTCTACAACATCTGTTGTAGCTACAGCTATATGAGCAAGAGTTTCAATTATATCTTCAGAAATTGGCCCCTTCACAATATGTTTATCAGCAAATTTAGAAAAGTTGAATTCAAGTTTTTCATCAGCACATTTAATAAACACTTTCTCTTTAAGCAAATTGATTTTAGCACCAACAGTACGCAAGAAAGGTTTACCAAAAATGATAGGACAAAACGAATCTTGAGGACAACCAAGCACAATAAAATCAGCAGGATATTTTATTTTGCCAACCAATACTTCAACATCTCTAACAATTCCAAATGGACTAATATATTCTTTATTAGCAAGTTGAATTGTCATACCTGTCTCTTCCATAACAATAGGATCAATATCAGGCTTGATTTCAAGATAGAGAGAATATGGGATGACACTAATGCTTGATCCAATATCACGTAAACTATGATAACTTGAAGTACCAATAGAGCATGATATAACAGGTTTCCCCACCTTGGCCGAATTACCTTTGATGAATTTAGTAGCATTTTCACATAGATAAACATCAACAGGATCTTCTTCATTAAGTTGCTTGATGACAGAAATTTGAGTGTTGACTTTCACCTGTTTATATGGCTGAGAACACTTTCTATTACTTTTGTTAGTAATAGCAATAAGTAAATTCTCTTTAACTTGCTTTGGATAGGGAGGTGCTTCAACATACTCCTCAATTGTCACAGATGACACTGGTTCAACCTGTTTAATAACTTTAGGAACAATAATAGATTGTTTAACAGGTTCAACATAAACTTCAAACCCACTTGTAGGAACACAGATATGCTCAGCAAAAGATTTAGCTATTTCAAGTATAACATAAGGATCAAGATTAAATGTATCACTCATGTTTTTAAACAGGATAGAAGTAGAGAAATTCTCTACAGATGAATATCCATAATCAAAATAAGGCTCATTACCTTTATCGAGATCCCAATGTCTAGTATTTTCAGAAATAGTCTCCAATAAATTCCATGCTTCTTCTTCAGTATTGTTTGTAAAGCCCCACCAGATGAATTATCCAGAATCTCCTTGTGCTTCATAGGTAGCCTCACATAAAAGTTTATCAATATAAGTTTCCTCGTAAGATCATGACAAGGATTCTTGCGAAGGAGTTCCTTCAATCTCCCCCAAGCTTGAGTAATACTCTCTCCCAGATGTGGCCAGAAATTGAATATGTAGCATCGGTTCTCATAGACTTCTTTAGGAGTAAAGTATTTAAGAAAGAAAACCTTCCTCAAGATATTCCAGTCAATAACAGCTTATTGAGACCCGTACCAAACACGAGCGTTACCAGATAAAGACAAATATAGTAACTTTCGTTTTACCTCATCCTCAGGAATATCAGAAAGTCTAAATAAACCGCATATGTCTTCAATTAACTCCATGTGTTCACGTGCAGACTTAGTTCCATCCCTGTAAATGGATTTTTCATAACTCTTTTAACATGACCCATGGGAATTTTATATCCACTTTAGGTATCTCAGGCACAGTAGTTTCAACCACTTTAGCAGTAGTGGCATAAGCACTTTCATATAGAGCAAGGTGCAGCGAAGAAAGATTCATAAATGCCATAGTATCAATGAGATAAAACAGCAAATAGAATTCAGCTTTCAAGTTTCCTTACCAAACTTCTTACCAATAGCGCAACGCTCCCTGACAACGGCGCTAGAAAAGTATCTTGATGACTCCCAAGTGCAGGAGATCAATTGTAGTACCTTTCAATTAGAAAAGGTTGTCGAACCCACGAGAAGCTGAAGGTATTGGTTAGTAAGATTGATAAATAAAACAATAAAAGATGCAAGTGTTTTTGGTATTTTCGGTTGTATAATTCCAATGCAGCAAGTAACAATAGCAAGTGAAATCTCTCAAAGAGAGAAAGCCCAATCCTCTTATGTGACAAGAGGATAAGCTCAAGTGATGTGTAACTTATATGTGGAAAATGTTCCCGAGGGCGGCATGGATATTGCTAGGCATAGAGATTTATTAAACAACACGTTGAATATCTTGTCAAGTTTTAATCTTCTTTAGACGGAGCCATAATTCGGTATAGCTAAATAAATAGACTATAACCCCTTATGATGGATCTTGTGGCCAAGTAAATGACTGCACAAGAGTTATAAAGACATAATGTCCCACCATAGCATTACACTCTAAGGTCCCGATACTAATACCCTCATAATATAATTTCATGACTCAATCTCAGGTTTACTTGTCCTCCCAAGTCTTCCTCAATTCATTATACTACGGTGTTCTCCTATGAGCCCATATAGGTGAAGTGTTGTGCAGTCGACGTTCACACAACACCATCATAGAATCACATAAAAGATAAACTCTTGACAAAATACCAACACATGTTATATATAAATCATTGCCAATTCATCCTATGCCCTCAGGAACATACGGGAACTACTCAGATCGTGCGAACATGATCATAACCAGTGGCATAAGTGGTACAACACAATCTGAAATTATAACTTCCCACAAATAATGACAAGTACTCAATCACAAACATGAATGGTAGCACAAGACAAGTATCTAGCGTATAGCAACTCTCAAACTATGAGTGGAACGGAGTGGATCACGGAGATGATGATGGAGATGGTGCTGGTCTTGATGTGAGTGATGATGTAGAGGCCTCCTCCCACGCCAAGGAGGAGAGGTGATGACGATGACGATAATTTCCCCCTCTCCGGAGCTCCGGAGCAGCAGGATCTGATCCCCCTCGGAGGGAATCAGGAGTTCCGCCACCGCCGCGACCTCGGATGGACTAGGGAAAATTAGGGCGTAGGTTTTCGGGCGAGACGAAGGCACTGCTAAAAAGCCCAGGCGAGGAGGTGCCCGAAGCCGAATTTGGTGGGCCCCACGCGGCCAGGTACATGGGCGCGTGGGCCCCCCTCTTTTGGCCCTCGTGGCTCACCTCTCTTCGGTCTTCTTTCCATTGCCTTCCTTCCGATGAAAAACCTCCGTGGTATTTTTCCTTTTATTATTTGGGTTCCTGAAACTACTGAAACAATAAAAACAAGAAAAAGGGGTTTTCTGCCCCCAGAAATTAAATACCAAAAATAGGGACTTTGTATGAAAGACCCCTAAATTATCTAAAACATGTGAAAACAATGATATAACAGTGCAAATAACATTCTAATATGCTACTAAAGGTTGCATAAATGATGATATAAAATGCACGTATCACTTTCCTACAGTGAGGGGTAGCCCCAGATATCGAATGGGGAACTCACTTGGCTGGCACTGGAAGAGGTTAGCAACCGCCGTCGCCTTCTCGCCATCGCACCGGATACAAGTGATGGTGCTTTTATTCAGATTGATCTTCAGACCAGATGCCGCCGCAAAGAGTTTCAGAATTTGAAGGATCACCTCGCAATCAGTCTGGTATGGGCGGAAGAATACCACTACGTCGGCGGCGTAAATCGATGCCCTCGGCACCCTCGGATCGAGCTTGAGATCAGAGAGCGGGCTGTGATCCACCGCCCACTGTAGCATAGCTTGCAAGGCATCCATGGCGAGGATGAACAGGGCAGGCGACAAAGGGTCGCCTTGGCGGACGCCGCGGGCAAGGCGGAAGGAGTCGCTGCGGTCTCCGTTGATGCAGATGGATGTTGACGCGGAAGACAGCAGACAACAAATCCAAAAGCGCCATTTGGGCCCGAAGCCCCGACGGCGCAGCACCTCCAGAAGGAATTCCCAAGAGAGCGAATCGAAGGCCTTCGAAATATCGATCTTGAGGAGGGCGGCGGCAGATTTCTTCTGGTGCAAAAACCTAGCCGTGTTCCGGACCAACTTGAAATTCCCATGGATATTACGGCTGGCCATGAACGCGCTTTGTGCATGGGAGATCAGCTTCGGTAGCAGAGGGGCAAGCCTTGTTGCTAGGAGCTTGGTGAAAATCTTGGAGAAACCGTACACCAGGCTGATTGGTCAGTAATCCTTGATATCCAGCAGATTCTCATTCTTCGGCAGCAACACCATGATGGAAGAGTTCATGCAGCCCAAGCTTTGGCAGTGGCCACGATGGATGTGTTGTAGAGCAAGCAGAAGATCGCCAGCAATGATGTCCCAACAAAGCTTAAAGAAGCTGCCCGAGAAACCATCCGGCCCCGGAGCACGGTCAGAGGGCATGTCCATGATCACCTTGCGTACTTCCTCGCGAGTGAAGGGAACTTCGAGTGTCGCAGCTTCAGTCGCCGAGATGCCCGCGAGACAGAGCATGTCCAAGTTCAGAATTTGCTCACGGCTTGGGGCAGAACCCATGATGCTGGAGAAGTACTCGAACGCCAAGTCGAGCTTTTCCTCAGCGCCCGTGGCCACCCTATCCCCGGAGCGGAGAACCGGGATCAGGTGTTTGCGCCGCCGCGCGTTGGCCTTTATATGAAAGTACTTCGTGTTTGCGTCGCCCTCCTTTAGGTCACGCACCCTCACTCTTTGCCGCAGCCGGACGCGCTCTAGGGAAGCGAGAGCAAGGCATTTGCCCTTGAGAAACGAGCGCAAGCGCCGCTCTTCGGTAGAAATTTGCCTGCTTTACATGGCGCCATCCAGCCGGAGAATAACCTCGTTCGCCACCTGGAAGAGAAGAGCGTTGGCGCTTTGCTTGCGCTGGCCCCATTGCCGCAGTGCCTTTGCCGTGTTACGAAGCTTGGTGTCGAAGATGAAAACAGGATCCTGTGCGGGCACCTCCTCAGTCCAAGGTTCCTTCACCGTGCCTTGGAATCCAGGCAGCTTTGTCCAGAATTGCTCGAATCTGAACCTGAAGCATCATGGGCGGGCATTCGTGCAAGAGAGCAGTAGCGGAGTGTGGTCAGAGATATTGGAGCTGAGCGGAAGCAGATCGCTGATTGGGTGAATATCTTCCCAAGACGGAGAGAAGAAGACACGGTCGAGCCGAGCTTGCAGTGCCTCCTGCTGGCCGTTGCTCCAAGTGAACCGCCTGCCGATGAGAGGCATGTCTTGCAGGCCGAGAGTGAACCTATTGACCAGATTCCTGTTGATCCGCCCATTGCTCCTGTCCTCCGAGTGGCAAACCAGATTGAAGTCACCATTCACGATCCAGGGAAGTTGCACCGAGGCCCCAATTTGAGACAGCTCCTCCAGGAAACGCAGCTTCTCAGCTCGTAGTTGTGGATCACAAAATATCTAGAAATCGTGAAACCGTTGACATACTTTTTATCGCATATAACTCACATTTGTTGTCTGCTGCAGCCTGCAGGTAGGAGATTGTTGATCATCTCCTGTTTCGCTGCAGTATAGCCACAATGATCGGGCAAGTGGTCTTGTGTGCCTTTGGTCATGTTAGGCCGCCAGATAAGGATGCTAAAACGGGACCCACTTGTCTCACTTATATTTTATTTTATTTTATACATGGCTAGTACCAACTTTTGGAGTAAAATTTATACTAGATATGTATAAAATGAAGCATAAGTGGGACAATGGGACCGTTTTCGCGTCCCTATCTCCAAAAGAGGCCGAGAAGGATATGGCATGTGCCTGGATAAATTCTTTCCCCACAGACCAGAGAAATTAGTGCTTTGTGGTGGCGTTATTGTTTGCTGGACAATATGAAAAATAAGAAACTGATGATGCATGTTTTAACAAAAAAAAACTTGAAATCGAGTGGAGAAGCTGAAGAAGGTGATCATAGATGCTTTATCGAGAGCTCATGGTTGAGTTCCCTCGACACCAAGACTCGCGATCTAGATTCTGAATTACATCTATGTTTTGTTTTATATTTGGTAGCTAGGTTATTTTCCTGATGGTATGTTTGCCTTATATTTAGCAACCAAGTCGAGCGGGGATGTACTTCTTAGGAGTTCAGAACCTATGTGTAGATTTTTGCGTTTGCTTTATGCTTTCATTCCGTTTTTTCTTTCGTGTTTTGACCTTTGATGAAATAAATAAACATATCTTTGGTTTCTTTGTAAGCGGGGCGGTTTCTTTATATATTAGAGGATTAGAAGTGATGTATATATGCCATAGATATGTAATGAAAGCATAAAGAACTTCATGGTACCAATTAATTTAAAGAAACTGTCACTCTTACAAAGATCAAAACTCAAAAAAGTTGGCAACTGAAGAAATTGGCAATCCTTCGATGTTACTCTTGATCCACCCCAATACAAATTTGCACTCTTCTAGAAATTAATTTTGTGGCCCGGCAGTGACTCATAACAATAACAATATAGCATGAATCTCATGGCACCAATTGATTTTCGTCATTAGTGAGAGACAACACTGTATCATCACTCATCAGCATATTGCAATTAATTTCTGAAAATTAATACTTTGTTCGTTTCAAATTATAAAATGTTTTGACCACTTCAATACAAACTAAATACTGACTGAAATGAGCGAATCAACACAATAATATACGTATAGAAACGTGTGAATCAGGAAAAACTAAAAAAGAATTATATTTTGTAACGACACTTGGTGCTTGCAATGACACGCTTGCTTGCCAATAGCTTCACTTTGCATCATTGTTCGGATAAGCCTGATGTAATGGCTGAGGTGTTAGTAATGATTCGCTTCAATATTACTTTTAGAAGATCGCTAACCGGGGACAAATGGGCATTCTGGTTACTCCTAATGCAAAGCCTGGTATTTGTTGAACTATCAGATGAGCGTGATATTTTTTTATGAAAAAGACGTGCTTCTAGTTTTTTCACAGTCAAAGACTATGTATCTTCATATGATGAATGATGAGCATAACCTTCCCAAATCCCAAAAGGTTTATTTGGAAGCTGAAGGTCACACTAAAGATATAAAGATCTTTGTTTTTTTTTTTTTGAAAGGAATGCGGTGGGGAAGCCCCCACGTCGAGTTTTTTTTTAAATAATAAGAACCCAAATTCGCACCCGTGAGGACTTGAACCTGTGTGACTGGGTTGTACATTCACTCCACTAGCCAAGTGAGTTAGGCTCACTTCTTTTATAAAGATCTTCTCGTAGTTGTTAGCAAATGAAACGATTTTTCTCTTGACCATTAGCACAATTACTCTGACGCATAGCATTTGTTGTCTTCAATATTTCACCACCTAACAACATCATGAGTATGCTTGTGAATTGGTCGACCGGCCTTAGTGAAAATTAAGTGCACATATCAAAGGGGGAGTTTTCACTTTATGTTGTGAAATTTGGAATCGATAAATGATATTGTTTTTCAAACACATTTTTTTTGCGGATTATCCACATATCTACCCATTGAATCCGTACGTGATCCTTAAACTGGAGTCTGGTTGCAGCCATCTGAAGATAGTAGCACGGGGCATCCAATAATGTTGATGGCCTAACAAGAGCATTAAGCAAAATGTATGAGTGATTATCATAATCTTACTTTGACTTTCTCCCTGCTGGCGTGTTTAAAGTTTAAACTATGTTTTAATGATGCTTTCAATAATGTATGGCTGTGTGCAAAATCTGTGAAATTTACTTGGTTCCCAACTAAATTCAATACCATAATAGTTAAATGAGGCAATTCAAACTGCACATTTTATAGAACCCGTGGAAACAGATGCAATGCAAGATGAACTCCCATGCCACCAAATCATCTGATATTTTCGTGCAAAGAAACATTTCTGCCAGCGTCAATCACAAGGACTGCAGAGATAATGATATGACTGAACAATCCCCAACACTGACAGATAGCCTACTTAACCGTCCGATCGATATATACCTCGATGTAAAATACAGTAATGGTTTACCAGCGCCCAGTCGTAGTCTTCTCGCCCCAACAAAAGAAACGCAGTCGCCGCGGAGACAGAAAAAGATCTCCCGTTGGCATCGATCGACGACCGAAAGGAGCGGATCATTTTCATTCCTCTGCCGCCACCGCCACTAAAACTAAATCATTCTGGGGCCATAATCCCCAGCCGACCACCGCCGCACGCTGACGCCCCGGCCGGCGGCGGGCCCGCGCGGCCACCCGAGCACCTCGGCCGCGCCACGCGTCGTGCCCGGCCCCGGTCTCGACCTGTTCAACCACGAGATTTTGACAGATTCTTCGAATGCCAAGGCGATGCTAGCTAGCTAGAACTAGACACCGGGAAGTTTTGTGAAAAGTTTTGTATTAGCACGGCCAGGCTGACAGCGATCCGCGGACTTGTAATCGAGCTCGCTTAGCCCGTCGCGATCGTGATCGAACATTTTCTTCTTCTTTTCTGTGGATCTATGGAATGTTGCGCACTGTGCTGGGTTTCGCCGTCAGACATGCTGTGCACTGCGTTGAAGTTAGCTAGGTGAAGGACAAGTGTACAAGACCCCACATAGATGTTACGTGCTGCGAAAAGGCTAGAGGACAATGCGGTCACGTTTTACACGTACGATAGAGTATTAGATCATCTCTACCAGATCCCTAAAAACGTTTGATATATATACCTTAGAAGCTTTTTCCGATATGTCTGCTATCTATATTTGATTTTACGGTACGAGTTTTTTTTCTTTTTTGAGGAAGATTTACGGTACGAGTTTAGCGGTTCTTCTTTGGTGAAACCCGCTATATACCGCAAAACTAGCCGTGATATGCCTCTCTTCTTCTTTGGTGAAGACGAACGAGCGCATAGTCAGGATGGACGGCACGGTGGCAAGGAGATCGCGGCGACACGGAAGGGAAAGAGGAGGCTAAAATGTCCCTCCGCCAATATCAAAGTGGCTACGAGAAAAACCAAAAATCTAGCCGCGTGGACCACGTATGCGGATTTTGGAGGCCGTTTTGAAGTATTCCATTTTTTCTTTGGGTCAGGCCATTAGGCGGATCTGTGTGGTGCGGTATTTTAGACTAAAACCGCGAACTAGCTGTTATTTTTACGGCTTTGGACCTTAGGATCTGGTAGAGATGCCCTTAGCAGATATCAAATTCAGGTAAAGTATAGGAAAAATCATAGGTATTCTCAACGATACCTTTATTGAAATGGTGCGGTGTATTTAAGCAAGTATAAAAGCTTGTATAACAGAAAAAATGAACTAGTAGTATATACCTGATGTAAATATTAAACTTTAAATCAGACCAGGTGAGGGCCCAACACGTATCCAACAAAGCTTTGCTTGTTATTAAAGCAAACTTTTTGGGCAAAGCCGGTGGTGGAGAAAATATGCTTCTATCCTCTCGATCACTAGCTCGATGTTCTCTCATTAGCTTTCGGCTTATAAGAAATTTAACCACTTGCGGACAGGTACATTGATCTGACGACAGAGCTTTTGTACGATGATTGGCTAGATGATCCAGACGACCAACTTTCCACGCTGGGATCCACCGTAAAGATAGTGAGGGAGAAATAGCCAGCTAATCACCCATGTTCACTCCTAGTTAGCTCTGATCTGCTCCCACTGATGAAAGTGGTTGAGCTGGTCTAAGTGTAAGTAATTTTAAGCCTGAAACAACAATACATGTTTGTCCTCTGTCCCAAAGTTGGAGATCCATTTGAAATTATATTCATGACATTTTTCCTTTGTTTTTTCCATTTTCACGAGCATGCTAAAATTTGTTCGGTAGTTCAAGGGTGTGGTCGTACGCTAGCGTAGCCTTACGGTGTGCACCCCCCTTTCGATGCCGCTGGTCTAACATCTTAAATCATCTACTCCTACTCAAGCGAGAAAAATTACAAAACACAACTCACCACCCCTGGTCGTCAACCATCAGCGGTCTAGAAAGGCATCCCCTCCAATCTCGAGAATCGTTGTTACTATTTGTCATGGT
This sequence comes from Poa pratensis, assembly GCA_947311845.1. Lineage (NCBI taxonomy): Eukaryota > Viridiplantae > Streptophyta > Magnoliopsida > Poales > Poaceae > Poa > Poa pratensis. The sequence continues at coordinate 58,910,340 of CAMZMU010000035.1, forward strand.
CGATGGTAAGCTCATCTGCCTGTAAACCCTCCCCTCCACCCATTTATTCCATCTCTCGTGCAGCCGTTCATTCGCTAAGTCTAACGAGCGAAAGGACGTCGCGCATTATGAGAAACAATTCGGCAAACATTTCGAGAGAGTGAAAAGTGACAAGTCATTTACCAATCTCGTACCGAATTTGAGGATGCGAAAAGCCATAAACGACTCACTAACTAATCTTGCTTACACCAAAGTATAATTTGGAGCTGCGAAAAGTCGCTAGTGAGTCACTAATCTTTGCTTACACCAAATTAAGTGGAATAATGGCATTATCAAGGGAGTTGTTAATGTCATCCCTGCCCCTTACACGTGAGAACCATGAGCCAGCCAACCCAACCTAATTATCCCGGCCGGGGGCATTCCTGTCCACGGCAGCTGTATATATACTGCTCATCTCCACCATTCTCGATCAAGCCGTGACTTAATCATCCAAGCTCGATTGATCTCATCGATCTCCCTCAGCTAGTGTACCAACTACTTCTCGTCCTCTTCCCATCCTCTGATTTCCAGATTTCCAGGTCCACCATTGAATCTTCTCTAGGCATGGCGAAGGTGCACCCGAACGTGGCCGTGCCGTCCCTGGCGCTGCCGGTGCCGGCACCGGCCAGCGACGACGAGCCGGTGACATTGACGGTGTGGCGCAAGTCGCTGCTGTTCAACTGCCGGGGCTTCACGGTGTTCGACGCCAGCGGCGACCTGGTGTACCGCGTGGACAGCTACGCGTCCGACTCCCGCGCCGAGGTGGTCCTCATGGACGCGGCCGGCCGCCCCGTGCTCACCGTCCGCCGCAAGAAGAAGGCCATCGGCGCCCTCGTGGGCGGCGACCAGTGGCTTGTCTTCCCGGGCGAGGAGAAGCGCGTCCCACCGCTCTACGCGGTGAAGCGGCGCGGCGCCGGCGGCGGGAACAAGTCCATGGCGCACGTCGCGGCGTGCGGCGGCGACGTGGGCGGTGGGCGGTACGAGGTGGAGGGGTCGTACGCGCGGCGGTGCTGCGTGGTATACGACGAGCAGCAGCGCGCCGTGGCGGAGGTGCGGCCCAAGGAGGCGGTCGGCACGGACGTGTTCCGGATGGTGGTGCGGCCGGGGATGGACGTGTCGCTGGCCATGGCCGTCGTGCTCGCGCTGGACCAGATGTTCGGGAAGCCGTCCCTGCTCAGGAACTGGTCCTCGTAGCGCCAGTGCCTCTTGTGAAATTTGGCAGCTCGCCAGATCCCTCAGTATGAGGGATTCCTCTCTTCTTTTTTCGATTTCCAACATTGTTCGGGCCTGAGAGCAGAACCACTCCTATGTGCCCCCTTCTCTCTATTTTTTCTCTCTTTTTCTGAGAGTTCTCTTTGGTATATGGACCGATGGACGTACATGTGCATCAGTGCATGGAAATATCCTTTTTGATGTGTGGTTTTGATTTTTTTTGTAAGTAAAACCACGCATTTGTAAACATTATTACTGAAGAGGGATGCAAATTTTCTGATGACATCTCAGGTTCCATTACAGTTATGAAACTTACAGACATGTCTGATACAACAACATAAATATTTTTATGAAGTACTAAAGAAAATTGGCTATAGATTCATGACCAATATCAACCTCTATTTGGATGAGTGACGAAACTATATATCGGCCAGAATATTTTAGCTAGGATAAAATCAAAGAGGAGGATGAAAGTAGAGATGGACATGGGTCCGCTTTTGCAAGGGTAGAAAAATATTGAAGGCGCACCCATGCCCATGAGGACCTGCACGGATTCTCTAACTTAGGCCCTCTAACTTTATCGAACTTTGAGTCACTGAAACGAAGGGTCCACATGACATGAGGCCCCACGTTTCAATGAGCCAAAGTCAGGCTATACTAAGTCAGATAATCCACGCCGCATGAGGACACTCGTGGCTCGCCCCCACAAGATACCCATTGATACAAAAACACGCAATAGAAGATAAGCATAAACAACTACAATTTATTATAGTTCAAGAGTTGCTACCGAGAATTAGATTAGTGCTCAGTCAAGTTTTACACCATCGGATTTGCAACATGATCCGTGCAACTAAGGGTTGCAAGTTAGGTTGCAATAAAGATTTCCAAGTTGCAAGTTTTACACCATCGTTTCTTCCGCGGTTTTTCAGTGGAGGAAGATCTTCAGTAGCTCCTCCAGCTGACGGCGTACAAGACCACCCAGTTGAAGATCAGGTGCACCGTACGATTCCACATCAAAGGATTCTAGTCTAGAAACTACCAGCCAAAATAAGATCAAAGAAAATAGATAAAAGTAGAGATGGACATGGGTCGGGTTTTACGGGGGTCGAGAAATATCAAACGGCTACCCAGGTGGCATGTGGCTCGCCCCATGAAGATACCCATGGATAAAAAAACATGCAATAAAAAGGCACAAACACAATTTATTACAGTTCAAGAGTTGGGGCTTAAATTATCAGTTTTGCTAGTGAGAATTAGGTTATTGCTCAATCAAGGTTTACACCATCGGGTTAGTAATGTGATCCGTGCAATTATCGGTTCCAATATGACTTGCAATTGAGATTTTTCAGTTTTAATGGTTTGTAACTCAGAAAAAATGTTGGATTTGCTTTGTGGTTCTTGTTGGGCATGACATGATGGGTTGCAACTAAAAATTTGATGACACCACCTGACGTCCCCGGGTGCGGCTCCTTGCTCCGGTCCTCCCTGGGTCCTTGGCTCCTCCTCTCTTGCTCCGGTTGGGGCGGCGTCGAGGTCGGAAATGGCAACAACGGTGGTGGCGGCGGCGGCGGATTCCGAGCTCAAAATCGAGCTCGTTTTGAGGCTAGGGTTTGTGATTTTTGCGGGGACGGAACCGCACGGGTGTGGGGTATCTACGGGCGGAGTTTCGTGTGCAGGGGGCAAAGATTTGAACGGGAATCGGAGATTTTTGCGGAGAGTTTGGTACTGGAACGAACTCGTACACGTCCAGGAAAATCTCAAAATGCAGGGGTAAATTCGGAAATTTAAAAAACGTACCATGACCATCACCACCTCTAGGCATATTATATAGTAGAGATTTCAGCAATAAGTAGTACTCCCTCCGATCATAAAAATGTGTCGTGGAAAATAACCTTGCTACGTACAAATTCCATAGATGCTCACGACAAGTAATTGGGATCAGAGGGGAGTAATAATATTTGTTTCGTAGTTGTACTGTTTAGTTCGTTTTAAACTGCATGATTTGAAACGTCACACCAAGAAAATCAGACGTGTAAGAAAAACGCATTTGGTTTGACGTAGTTGAGGGGGAGTCATGGTGTCAATGGTGGTACATGAGTACATCCCTACTAGTTGAATTCGGCGTGGCGTGCCGCCACGTCCTTGGTGAAATTTTTATGCATCATATTTAGATGAGCACTTTTTTTTTAACTTACAATGGGTATTACATTTAAGCGTACATATTCCAGTGAATCTGAGAGCTTTACTGCTAATTGTTGGGTGAAAAATAAAGGGAAGTTGCCATGCCGATCAAAAGATATTCTAAATTTTGGATACTTTATGTTCGATGACATTAATGGTGAAGTTTATCGGGTTGGAAATGTCCGCATTCGAAAGCAGTTTAGATTATAAAACTGTTGAAATTCAACAAATCTTTATGTGGAGAAGTTGTTCAATTTCTTAAATTGGGGAGCTATTCATATTTGTTTTTTTGGTTACATAATATATTTTGTAAATAGAAATGGCGGCGTTGTTTGTATAATGCATTTATCTTTGCAGGCATTGCGGTGACAATGATGGTTTGCTTTTCGTTTTTAAGCCATAGAAGCTAAATGTAAGGGCAGTGACAATGATGGTTTGTTTTTCATTTTGAAGTTGTAGAAGCTAAATATAAGGGCCGCGCCACACTTCTTTTTAACCTCAACTGCATAGACATGTGCTATGGTTGCCTTGATCGTGATGCTTCCCTAAAACAAATATATAACAAAACGTATAACACACACTTTGCTATAAGATCTAAAAGAGAGCTTCATAAGGTATAACTGAAGGAGCAACATTTTCCAATAGCATAAGTGAAAAATAAAGTGTATCATAATTCCACACTGATAAGTGAACTCATCTGTTAACCTAAAGGCTCTTTAAAGAGATAATTAATGGAAATATTGCACGGGTATGTTGTGCTATGCATTTTCGTGATCTCATATCTAAATTAAAAGGGCCTCCATATTCAAGTACTGGAATTGCCAAGGGGGGGAAATCGCAGGTTGACCACCTTGTTTGATATACAATCCAAATAACTCAGTGGACCATCCAAAAAAGCATGGTAGCTAGTTTTAGAGACGAAACGAATATCCGAAATTTGCTGGTACATGTATGAACTGGTAGTATCATACCATAGTGAGACATAAGTGATATATATCTGATTAATAAGAAATTAACATGTTGAGAGGAAGAGGCATGTGTAGAACATCAGTGGACATTTATTAGTTTGTGTGGAACGTTTGAAAATTTTGTAAAGTTAAAAATTTCTCAAATCTTTAAATGTGCACAATGGTTTGTTTCTTTTGCATTTTTTGTGTAGGAAGACTGAAAATTCAGTAAATTTGGAAAAGTTCGATATATTGTTTGCAGTTTTTCGTACGCAACGTATTTTTGGTGCAACTTTTGTGTTAAAAGTGTGTGGTGACACGCCGTGCCCGTTGAGATCGGAAATTGTAAAATCTATTTTTTAGCCTTAAAGTAGCCCGCAAATTGGAAACTGACGGGTGGGCCCGCCAGCAACGTCAGCGTATGACGTCACGGACAACTCGCCGGCGGACGCGGACGCGCTGCCGAGCTCGCGCTCGAGCAGGCGCACATGCGCGCGAGCCTAGAGCGCGCGGATCTGCACGACGGCGTCGAGGAGAGCCGAACGGGCGGCGCGGCGTACCATTTGGTAGCCGGAGGCGCCAGCGGCGAGCAGATCTGCGGCGGCGGAAGCAGGAGCACGACGGCGAAGAATCCGGCGGTTGGCGGGCGTCCCAGCAGGCAAGACTTGGCGAGGATGGAGAGGGCGCGACGGCGCAGCACCCCGTGGGGATCGATTTGAGCGGAGAGGATCGGAACGGCGGAGACGCGCGTCGGCGGCGGCGGCGCCGGGGTCGGGCGCGAGAGAAAGGGAGAGGGAGGGCGATTTCGTGGCAACTTTGCGGTGAGGTCCTCAGTGTAATTTGCAGAAACATCCATTCCTTCGGAAATGTGTGGACTGCGGGTTCATTTCCCGGTTTGCGAGGGAGCTTTTTGCAATTCTGCCAGGGGCGTCGCTGGGACCGTCGGATCGGGAACGGACGGCCCAGATCGTGCGCGGTACTGTAGATACTGTTCATGCTACAGTACCCGCACGAATTGGTCGATCTGGGCCGTGATCGGACGGCCGAATTTTGGAGTATGGAGGGAGCTCTATTTCCTTCCCCTTAATATATAGGGGTAATGTTTATCATTCGGTTCCTAGCTACCTTCGCTGAAAATGCCAATGTGCTAATGCCTGACGGTCAGTGGAGAGCGAGTTTTCTCTGAGAGGCCGATTCAGGCTTTCGAGTTTTTTTCAGAGGTAGATTCAGAACTACATTACAGAAGACCAAGTCAGATACGAATTTGTTTCCAATCTGGAGCCTTCCGATCGACTTGATTCAAATATAGATACCGACTAGGAAAAGATTAAGGTCGGAAGAAAGATGGATCGGGGCAAGAGGGCGGACGAGTGGCCGCCGGCCGCCGCCGAGATCAAGAAGACGAAGAAGCAATGCTGCGGCTGCGATCATCCTGCCACCATCACCGGCGGCAGTGTTAGCACAAGCCATGCCCGTGGTGGTGACCGGGTGTGCGTGCGCCAGGTTGGGTCCATGACGGGCGTGGTGTGTGTGTGCGTTGTGGCGTGCGTGTGTAGTCTGGTTCAGGTCGGACGCCGGTGTGTGTGGCCGCGTCCGAGTCTCATGGCCGTTGGACGCCAGCAGCGTTGTGCGCGTCGTGGTGCATGTATCCACTAGTGTAGGACGTGCTGTTCATCTTATTCTGTGTCCACTGTGTTCATCTTCGTCTACCTCCAGCCGTGAGGGAGAGAAGTGAGAGAGAGGTAGCTAGGGTTGCCCTTTGTGGCACCAACACTTGGTATCAGAGCCTCATCCGAGGCCGTGGAGCGGAGCACGGTGATGCCGTGCGTGCGAGAGCGCGGCGGCCGCGGCGGACCTGCGTGATGGCGCAGAGGCTGCGGTGGCGCGGCGTGGCTCGGCGAGGAGAAGACCGAGCTGCAGGGCACGCTGGATCGGCCGCGTTGATCGCGTCAGTGCGTGATCATGGCCGCGAGCTGGGGCGTGTGGAGCACGGGGTGTCTCGCCGAGGAAGAGGACCACGTCCTGGGCGCGCCGGGCTAGCCACGTTGTCGCGTCAGAGCGCGGCATGCGCGTGAGCTGGAGGCGTGTGGAGCATGGGGAATGCAGCGGAGGAGCGAGGCGTCAAGACCGCGTCCTGGGCACGCCGGCCGGCCGTGTTGATCGCGTTGGAGCGCGACGTGGGCACGAGCTAGGGCGTGTGGAGCGCGGCGACGATCGCCGAGGAAGAAGACGATGACCATGATCGAGCTGCTCGAGCGGCCGCGTTGCTCGCGTTGGTGCGCGGCATGGGCGCGAGCTGAGGGCATGCCGATCATGGCAGAGGGCTGCGTCAAGCGTCGTGGAGGCCGTAGGAGCGGCCATGGCGCGGACGTCGACGACGAGCCCTACCTGTGCAAGGTCATGGCTTGGGGCGTGATTGTTAGCACAAGCCATGCCCGTGGTGGTGACCGGGTGTGCGTGCGTCAGGTTGGGTCCATGACGGGCGTGGTGTGTGTGTGCGTTGTGGCGTGCGTGTGTAGTCTGGTTCAGGTCGGACGCCGGTGTGTGTGGCCGCGTCCGAGTCTCATGGCCGTTGGACGCCAGCAGCGTTGTGCGCGTCGTGGTGCATGTATCCACTAGTGTAGGACGTGTTGTTAGTGGGTGAGTGGCAGCATCGTGTGTGCTAGCCCGGGGTATAAATCCCCCTGTACTGCTCGTTTGTTAGGCACTGAGTTGCCGTGATGTAGCCTGTGAATACAAAGAAGATTTGGGCGTTCGTGGCACCAACACTTGGTATCAGAGCCTTGTCGATCCGAGGCGTGGCCGTGGCGTGCGGTCAGTCCACGACAAGCACGGCGGACACGGAGGCGGCGAGGTGACGCCGTTTGTGCGGCGAGCGCGGAGGCCGCGGCGGACCTGCGTAGTGGCGAAGAGGCCGCGGTGGCACGGCATGGCGGCGGCGTGGAGGAGCTGCGCGGCCACGGAGGCCGTAGCGGCGCCATGCGACGGCCGTGGCCGAAACGTCCGGCGTGTGTCGCCGGCGGAGGAGCTCGGCGTTTGTCGCCGAGGAAGAAGACCGTGTCCTGGGCGCACCGGGCTGGCCACGTTGCCTGCGTCAGTGCTCGGCATGGGCGTGAGCTGGAGGCGTGTGGAGCACGGGGTGTCTCGCCGAGGAAGAGGACCACGTCCTGGGCGCGCCGGGCTGGCCACGTTGTCGCGTCAGAGCGCGGCATGGGCGTGAGCTGGAGGCGTGTGGAGCATGGGGAATGCAGCGGAGGAGCGAGGCGTCAAGACCGCGTCCTGGGCACATGGGCCACGTAAAGATCCAGAGCTGGGATGGTGGAAGCTGGAAGAGCTTTCAAAGTGATGGAGGTTTCTTTACAATGTCGTCCTCCTGCAAACCGGTGATGCACAAGGGGAAGCTGTACTGCTTGGGTGAAGAGGGAGGTCTAGGAGTGTATGATCCAGTTAAAAACAACTGGAGAGTGCTCAGGAAACCCGCTGGCTTCGGTCTCGGCTTTCCGCACAAGAACTGCTACCTCGTCGAGTCGCAGGGGGAGCTGCTCGCCGCTCTGACGGGCAGTTTCGGGACACCCGTTCACGTCCTGAGGCTCAACGAGATGAAGATGGAGTGGGAGAGGATGGAGTCTTTGGGTGGCCGCGCGCTCTTCACGGGAACCACATCGTCACTGTCGACGGTTGCCAGGCCGCTCCAGTCCATGGCGAACAAAGTGTACCTCCCCAAGTTCTACGGCCGTCCTCAGGTCATCCAGGCAGAGCTCGCTAGCTCTAGCGGCCGCCTCTTCTTCGTGGCCAAGGTGGCCAAGGAGGAAATGCGGAAGGAGGATGCAAATAGCGGTGGCAGCGCTTGGCGCTATGATCTCGAATCAGATTTTTCCGGTGAACGGTTCTTTTTACGCCAAACACAATACAGCAGACGCTCAATTCACCCCTATGAAGACACACACTCGGCTGAACGATTGGCGGGGACTTCCTGCATAAACCTGCTGCAGTATATGTGGGTTCATCTTGGCATTTCTGCTTCGCCCACATCGGATGATGGAATGGTTATAGGCTAGCCGAAGACGGAATCATCCATCAAATGAATCACTCAAGTCATAGCATCTTATATTTGCTGTGGATATCATCTTGTACTTTCTGTGGGTATCTAAGAAGGCATGGGAAAGGTAAATGTTTTGCAATAAAACAATATAAACATTGTATGATATCATATTATATTTAAACCATACTTTTGTGTAGGGAGGAAGAGGAGTATAGGACTCATAATATGACTGATGGAATAGAGAATACAAATATATTTATTAATCTAGCTGAAAGTGGATTTTCTTGTCGAAGGTCTCAATCTGGAAGAGGAGTATAGGACTCATAATATGACTGATGGAATAGAGAATACAAATATATTTATTAATCTAGCTGAAAGTGGATTTTCTTGTCGAAGGTCTCAATCTATTCTGCTAAAAATGTTAATTTCTGTCATATTAGGAAGTATCTTTGTTCAGATTTGAAGGTATTTTCGTGTACAAATTCCAGTTGTTCTAAGTTGAGAGAAGTGAACTGTGTTTTTCCTGTTCTGTGGGAAAACTTATATTTCTGTAATTTCTGGTTTGTTTTAGATGGATTTTATCCAGACAAACTGAATGCTTATTATTATTACTTCTGCATAAACAAATTGGAAGTCTTTATTAGTATAATGAAATTCAGCCTTTTCTCCTCAATCCCACCTCATCGCAAATACACCTTTTGCCACTTTCCCATTTGTTTTGCATTTCAGACGGCTGCCCTAAAACATGAATATGCGCCCTAAACAGGAGCAAAAGAAGAAAAAAGTAGCCGAATTAACTATTTCAATTATAAGATAATGTATCGCTTTTACAATCTGCCCTTGCCTCCCTACACTTGTCCGGAGCAACCTAATCACCAAACTCATCGACAGAATGAGATTCACTATTTCAGGTAGCAGAGTTAACTACCAGGAAGGTACAGTACACATTACATGGGCACAGCTTGAGAGCTCACTCCTAGACATCTCAGAAATCTATTTCAGATTTGAGAACTCAGCTCACTCCTAGACATCTCAGAAATCTAATTCAGATTTGAGAACTCACTACATGGTAAAGCAGACGACAGGTTCTAACTCTTCAAATCTTCTACGAGCAGAGAAGGGCTGGACACCCAAAATTCACATCAATAAATGGTTAATGGCTGGAGATTTGGGACCTCTTCATGGCCAGCACCACCTGAGGGTGTGTTGCTAAATTGATTCAGGTGGCAAATGAGCAACACCTTGTTGTCCCTGAAATCTGCTGCTTCAGCTCTCAATTCGCCCACACATGAACAAGGCCATGACGGTTACCCGTGTAGATCTCATCACGCTCTTCATCATAGTACAAAGCAGTGATGTCCTCAAGAGCCTCTGTGATTGTACTCTGGAACTTCCATGTCTTCTTTTGCTTGCACAAATCCCCAGCCTTTATTTTGGCTAGGCATTTTCCTGTCAGTATGTTGCTGATGTTTATAGAGCCAGCTGCACATGAGCAAACGAAGATAGTTAAGTTACCCATAACCACAAATGTGAGTATCATGCTCGTTCATCTGGTGACAAGTGGTGAGATGTTAATTTGAAAACTGAGGTATCATTCAATTGGTGAGGGCCTTCCGTGAGATCATACAATGGAAGGTTTAACTGAATTAACTCACTACCAGAAATGTATGTAGCATGATTAGACAATAAAAGATTGCAGAAGGAAAACAAAACTACAGATAACTAGCAAGATGCAACATGCACTGATTCAGCTGTATGACAGATTTCACAATATCCTCCCACAAACAGCAAAAGAAATCATATCTTACCATTTTCTTCTGAAGATGAATCACTGGAATCAGCCTTGCAGTAAGAAATTATAAGATCCTGATCACTGGTTATGTATATGTTGTTGGTATTGCAATCAGGGTGCCATAACAGGTGATCCTCAAATGATGTTACTAGTTCACCTCGGAAATTCCAAACTGCTACAGATCGATTCCGGAAAGTCAAAAACAACTGGAGTTCATACAAAAAGATAAAGGCAGATGGAGTCATGAACTCAGTACTGCTCACTTCAGTCAACTGGAAGTTCCGTACCTGCAGTGATGTGAGATCAAAAGATAAGCAAGAAGCAACAGGCGTTCTGATTGATTGTACCGGGCACTTGCAAATTAGGAACGATACTCACATCAAGTATTTGAAGATTCTCCCCATCCTGCTTGACCAAGAGCTTTTCATTGAACTGTTCAATGAAATCCACCTTCTTATTTCGATGGAGAAGGTGGTTGAAGAACTTCAGAACTGTACCATCCTCGATAGAAAGAATCTTCAGAGGAATAGAGCTGCTTGTTCTTGTATAAATCAAGAGCATTATACCAGGACTGTCACAAATTGACAAGTAATTAGACAAATATAACCATGCATCTCTAGTTCTCTACTAAAATTAATCAGTTGCTGCTAGCCTCTGCATGTAGATTACAAAAATAATTTCTAGCTTCAATATGTTTTTTTCCATCTAAAGGAAGATATGTGGCGATTTTGTTTTAGTAAGAGAGTAGGCATTTAAGTGATAAAAGAACATTTATCAAAGAAAGAGGTGACTAGAAGAAAGAGAAACGATAATTTACCTTATCTTTATTTCTTGAACATTCTTGTCAGAGATGGAATACAATAGTGTGTAATTTTTCAAGTCAAACACCTTGTAAGTGCTGTTCACAGAATGAGATGCAATTAGGGCGGTTCCAGAAAAGGCATTTACAGCCATTACAGAAGTTAAAGTACCTGTCTTGAGCAGAATAGGTCAAAACCTTTCCATTGACATCATCAAACTCCACGAAACCAGGCCATTTCAAGGATTCTGTCTCAAAAAGAGGGAAACCAGCATCCGGCTTTCCACGGCGTATATACCTTGAAATAGTTGAACAGGGTCTTAATAGAGATGAAAGAAACAGGTATTCACTGGTGAAAGACATATGGGCAGAAAGCTCACTCTATTCGAGTTGTCTTGCATCGCAAAGCACTGAAATTTTCAGAACCATATACTGACACAGTAATGAGAGAATCATTGTTCTTGTTGTAGAATAGACTACGAACAACTTCATCTGGACTCCCATTCAGAAAGCATATTCTCTTATTTGTGACTGCAAATGTAGGAAGAGCCTTTCAGTATGGCCATATGAAGCACAGAAGCACAGCAAGAGAACAAGCATACCTCTACTAAAAGCAGCACATACTCCTGACTGTGATAAAGCGAAAACTATATCACGTGCTGCGACTATCTCAATAATTTTTGACCTTTTCCTCACGTAAGGTAGTAGCGCACTGTTCTCTTTAGGATCATGAGTGTCAAACTCTTCCTGGAAAGTGAAATCAAATGTGCATTATTATAAGCAAGAGCAAGTTGAGAAAAGGTCCAAGTTTAACAGTTGTAATAGGTGTGGCTTCTGGAAGTGCTCATGGTAAAAGCACTCAAATTTGTTTAAAAACAAGTTGCCCGTGTTCAATGCAGGAGACACACCAGTAAATTGGTTATCTGAACAGTGTAATGTAACCAGAGCAATCAATTTTATATTGAAGACAGGTCCAGGACAAAGATGCCCATGGGCAACTAATTTCCATCACTAATAGGCCTAGGTTGTCATCTTCTATGTTGATTGCAGCAATCCAACAAATTGTCAGGAATACAAACATCATGAATCTTATACATTCGTCAGAAAGGATCATCCTACAATTCGCAGGAAGTGGATACTCTTATCTATCAACAATGCCCTAAACTTCATCAAAGGTTGCATGAAAGATCTAATAGAATGGCGCCAAAGGTGCACAGGACAGCCATCTGGTACAAATCTACTACAACGGATTCACAACTTCCACGGACCATCATTAATCTGTCAGCGCCTGCACTATTATTCAGCACCTGAGCAAATCAAATGATGCACAGCATTCAGCAACACCCTAGGATCCCAATTGCATACCAACTGTTCACGAAAACCTAACAAGATCTGACTTTTCCCTGCCTGGCAGACCCCAAACTCCCCACGCCCACCAGCTACTCTAATCCAAGGTATCCGCGGCAATTCCTCACGCCGCAAGCACACGGGAAGAAAAGAGGGACGGAACGGAAAGAAGATAGAGAAAAGCAGGGGGCAAGAAACGCTTGACGGACCTGCAGCTGTATGTTGCGGAAGCGCTCCTGCGCGGAGTTCATGGCGAAGGAGCGCTCGCGGCGGGAGCTGATCTCGCGGCGCTGCAGCTTCCGCACGCTGCTGACGGGCGCCTCCTGCCTGGGCCGCTTCTTGGCCACCACCCGCCGGCCGCTGCACGGCCGCGGGCTCGCCGAGATCCGCCTCGCCTCCATCTCCCCCCGCGCGCCCGCCTCTCCCTCGCCTAGTCTCTCCTCACCGCCTAGCAGATCCCTCTCTCACTCACGCCGCCGCGACGAGGGCCATCGCCGGCGCGGTCGTCGGGCTGGGCTAGGGTTCGGAGCTTCTCGGCTGGGGAATGGTGGAGAGAGAGGACGGGACGGTGGGTTAAAAAAGATGGGGCGCGGGGTGAAGGGCGGCCTGGCAGGTGGGCCCGGGATGTCAGCGAGACGTGGGCGCGGTGCGCGGGCGGGATCGAAACGTTGGGTTTTACCTCTGGTTTCAAAAATTCAGGGTCGTGTCCGAAGGTGCGGGTCCCGCTCTGAGCTCTGTTGGTTTCACCGACGTGTGGGGCCGGAGGGCATGGTGGCCTGCCTGTCATTGGGAAGTGTATTGAGGTTAGGGTGGGTGGGTTTTTTTATCGCGTGCTGTGAGCCGGAGATTGACTCGGGTAAATTTCGAAAATGGCAAGTAGTAGCGCTGTGTGAGCTGTGGGGTCTGCCCTGTTTTGGAATGGTTTGATTTCGGGGTTCGAAATTTCGAAATGGAGGCGCCACGGCTGAAATGCTGAAATTTGGTTTTTCGGCTGGTCAGGGTGTGGAGCGCGCTGGTTTCCCTGGTAACAATTTGGCGGTCTTTTGTTATGGCCTTTTTTACTTGTGGAATTTGAAGAAAGCGAGAATAGAAAAAAAACGCGGGATCACCACGTTGCCTCTTCCATTTTTCGGAGTTCAAAAATCGTTGGAATGGAAGAAAGAAAAAAACGCGGGTATAATTTTTGGAGTTGAGAAACGCGGAATGGGAAAACCGCGGGGTCACGGTGGGACGTCTGTTTAGGTACGATAGTCTTTATGAATGAATTTGTACCAAATTATGACTTGTTTCTGCCCGTCAAGGTGTACACAAACCAATAAATTTTCAAATTTTAAAAAACCGTGCGAGTAGGGGGAAAAAGTAAGATTGTGTTGTCATGTATATTCAAAGTCTATATTAACGAATATGTGCCAAAAAGTTTGTTTGGTTGCAAATAGAGAATTGTGTTCAATTGGTTGGAGTAGGTGGGGTGGATTTTTTTTTTGAAATATAGTGTGAATAAACCCATAGAATATCCTATATTCGTATCTGATTTTCATCATGTGAATGAAAAATATTATAAGCCACCATGATTTCTACGAAAATACTTTGTGTCAAACAGTCCATAGCAAATAAAAAATTCTAATTAATTCTTTTAGGATAACCGTAAAATACGATTTTTGTGCATGTCCTGGACATGGGCTTTGGTTCATGAGAGGTCAAATCCTATTTCTATCATTACTGCTTTGGTGTCCGAAGTTCTCGGATACAATCTCCTAAAACAGCCCGACAAAAATAAGCAATTTGGGTCGCCTTTTTCTCCTTCGTGGGTGGCTAGTTGATTTTGCAAACATAACCCTGGCACTACAAAATATACGGAACAGTTCAAAGTACCTCAACGAAACGCCCTCAAACGCAATTAAGTTCCCACTATAAATTACTCCTGGAACAGTTTGCAAGAACTCACCACTAGTGCAATGGAGCTTCGCTTCTCCACTCTCCTTGCTTGTCTTCCCTCCACAATCGAGTCTGCACCATGAGCCATCTCGACACCGCCGTTGTGCTACTCACCATCCCTGTGATCGGCCAAGCGGGAGCTAAAGTCGAGATGGAAGAGCGAGCTACCGAGCAGCTTTACCGTTGCGAGCTAGCCCTAAACTCAACACTCACCAATCTCAACTGGGCCATGCGCCAACTCCGCGCTCAAAGGAACTTGTCTAGTACTGTAACCCTTTCGACCCTTAACCCCCTCTATGTTTGTTTAAAGATCGTGAACCCCACGTGTAGTTAGTTATAAGAGATATGATTAACCAACAGTCACGGTTGTTCCATCTAATTCACGATGTTGCAAGCACTGGCGTCCAATGGCGGAGCTTTATGTATGGCAGGGGGGCAACCGCCCCCCCCCCCCCCCCCCCCCCCCCATTAAGACAATTGTGAATGGTTTTTTGTGACAACATTTGTTAGATGGTTTTGGCCCAAGGATTTGTTGCATATGCACAAAAAATTGTTCCATGGTGCTCCAGTCGGTGTTGCTCCTCTTGTGGCAGCAATGGGACCTCCTGCTCCCATCGCAGCGTAGACCACCTTGCGGCTCTTCTCCTGGTCATCGGCGGTACTCCATATTATTATCTGGTAGGCTATAGCAGCAGATGTACATAACTTTTGTCTGGACTATGCCCTTATTATTCGACAAAAATGTATCAAGGCGAGCACGTACAATTACATGAGGAAGTGGTAGATGGTTCCTTATTACTTCTTATTTTTCGCGTGCTATCTTTAAACCTTCAAACTTGTTATTACTTCTTATTTGCTACCGATGGAGAAGGCCGGCAGCGCCTCGCCCGGGATGGCGCCGGTGGCGTTCGCGGAGATAAGCTATATGGTGGGCTCGCGCAGGCGGAGCACGGTGAGCAGGACGATGGCAGTCGCGGTGGCGCGGAGGAGCAGGACGAGCACGGTGAAGCTCGCACAGAAGAGGACGTGCTGGCGGCGATTCTTGGTGGGTGGCGGTGGCGGTTCTAGGTGGGTTCCGACGCCTGGTGATATGCTTTAAACGTATCTATAATTTCTGATGTTCCATGTTGATATTATAAATTGCTACATTTTTCATATACACTTCATAGCATTTTTATGCATTTTCTGGGACTAACCTATTAACAAGATGTCACAGTGCCAATTCCAGTTTTCTGTTGTTTTTGTATTCTAGAAAACATGTTCTGATATATTCTCGGAATTGGACGAAACAAAAGCCCAGGTCCCTATTTTTCTGTCACGTACACAGAGTCCGAAGGAGACAAGGGGACCGAGGGGGCGGCCACACCACGTGGTGGCGCGGCCCCACCTCCCGGCGCGCTACGGCATGGTGTGGGCCCCTCAGGCGCCTCCAACCGTCGTACTTTCGCCTATATAAGGACTCTTCCCCGAAAACCCTAAAAGAATCGATCATATTCCAGAAAGAGTTCCGAGCGCCGCCGCCATCGAAACCTAGTTTCGGGGGTCAGAAGGTCCTGTTCCGGCACCTTGACGGGACGGGGATTGACCCCCGGAGCCTTCTCCATCAACGTCACCACCTCCATCATGCTCCGTGAGTAGTTCCCCCATGAACTACGGGTTCTAGTTGTAGCTAGTTGATACTCTCTCTCCATGTACTTCAATACAATGATATCATGAGCTGCCTTACATGATTGAGATCCATCTGATGTAATCGGTGTTGTGTTTGTTGGGATCCGATGAATTGTTACATTATGATCAGTCTATCTATAAGTTTGTGAAGTTATTGTTGCTGCAATCTTGTTGTGTTTAATGCTTGTCACTAGTGCACGAGTGGCATGATCATAGATCTAAGCTCTATAATTATTGCTTAGATTGTATTTACAAGTTGTTTGCACATGTCTCTGTCCGGAACCCAAGGCCCCAGAGTGACAGCAACTGAGATAACTGGAGGGGATGGTTTAGATATGAGGATCACATGTTTTCACTAAGTGCTAATGCTTTGCTGGTGCTCTATTAAAAGGAGTACCTTAATTACCAGTAGATTCCCTTGAGGCCCCTGCAAACGGGCTGGTAGGACAAAAGATATTGTGCAAGTTTCTCATTGCGAGCACGCATGACTATATATGGAAAACATGCCTACGTATGATTGATAGACTAGATGTTTGTCTTAATGCTATTTCAATTCTATCAATTGCCCAACTGTAATTTGTTCACCCAACACTTGTTATTGGAGAGTTACCACTAGTGTAGATAGCTGGGAACCCCGGTTCATCTGTCATCATCAAATACTCATTCGGTTCTATATGCCATTAGAAGTAGTATCAACTATTTTCTGGTGCCATTACCTCTGTGTTACTGCTACTGTTGTGTGTTACTGTTACTATTGCTCTCATATTACTGCTGCTTTCACATCACCCCTGTTACTGTGCTTTTCCAGGTGCAGCTGAATTGACAACTCCGTTGTTAAGACTTATAAGTATTCTTTGTCTCCCCTTGTGTCGAATCAATAAATTTGGGTTTTACTTCCCTCGAAGACTGTTGCGACCCCTATACTTGTGGGTTATCAAGACTATTTTCTGACGCCGTTGTCGGGGAGCATAGCTCTACTCATAAGTTCACCTGGGGAGTACACCTACTTGTCCCTATGTTTTTATTTTATTTTGTTTTGTATAGTTTATTTTTGTCTAGTTTTATTGTACTTAGTTTATTTCTGTTTAGTTGTGTTTTGTTTTGTTTACTTTTGTCTAGTTTATTTTTGTCTTGTTTTATTTTTCTTATATACCCAAAAATCCATAAAAAAAACCGAAAATCTAAAAAAAACTTTTGCCATGCCTCTTTATTATGGAACTAGATCTTATTTGACAGGATGGCTCACTAAGGATAGAGAAAATAAATTAAATGAACACCTCTGGCCTGAAAAAGGGAAGCATCTATCACTACAAGTAATTAAACTGCAAAATTTTGCCTCAGACTTGTGTTCTACATATGATGAATCTGGTGCTTTAACGAATCTCGTTGTTGTAGGAAGCATAAACACCTCCCATTTCAATGTGATTATAATGATAATTAAATTTTAGCTTCTTATGCTAGAGACTATTATGACTTTGATAAACTTGAGCAAATTGAAGAATTTTTTGTCTTTATGGGAGCTTATGAAATTGCGGCTTTGCTTAATAATCGAGATGAAGCTCCTTATAAATCTGATACTTTTGCTATGCTTGGATATTGCCTTGAGTATTATAATGATAATCATTATATTACCGAATTTCTTGAGAAAAGGCATCCTCAAAAAGAAGAGACCATTGTCTTGCAGGAACCTGTAGAAGAAGAAACTATTGCTCAACCTGAAAGCTCATTAGATGAAAAAGAGGAGGAGAGTGATAAACAAAAGTAGGAAGAATGGATTAGCTACCCATGCCTACCTTCTAATGAGAGTAACTCTTTATCTCTTACACTATTTGATTGTCCCCATGCTTACCAAAGGAGGATGAATGCTATGTTCTCGTGGATTCTCTTGAAATATTCACTATGAGTAAGGGCCCTTTTGTTTGGGCTTATAAGCCAAAAGATTTGGATCATTGTTTTTTACTTCTAAAATCCAAAAGCCAAAAAACACCTATTTAGGTGCTTTTCTGGCTTATAAGCCAAAGACCAAAAGCCAAAATAAGCCCAAACAAAAGGGCCCTAAAACTTGTGAGAATAATTATGCTCCTGTTATCTATGATAATCCATGCTATTTTGATAAATCTTATGATAATCCTTTATTTGTGCCTAACTTCGAAATGCATGGTACTAAAGAGTTTTGCTTAGAAAATGTTTATGATAAAGCTCTAGATGATGGTCCTATGATTGATAATATTAATTGTACTACTAATGAAAATGGGATTGGAGAGGTCTTGACTTTATCTAGGAGTCCCATATCTTTGAGAATGATCAATCATCTTGTTATAAAATGGTTAAAAGTGGGTTTGAAAGTTTTAATCCCACTATTTTTGAGCTTGATAAAAATTATGTGTTTGTAGATCATGAAAAGCATGCTTTATGTGATGTTATATTGTTGAGTTTATTCATGATGCTACTGAAAATTATTATGAGAGAGGAGAATATGGTTGTAGAAATTTTCATGGTATTAAAACACCTCTCTATATGCTGAAAGTTTTGAAGTTACTCTTGTTTTATCTTCCTATGCTTGTCACTTTGTTCTTTGTGAATTTATTTGTGTACAAGATTCCTATGCATAGGAAGTGGGTTAGACTTAAATGTGTTTTGAATTTGCTTCTTGATGCTCCTTTTGCTTCATTTTCTATTTTCATGAGAGCATCATTAAAACTATCAAGCCTAGCTAAAAGGCATTAAAGAAAAGCGCTCTTGGGAGACAACCCATGTTTTATTTCTGAAATTTTTCTTTGCTTTTTGAGTCAAGGAGCTGCTTACTTCTGTAACAACTCCTTTGTATCTTTACTTTTTCGAATTGTTGTGCCAAGAAGAGTCTCTAATGATTAGATGATGCTAGATTTGGATTTCTGCACAGGGACAGATTTTTGCTGTCCACCGTTTTGAGCTTATAAATAAAGAAAAATTGAAAAATTTGCAAATTGTGCGTGATCCTCAGATATGTACGCATCTTTCATTAGTTTCGAGTTTTCTGATTTGAGCAACGGAAGTGCCTCGAAAAAATTCATCTTTACTGGCTGTTCTGTTTTGACAGATTTGTCTCTGTTTTTTGCATTGTCTCTTGTGGACTTTAAGTAAGGCTCTCTAGACGTGGAGGGCTGTAGCTAATGTTTTATTGAGTTCTTGCAATGTGTCACAACAGAACCAAAGTGGATTAATGTTTTTGAGTACTAACCCCTCTAATGAAGTTTATGAGAAGTTTGGTGTGGCGGAAGTTTTCAAGGGTCAAGAGAGAAGGATGATATAATGTGATCAAGAAGAGTGAAGAGCCTAAGCTTGGGGATGCCCCGTGGGTCACCCAAGCATATTTCAAGAAGACTCAAGCGTCTAAGCTTGGGGATGCCCAAGGCATCCCCTTCTTCATCAACAACTTATCAGGTCATCTCTAGTGAAACTATATTTTAATTCTTTCACATCATATGTGCTGTTCTTGGAGCGTCTGTGTGCTTTTATTTTTAGTTTGTTATTTTTATTTTCTGATCATATCAATGTCGGATCCTATCTATCTTGTTTGGGAGAGAGACACGCTCCGCTTTTTCATTTGAATACTCCTATTCTTCACTTATATTGTTGAGTATTCAGTTTTCGCACTGTTTAGCTTCTAGCTCTTGGTTTTCATGTATCTCTTGTTCAGAGCTATTAGTTCTTTTATAGAAAGTACTCTCTTACTTCACTTATATTTGTTTGGAGAGTTGCTTGGTTGATGTGTTGGTTCAGAAAATGTTGCATGTGGTAGTGGTATAATGAAAAACTTGCATAATCTTGTAGATCATTGAACTTTGATAACCTGATTCTTTGCAAACGTTTTGAGGTATAAGTAATAGATGGTAAAGCTTGCTGGTTAATTAAGTTAAAATCATTAGTGGATTGTTGTCTTTAAGCTTGTACCGTACTACAAACTCTACTAAAATTGTTGAAGGTGTAGTTGGACTTGATAGCTTTCCATGTCTAAAGGTAATTCGTAATAACTGAGTTGTGCTGAAGGTCGAGGGATCTAGGGGGTACTTGTGCCGCCGTGAACGGCCCTTCTTGGAGTGAATTTTAATCATGCTCTTAATGTTGAACCTGCTAGTTGTTTGCAATAAGTGTGAGTTCTTTTTGACTAATGTTAAGCTACGGTTTTTGGCACTTCCACCATCCAAATTTGCTAGCCTCTTCGGTGTTGTGCATTGCCTTCTGCTCACATTGAGAGTTGTGCATACTTCGCCAGTACATCCAAACCCGTGGGAGGACTTTCTCTTGTTCTCCTACACATAAGCCCATACATCTTCCTCAAAACACCACCATACCTACCTACCACAGCATTTCCATAGCTGTTCCGAGATATATTGCCATGCAACTTCCATTTACATTACATGACTTGTTGTCATTTATCATTTATATATTGCTTTGCGTGATTCTATACAGCTGATGTGTGGTTTACCCATGTTACGCTAGATCATTGCACATCCTGCTACACTGGCAGAGGCATACAGTTTCATACATCATGTTTTGTTCATTATGAGTTATTTGTACCAAAAAGTGTGTTGTCATATTAGAATGTTGCCCCTAAAAGTGAAAAGAGCCATGGAGGCCATCGAAAAGAGAAACAGAAAAAAAAAAAAAAGAAAAAAAGAAAAAAAGAATAAAGAAAAAGGGGCAACATTACTATCCTTTATCCACACTTGTGCTCATGTTTCAGCACCTGCAGTATTCATAGTCATCATTTGTGCTCATGTTTAGCACCTATACTCCATGTGAGAGAGTTTTCATGTTTTACTAGTATAACTATGTGGGGAATTTACACTATAGAACTTGGGTTGTATATTCCAATGATGAGCTTCCTCAAAAGTGCTCTAGGTCTTCGTGAGCAACCAAGTTGGATGCACCCCCACTAGTTCCATTGGAGAGCTTTCATACACATATAGCTCTATGTGCATCCGTTGCATGGCAATCACTACTCCTTACATAGCTTCGATTATAAGACTTCCTCTTGTCTAATGATCACTTATAGCTTTGTGAGACTATCTTCCATTGGCCTTCCAAACCCCCATTAATGTTCTCTTAGCCATAACATCCTGGTGCCAATACCAAATGCTTACGCTCACCGGTTGAGTAGGCTTCGAAACAGTTGATTCATGACGTTCATGTTTATTTTTACTTGACTGGATCCGTACTCTATGTTGTGAAAATTTACTTGATGCTTGGAATTGAAGGATAGAACTCCTACACTGGATACTTAAAACATCTTTAATGAACCTTGTACGGTTTCATGTCTTTAAAGCAATCATTCATGAAAACTTTTAGCTTGTTTAACTAACTTGCTTTATTATCTCTTATTTAATATCAATTATAGACATTTGCTTTGAATGATTTGATCTCAGCTCACATGCCTTACATCACTATTAGATCAAGATTATGTTGGTAGCATGTCACTTCAGAAATTATTTTTTTTTATCGTTTACCTACTCGAGGACGAGTAGGAACTAAGCTTGGAGATGCTTGATACGTTTCAAACGTATATATAATTTTCTGATGTTCCATGTTGATATTATACCAATTGCTACATGTTTCATATACACTTCATAGCATTGTTATGCATTTTCTAGGACTAACATATTAACAAGATGCCACAGTGCCAGATCATATTTTCTGTTGTTTTTGTATTCCAGAAAAGCTGTTCTAGAAATATTCTCGGAATTGGACGAAACAAAAACCCATGTCCCTATTTTTCTGTCACGTACACGGAGTCCGAAGGAGACACGAAGGGGACCGAGGGGGCGGCCACACCACGTGGGGCGTGACCCCACCTCCCGGCGCGCCACGGCATGGTGTGGGCCCCTCAGGCGCCTCCAACCGTCGTACTTTCGCCTATATAAGGACTCTGCCCCGAAAACCCTAGAAGAATCGATCATATTCCAGAAAGACTTCCGGAGCGCCGCCGCCATCGAAACCTAGTTTCGGGGGTCAGAAGGTCCTGTTCCGGCACCTTGATGGGACGGGGATTGACCCCCGGAGCCTTCTCCATCGACGCCACCACCTCCATCATGCTCCGTGAGTAGTTCCGCCATGGACTACGGGTTCTAGCTGTAGCTAGTTGGTACTCCCTCTCCCATGTACTTCAATACAATGATCTCATGAGCTGCCTTACATGATTGAGATCCATCTAATGTAATCGGTGTTGTGTTTGTTGGGATCCGATGAATTGTTACATTATGATCAGTCTATCTATAAGATTGTGAAGTTATTGTTGCTGCAATCTTGTTGTGTTTAATGATTGTCACTAGTGCACGAGTGGCATGATTTTAGATCTAAGCTCTATAATTATTGGCATGATTTTAGATCTAAGCTCTATAATTATTGCTTAGATTGTATCTACAAGTTGTTTGCATATGTCTCTGTCCGGAACCCGAGGCCCCAGAGTGACAGCAACTGGGATAACTAGAGGGATGGTTTAGATATGAGGATCACATGTTTTCACTAAGTGCTAATGCTTTGCTCCGGTGCTCTATTAAAAGGAGTACTTTAATTACCAGTAGATTCCCTTGAGTCTCCGCTGCAAACGGGCTGGTAGGACAAAAGATGTTGTGCAAGTTTCTCATTGCGAGCACGTATGACTATATATGGAAAACATGTCTACGTATAATTAATAGACTAGATGTTCTGTCTTAATGCTATTTAAATTCTATTATTTGGGCAACTGTAATTTGTTCACGCAACACTTGTTATTGGAGAGTTACCACTAGTGTAGATAGCTGGGAACCCGGTCCATCTGTCATCATCAAATACTCATTCGGTCCTATATGACATTCGAAGTAGTATCAACTATTTTCTGGTGGCATTGCCTCTGTGTTACTGCTACTGTTGTTGTGTTACTGTTACTACTGCTCTGATATTACTGCTGCTTTCACATCACCCCTGTTAGTAGTGCTTTTCCAGGTGCAGCTGAATTGACAACTCCGCTGTTAAGGCTTATAAGTATTATTTGTCTCCCCTTGTGTCGAATCAATAAAATTGAGTTCTACTTCCCTCAAAAACTGTCGCGATCCCCTATACTTGTGGGTTATCACCTGACGTTTAAATTTAAAGGAATTTTCTGCTCCAATTCAAAAACAGCAAGTATCCGATCTAACTTTTGGTATGTTGAAACCCCCTCCGTGCAAAATCGTACATGAACCAAGGCATACAATAAAACCACGTGAATTTCTAAATGAAATTAGAAGGTACATATCGAAGTCAATCGCCTTGTTTTCTTTTTGTTGTTGCGAGGAATCGAAGTCACTCACTGACTCACATGCACGGTTGTATTACACGCGTCCACAAGTACAAATAAAGTACACACGTATTATTGGTCATATACGGTCGATCGGCTCACAACCTGGCCTCGTTGTGGCACTCCTGGCGCCGAACCTTGACGTCGGGGACGCCGACGGCGATGCGGCACACCGTCTTGGCCACGGCGCTCTGCTTCACGAACCCGAGGAACGTGACCCGCCCCTTCACCTCCGTCGTGGCCTCGAACTCCATCTCGCCGGCGAGCACGTCGCCGAGCAGTCCCCGATCCCTGCCGCCGCCACCACCTTGTCGGCCTGCACCGTCATGTTTAGGCGCACGGTCGTCGCGCCGCGGCTCGGCACGGTGCCTGCCGGGATGGCGGCGCCGCCCACGGTGGCGTCCCGGTAGAGGAGCGACGTGGCGGACTCGCCGTAGCGGAACGACGCCGGGTTCGGGTTGCGCACGCGCACCACGAGGAGGAAGGTGAGGTTGAGCTTGATGGAGAAGGCCGACAGGGTCACGCTTGGGACGGCGCCCATGGCGTTCGCGGAGATGAGCTCCGTGGTGGGGTCGCGCGAGCGGAGGACGGCAAGCAGGACGATGGCGGCCACGGCGGCGAGGAGGAGAAGGTCGAGCACCAAGAAGCTGGCGCAGATCAGGACGTGTGGGCGGCGGTTCTGGCGGGCTGCCGGCGCCAAGTGACTAGATTCGAACACGACAGAGCAGTAGAGCACCACATTACATAACTTACAAGCTCTACCTAAGGGCATCTCCAGTCGTTGTGCCCCTCAGGGCCCAAAACGGCTCTATTTTTGGGCCACCGCGGCGCGAAACGGCGCGAAACTGGATCCTGCAGGCGCGTTTTCCAGTCATGTCCAGACTCAAGTTTCGTCCCAAAAATTTAAAAAATGGCGGTAGATAAGGCGAATTTAAAAAGAAGGCGAATTCATTCATAAGGCGCAAACTCGCCGAGATTACATAGCAGAAATTTAAACTAAAACTTATAAAAACATTTTATTCGGCCCAACACGACTAGTTGAGGCCCAGGCTCGCCCGGATCGCCTGGCTGTAGTCGCCGTCGTCATCGTCGGAGCCGTCCTCGCCGCCGGGGGGCCTGCTCGGGCCTGCGCCGTCGTCGCCGTGCTGCAGCTTGCTCAGCAGCAGGGCCTGCTGGAGGGCGTCGTCGTCCTCCTCCTCGTCGCTCGGGTCGAGCTTGTAGTACTCGATCTCCGGCGCCATGGGAGGAGGCGGGATACGGCTGCGGCGGCCCGCATTGGCGACGGCGGCCCGCTGGCGCTCCTCCGCGCGCCTTTGCTCCACCTCGGCCAGTGCTTGGCGCTGGCGTTCCAGCTCCGCCGCCGTGAACTGGCGGAGGCTCCAGTCGGCGGCGAACTCCTCCGTCGCCGGCTGGATTGTATTGAAGGAGGCCTCCTCCGCCTCCTTCAGGCCGGGCCAATCCTCCTCCTGCTCCGGCTCATGCTTGGGCTCCTTCTTGGCCTTGACGAGGCGTCGAAGGAAGGATCGAGGAGGAGAAGCCGCGCGGCGCTGGGAGGAGCCACGCGGAGTGCCGATGCGCAGGGCGCCGCTGCGCATGGGGCAGGGCGCCCAGAGTTGAGGGAGGGAGGCGTCACGGAGAGGGGGGCGTACCGGGAAGAAGAAGGCGCTGATCGCGCGCCGGAGGAGGAGGACTTGCCCGACGAAGAGGTCGCCACGCCCATCCGACGCGGCGTCCAGGTCGAACTTCGTGGTGGCATCTCCAGGCGCGGCTCGTTCCCGCCGGCGATGTGGTCCATCACATTGTCGAGCATGCGCCCCTCGCCGCCCCACCACCGCTTGCGTCCGATGCAGTTGTGGCGGCCCTCCACTTGGCCATTGTTGCCGCGGTCGTTGAGGTCCTGTTCGTGGAGGTGCTGGAAGTACGCCGTCCAGAAGGCGGAGTTGCCCTGCGCCCTCCAGCGCGGGTCCGCCGCCTGCTCCGGCGTCAGGCCCTCGCGGACTTCGTCGATAGCGTACTCGAACTCGGCGCCTACCGGGATGGGAGGCACGGGGATGCCACCCGTGCTAAGAGCCCACACTGCCTGGCCGCCGGAGGCGCCGGGGACGCGCATGTCCGGCGGGCACGGGTACCCGCACCGGTACAGGGCCCATGCCTCGTGCTTGCGGAGGCTGCGGCGGCCAAAGCCGTTAGCGGCGGCGCCGTCGTCGGCCATTGCTGCTGGCGAGGGATGGAGGAGAGGAAGGCAGAGAGCAGAAGGGACGGCGAGGGGCTAGCGAGAGGGAGGGAGGCGAGAGCTGGTGTGGAGGGACAGCGAGGGGCGGGGGATTTTACTGCGCGGCGCGGCCAGGCGAAGGGGCGGTGGTGGCGCACCATTACTGCGTCGCGTGCCCGTCGATGGACGTCGAAGCGATGCACACCATTACTCCGGCAGCCTTTGACCGGCGTGTTCACTGGCCGCTGGCCACGCCATTAACGCCGGCAGCCTTTGACCGGCGCGCGAGCCGAGAGGATGGGGACACGGCCGTTCATGGGCGGTTCTGTTCCGTGCAATTTTCTCCCGCGTCGCTGACAGCGCTGGCCCGCGTCGCCTTCAGACCAGCGGGTGCTTATGGAGGTTGGATGCACGAGACTTTTGCGGGTGGCACAAGAGTTTTTCTCCCGGCATACATGGCAGCATACTAGTCGACTTTTGTAGTTGTGCTTTACCCTTTCTTTGCTTGATTATTGAGACCTGTCTCAATCTTTGTGATTCTGAGATGTAAAGTTATGATGTACGATCAAACTTTATAATAATGTGGCTGTGTGCATCACTCGATGCAGAGTCTGGGATTAATAAAATTCTCTTTTCTAAAAATAGGAGGGCACTGCATGCTCTTCTAGATGGTAGAACCACGTGAGGGTAAAAATTGATAGCGCGTGCTCTCGCATGGATAATCATGACTTAAGACTAGCCTAGCAAAGAAAATATAAATTTTTAAAAAACAAATCTTGTTTTCCATATATTCCAATGGTGTGCTGCGCCACGATGCTTTCCATGCATTGATGAGCATGTATCAGCTAGTTGCACGATTGCATGCATGTATGCTCAGCTCCAATACGCTTTGGAGCTAGTAGTACTTTGTGCATGGCTCCAATACGGTTTCGTTAATTTTGTTCTTTTCAAAAACACATATGAGTATGTTGTTGGTTCATTCAGAGCCGCCGTACGTGTATTTTATCCAGACCTTCTTGCATTGATGTGTGAACGTTTTCGCGTGGCCTAGCGGTGCGTTCTTCTGTATTGTTTGCTGCATAAATTAATTTACCGATATTGTTGAATATTGCATATTTGCCGAGTCGGTGCTTTTTAAAGCTGGTGCATTGATCTTGCGTGAACTCTTTGACGCCATTGCGGTGATCACTCTAAAACATTGCTATTCCATCGTGTTTTCTGCTTAAGGTGTTGAGAACGGCATGAGATGTCACCGGTTGGCGTCGTCTCTGTTCTTCGTCGGTGTAGGGGCGTGCTTCTGGGTATCCTGGTCAATCGCTGTGATGTGCCATCGGAACTATCAGAGACCATTTCTGTATTTATGTTGACTTGGTTACCACTTCATGTGCAAGAAAATGATTTAGACCTTCATCAAACTAATTTAAGTCGGCTGAGAGACCAAATTTTCCGACTTTAAAGTTGGTAAACGATCCAAATCTATCCAGATGATCGAAGAGCTGGTTTTGGCTGCCTTGCTCGATTGTTTTCCACATGCTCTCCATTTTTATTGGAGAGTGATGCACGGTTGTTGGATATGATCACAAGAGAATCAGTGGTCGGATTTGGCGTTGTTTTGCTCACATTGGCAAACTTGATATCCAACTATTTATTGTAAACAGTTAATGGTCTAGCTGTATACATCGTCCGACATGCAGCGCACACTGTGTTCTGTTGCATACACATGTATTACATACTGCGATGATTCTAGGCACCTACCACGATGTTGCAAGCATTGGCGTCCAATAATGGTGGAGCTTTATGTATGCCATGGGGGCAACCCCCCCCCCCCCCCCCCCCCCCCCCGCGCCGCCCCCTTCCTTGGTGTGATGTTTTCTCCACAATTTTGTTTGGCCAAAGGATTTTTTGCGTATGCACAAAAAATTGTTCCATGGTGCTCTACTCGGTGCTGCTCCTGTCCTGGTAACAATTAGACCTCACGCTCCCGTTGCGGCTTAGCCGTTTTGTTCCATGGTGCCCCAATCGGTCGTCATGGTACTCTGTATTATTTTGTGCTAGACTATAGCAGTATATGTCATAAATTCTGTCTGGGCTATGTGATACGGCCTACACAACCTGTTGGGAACCCCAACAGGAAGGTGCAGCATAGTAGCAACTAGCAATTATTTCTTGATTAAAAAACAAGGTTATCAATCCAATAGTAGTTGGAAGAGCTTCACCACGATGCTTCGGGTATCAAGTTTCCCTTGATTCCCTTATTTATTTGATCATGTAAGCTCCTATTTTGAAAAATAATAATATGGAAAATAGGATAAAATGATAGGAAATTAGTTGAAAAAAGAGAGAGAAGCAAAAGTCACTTTTGAAGGTTAGTTACGGAAGCCCAATTCAATGGAATTTTTTGCGTTCGGGTGTAGAATGGTACCATCATCCTAAGCTATATTTTAGGAAGTTCTATACCATTACTGATGGGGGGAACTTGATACCCCAAGTAAACTCAAAATGTTTCAAACTTGATGAAATATTTCACACAACTAATGAATTACTACATGCGTCTTAAAAAATTCAAAAAATTGTGATTACAACGACGACTGATGTTATAATAGCAGTCAGTCTGTAATGTGGACACATTTTCTAATCCACCTTCTTCATCCTCAAACTCTCCCATCTGACTTCATCATGTGCACGAATGACATCTGTCAAACTCAGCTCCTTGTTTATATTTTCCTCTCCAAATGTCTCATTTCTTCCGCAATTGTCTTATCTCTCCTTCCTCCATCTTCATGTTTTGGCTCATGTGTTAGCTACAAGTTATGTTTTCTCCTTTTTATTTCATCCTTGGATTTATTATTCTCTTCTTTCGTGAAGCTAATATATTATAACAAACACATCTTACCTTCAACACATTCCCTAAACTTGGACTTCATAACACATCACTTAGGAAATCCTAGAAACATTGTTGAGGGGGCTCATTTTTCTTATTCTCGGTCTACGAGATCATGGCAAGGAAACATGCGGTGAGTGGGGGGGGGGGGGGGGGGGGCTCTGGGGCATTATTGGGTTGCGGGGAAAACTTTAAAATTTATTCGTAACCTTACCGCCAAGATCTATTCTATGAAGGTACGTTGTCGTTGATATAGACCTTGATGAACTTGTTTTGTTGTTCAAGGAACTTACTTGCGCAAATCCCGCTCTAGAGGTATCCACACATACACCGTGTCAACCCACCCCGTGCGTTCACCGCCTAGCTACTAGCACGTGGTGAAGAGAGTCAGCCTTGCGGCGTAATTTAGGTGGTAGATCTAATCAACTAGATTAGATCTATATGAGAAGATTAGAGACGTCTAATTCTCAACACATGAGATCTACAAGAGAGAGGGAGAACTTGCTTGTGTTTCTTGTCTCAAACCCTAGGGGCTTGGGGCTACTTATAAAGGAGGCCAAGGGGTGGAGGTGCTTGGGGAAGGGGCCGAGCCCTTCCCCTTTGGGCCGGCCGGCCAAGGAAGGGAGGGAGGAGTCCCTCCCCTTCCCCAACTCGGATTGGGGGAGGAGTAGGACTCCTCCCTCCAAACCTGCCTTTCCCAACAAGGAAGGGGGAGGGAGGAAACCTCCCACCACTCCAACTCGGGTTGGGTGGAGGAGTTGGACTCCTCCCCCCAAACCGCCTCACCCTAGAAGGAAGGGGGGAGGAGACCTCCCCCACCTCTAACTCGGATTGGAGGGGGACTCCCCCTTCCCACCGCCTCATGCCGCCGCCATCCCCCATGGGCCACGTGGCCCATTAGGGTTTCGGCCATGGGGGGGAACTTCCCCCTCTATGGCACCTTGGCCCACCACGACCTTGGTGTGCCTAATAATATTATTCCCTTTATTAATTAAATAAATAATTAATCGTTTCGTCTAATTAATTCCTAAATGAATTTTCCTTTTACAGAAAATTCCCGGAATTAATTACTTATCATATAACTCATATTTATATGAACCGAGATACCTAGTATCCGCCGACAAAAACATCGGAACAATATTTCCTTCTTCATAAGCACTCGGATTAAATCCGCTGATGACAGAAACCATTCCTATCATCCCGGGTAGGGGTGGGCGTTCGGTCTTTTCGGTTAGTTCGGTTCGGTCTTTCTGGTCTTTAACAATTTCGGTCATCCAGAAATGATACCCGTAATAAATTCGGTCTTTTCGGTTTTCTGTTCTTCGGTCTTCGGTCTATTCGGTTCGGTCTTCGGTCATGACCAAATAGACCAAAATATAGGGCGCGAGAAGGGAAATCGGCGCCCGGGATTGGGAAAGTGGGAAGCGATCGACTGGTCTCTCATGCACGGGAGAATCTACAGTACGCTGGGCTGAGATACCCAGTTGTTGAGCCTAGAGACTAGATGGTATGGTTGGTTTAGTAGTTGGGCATATAGACTAGATCTACACATAAGCTGGGCTGACACACAAATTCGGCTGCTTCCGTACGTAATTCACTCAAAATAAAATAAAATTGGTCTTTCGGTCTATTCGGGTTATCTATAAGTGATACCCGAATTTCTGATCTAATTTCGGTCTTTTCTAATTTGCTACCCAAATTTCTAACGGTCTTTTCGGTCTCGGTCATTTCGGTTTCGGTCTCGGTCTTTTCGGTTTCGGTTTTCGGTCTTCGGTTTTTATGCCCACCCCTAATCCCGGGACATTAGATGTCCGCATTCTCTCTAACTTATAATTCACCTGAACAAGTCCAGTGACATCGGAGCTACTCTGACACAATCTCATTCCCACTAAAACTACATTTTTACTCTAGATCAAAGATTGACCTACAGCTTAAGCGTGTGACCCGAAAGGTTCAGCAATCACAAAGTATTGTTTGGGAGCTTACCAAACAATAACCAGCAGTGGGTTAGGCATTCGTACTGTCACCCTTGTGTTGTGAATGAACAAAAGAACCTGTGCGTTAACCATTACGCTTAATTCCCTTACGTGCACGATACCAATGATATCTCGAGATTGAGACAATGTGCTCTAGTGTGATCAAACCCTTTGATCATAACACATATTATTCTCGTACCAATATCATTCTCTTTTCTCATTCCGTATATATGTTGCCCCGTGATAAATCACGCTTGTGTCTGGCCAGACGATTGGGTGACAACAACAATACTTGAGATGGCCTAGAGGATGTATCTCTCCATCGTCTGGAGGAGTAAGTGCCATTCTTGAACGATCTCTGTTCCAATACATATTCTAGTTCAAGCCCAAAAGCCACCTATCATAGTCCCATGTTACTGCAAGACGTTTGATGGAAATCAAAACTCGAATGTCGAATAAGCGGTCACAAGATATTCTCATAGCATAGGGATCTAGCTAATGATAACTAAATAGATGATCAATCGCTATTTCATCGTTGACGATTTGTCTCATAGCAAGATCATACGGTGGGTCGGTTCAGTGCGATTATCATTCCGATAATCCACTCCTATAGTTGAATGACTTATACAAAGTCCATGATCAGGAAAACATGATCATCGAGCAACAAGATAGGCTAGTCTTAGAGACAAGACCAGAAACTCTTTTTCCGTTCGTATCTCTACACGTGTATCAGAGGTTTTCCTCTTACATACGTTGTATTTGCTATACAAGTACCCAATACAGTTGTAGCATAAAGATACAAACATTTAATAATAAACATGAAAATAAATAATAAACTTAATTATTATTGTCTCTAGGACATATCTCCAACAGACATGGGAGGTGGAGAGAGTCAGCCGATGCCGGGAATGTGATCGTGGGGCCCTTGCCAATCAATCGTCCGGAGTAGTGCATCGATGGCATGGTCATGGTGGCAGCGGGATCTTGGATGGAGTGGAGGCACATGAAAGACTACAGGGGTATTGCAGTAAAAGGTCATGTACATAAGAATCATCATTCAAGCCCTACTATTTTTTTACGTGAACTAGTCGGAGCTCTCCTTTTGCATTAATATTAGAGGAAAGATTGTAGAATAGACATTCGAGCCCTACATTTGCACGTCGAAACACAAGGTTTTACATGATGAAAAAAATACATGCCAACTGAAATAGGGTTTAATTTTGGTAGAGTATTTTTTTTGTGGCGTCTACTAATCACGAAATTTAACGGATAGGTTTTTTTAGGGCATATGCTAGACTTGTTTTAAGGCAGGGGCAAGAGTGAGGACAAACATTCATAGACCTAGTTTAGACATGTTCCTTTTTAAAAATGTGTGTACAACCTCCAAAAAAAATATTTTCGAATTTCGAAAGGACACTGAGGCGGGAAATGACAGATCTATCATGAATAGTTGTGACACTATTCAGGAAAGGACATTTAGAAACAAAAAGACAAATCTAGCATAAAACATAGAAGTACGATCTCAAACATATGGGCAAGCTTGTGAAAATAAAAATGAATGTTTAGGTACGTGACTAGTGACGCACATATTTCAACCGCAACACCCAGCTAGTTCATATACTCCCTCCGTTTGGAAAATGATGTCTAGTTCATTTTTGTGACATCCTTTTCCGAACGGAGAGAGTACAAGACATTCAGTAAATCGTACATAAACCGAGGAATACAATAAAACCGCGTGAATTTCCAAGTATTAGTGCGTAGATACAGATCGAAGTCACTCACTTGCAGGGTTGCACTACACCTGTCCGCAAAGACAGTCGGCTCACAACCTGGCCTCGTTGTGGCACTCTTGGCGCCGAACCTTGACGTCGGGGACGCCGACGGCGATGCGGCACACCGTCTTGGCCACGGCGTTCCGCTTCACGAAGCCGAGGAACGTGACCCGGCCCTTCACCTCCGTCCTGGCCTCGAACTCCATCTCGCCGGCGAGCACGTCCCCGAGCAGCCCACCGATCCCCGCCGCCGCAACCACCTTGTCGGCCTGCACCGTCATGTTCAGCCGCAAGATGGTGGCGCCGCGGCTCGGCACGGTACCTGCCGGGACGTCGGCGCCGCCCACGGGGGCGTCCCGGTAGAGGAGCGAAGTGGCGGACTCGCCGTAGCAGAACGACGCCGGGTTCGGGTTGCGCACGCGCACCACGAGAAGGAAGGTCAGGTTGAGCTTGATGGAGAAGGCCGGCAGGGTCACGCTTGGGACGGCGCCCGTGGCGTTCGCGGAGATGAGCTCCGTGGTGGGCTCGCGCGGGCGGAGCACGGCGAGCAGGACGATGGCGGCCACGGCGGCGAGGAGGAGCAGGACGAGCACGGAGAAGCTGGCGCAGATGAAGATGTGCCGGCGCCGGTTCGGGCGGGATGCCGGTGCCTGGTGACCGGATTCGGACATGGCTAGTAGGCTTTGCTGCCGGCGGGATTGATTGGAGTGTGTTATGGCCTTATGGGCCTAGCGATCGTGTTGGAATGTGCTGCACTGGTTGACTTGTAACCATCGCGATCTCGACTCTCGAGCCTGCTATGGTGATTTTAACAGGCCAACCGGAGGTGTTTTTCTAGTGTGAGAAAGTAGAATCAGGGGAGAGACCAGTTTGGCTCTATGCCTGTCTTGCTGTTCATTCACTCAACCCCATGCCTATGGCATGAGATGGCGTGCTAAGAGGAAATCACGGGCGAATGCTTTCTTAAAAGACATTCCTTTACAAGTCTCTGAACTAAATCTCCATCATCTTAGTCATGTTTCATGTAGATTTTTTTTTTTGCTATTTTAATGATGCTTGCATGATAAGAAAACTCAACTATACACAAAACTTAAATATAGAGGCCCAGGTTAGGGCGCCTAACTTTGCTTGCATTTGGTGAGTTTGTGAAAAAATTGCAAGAAAAAGAGGATCGTGTAGAAGAATTTTAGAGGCCCAAAATTTAGGGCATCCCCTAGAAAATACCCTAATGCTCCGTTCGGATGTTGATATTGAGAGCTCCATATTGATATTGGGTTGAATATCAATATCATGTGATATTGATATTGAGTCTGAATGTCAATATTTCTGTTTGGATGTGTTAGATATTCAGACCTAGACAAGATATTGAGTTTGAATATCAAATGTTGTTTGGATGTTATATTCATGACATTGATCATTGTACTGTTATATTCATGACAAAATGTGCAAAACAACCACATAATTTCTATAATTTGAATATATTTATATAATTATATGCTAGAGAATTGCCACAAATTTTCAGACACTGTAGCCTGCATTTTGAGAATCGTATCAATCAAAGAGGCCTAGCATGTTTTACAACAACACTCAGCACCACGTCTGTCGTCGGGTTGATACGTTGGTTCAGTTCATCCATCCATCAGCGCGAGATCGATCAAATCGAATCAAATCAAATCGAATCAACTTAGGAGATCCATCAGCGCGAGATCGATCCATCCGCCTCCTCGCTGTAGACCACGTCGGAGCCCAGCACAAACTCCGGGTGGAGCAGCTCCGGGTCCGGGTCGGTGGCCACCACCTGCGCTCCCAGCAACGCCGCCACGAGGCCTACGAGGCCGCACCCGGCGCCGAGGTCGACGGCGCGCGTGCCGCGCAGCGCGAGCAGGCCTGAGTCGGACGGGGACTGGTGCAGCGTCAGGCGGCGGCCGCAGGCGTCGATAGCGGCCTGAGTCGGACGGGGAGGCCGCGCCGTGGCGCACGAAGGCGTTGGGGCGGTGCGCCGTCGGCTGGCCGAGCGACCATAGGAGCATCGTCTCCCCCGACGCGCTCTCCACGAGGCGGGCCTGGCCTCCGTACGCGCCCATCACCACTGCCTCCTCCGGCTCCGGATCCAGCGTCGCTCGGCGCGGCGGCGGCGGCCCGGCCGAGCGTCGTGCGGGGTTGGCGCGGGGAAGCACGAGGCGGGGCGGGGCGGGGATGGCGCGGGGAAGGAGGAGGCGAGGCGAGGTCGGCGCGGGGAAGGAGGAGGCGGGGCGAGGTCGGCGCGGGGAAGGAGGAGGCGGG
The DNA here is from genome assembly GCA_947311845.1 of Poa pratensis. NCBI lineage: Eukaryota > Viridiplantae > Streptophyta > Magnoliopsida > Poales > Poaceae > Poa > Poa pratensis. Next base: position 58,944,702 of record CAMZMU010000035.1, read on the forward strand.
GCGGCGGTGGCCTACCGATGCGCCGCCGCCGATGCAGTCGTGAGGGAGAGGATAGGGACGGGGAGACGAGTACGCGCACGGTTCGCTCCGAATATCGACCCAATGTCGAGCTGTTGGGCCGGATATTCGCTGGGGTCGTTTTTTCACTAGCGAGCCAAAACTGGATATCGTGCCCGAATACCACGCTGGAATATGCAGTACATCTGAACAGGTCGAAACTAGATATTCGGGATAGAAAAGCTCCGAATATCCAATATCTTGTCTCAATATCAACATCCGAACGCAGCATAAGTGTTAGTTTCTGTCTCTTCAGTTCTAAAGCCATGAAAATCTGGCCCTTGACTTTCAAGACCTTTTGGTTTCCAGTCCTCATCCAAAAATGTTTTATGGGCGACAATGACTTGCTTTCACACATGTGTCAACCTAGCAAACAATAGGAAAAATGAAAAACTAGAAATAAATTGTAATATACACTATTTAGAATTTGGAGATACACAAGTCAAATAAGAAAAGTTTAGGAACTCCTAATGCTATTACTATTACACATGGAGAGTGTAAAATAAGTAAAAGTTAAGAGCATTTAGGAAAATTTCGAAATGAAAGAAACTCACTGTAATTTATGAACTTTTGTGAAATGGGTAAAATGGAGAATCATAAGCATTTTACAACAAGAAATACATAAAACTTGGAATACAAAGATCCTTGACCATAACCATATTTTTTCAAAATTTGTGAATGCTCTTAAACTTAATTTATATTTGGTATTTATATTTTATTTGATTTCTAGTTATTATTTTTCATATTGCACTCAAATATTTAAAATTATGTTTCTATTTTTATTGATTAGATTACCGCTTCATGTGCACGACTTAGGCATCCAGCAGACTAATACAAGGCGGATGAGATAGTGACCAATTTTGTCCGACTTTCAAGATGGTAAATGACACAAATCTGCCGGTTGATTGAGAGTTGGTTCGGCTGCCTTGCTCGCTTGCCGCATGCTCCCCTTTGGACCAGACACTACTTTACGTCAAAGTAATGCCGCTCTCTATCCATTTGTCCACATCATTTTCTCTATACCGCTCCATGTGTAGCACGAACGCACTTGTAGCCCAGCGACACCGCTGCTCCTGCGCACCTACAACACAACCATGGGCGGCAGCTGTGACTATTGCAGCCTTGACTCGACGCGAAAATTACATATATCAGAATAAATAAATAACTCACTATACGAGATGTTCCATCTCGCGGCTGAGAACAAGTTTGAGTCACCACAGTGAGGGATATGTCAGAAATTTTGTGGGAGAGTTATGCATGGTTGCCGGATATGGCCCCGAAGACGCTCAGGCGAGTCGGGATTTGGTGTTTTTGTGCTCCAATCAGCAAACTTGAGCTCCTAATTGTTTTGTTAAAAGTTAATGATCTATTTTTATCCTCAGTATACATCATTTCAACATGCGATACACACATGTGTGATTTGCATCCACATGTGTTTACAAACTGCCATGATTCTAGGCATCTACCACAATGTTGTAATTATTTTTCAGGATGTTGCAAGCATTGGCCTCCATGCTGCATTGCTGCGATGGTATTTTGTTCCACAATTTGCTCTTGCCAATGAAGATTTATTGCACACACATACAATATTGTTCCACGTGGTTGTGCTCGATATGCTGCAACATTCTATTGCATGACTGAAAATTAGGGGGAAAGAGTGTGATGTCACAGACATATAGAAACTGTTGCGATTAGAGGTTTCGTACCGAGAAATCATATGGGTTAGGGATAGTGATCTTGAATCGGATCAGACGGCTCAGCGGGTGGCAGATTTCCCCATGTTTTCACACGGCTGACCCTAGCGCAGCTCTTCAACGTTGAGGTCTTGTGAGAGGGACCAAAATAAGTACAGTTAGCTGAAGACCGAAAATGACCCTTTTCGTTTATTTTGTTATTTTCTCCAAAAACAAATGCACATGAGTATGTTGTTGGCTCGTTCAGATGGATGTTTAGATTTTTTTTTTGCGAAACACAGTACAACGCAGACGCTCACATAGGGGTAGGGTGTGTGTATTCATATGGGTGAGTGTATGCACGTGTAGATGGATGTTTAGATGTAACAAACGAAACCATCAGTTAATTCATGTATTACGTTCTGACAAAAGTATATCTCGTACGTACGAGTATAATAACATGCTACTTTTGATGCCCATTTCTTTTTTCGTGATCTCTTTTTCTCCTTTTCATATCCCAGCTAACTACTCGTTGGACTTAACCAAGCCCCAGTTCGATCCAGATGAAGCATATGTATCAGTTGCAACCGTCATGTGTTGTGCCAACACGGCGCATGAGGAGGCGCAGCCCGAACTCCGGCTCGATGATAAACCGGAACGTGGGGGAGTGCCTGTAGTCCGGCGAGAGCACAAAGGAGAACCGCGCGAGGATGACGGCGAGCAGCGTCTTGACCTCCACGATCGCGAGATTCTGTCCGAGGCATGTACGCGCGCCGAGGCCGAACGGCATGAACGCCTGCGGGTTCTTGCACGCCGCCGCCACGCCGTCCTTGAACCTCCCGGGGTCGAACCGGCGCGACGTGGGTCCCCAGGACGCCGCGTCGTGGTGCACGGCTGAGATCGGCACGAAGAGGTAGGTGCCCTTGGGCGCGTGCAGCCGGCCGAGGCGCATGTCACGGAACGTCTCCCGCACGACGAAGGACGAGGGCGGGAAGAGCCGCAGCGTCTCCTGCACCACCATGCCCAGCGTCTTCATCCTGGAGACCATGTCGAAGTTCGGTGCTGACGCGGAGGCGCCCCCGCCGCAGACGTCGAGGACCTCCGCGCGCGCCCGTTCCTGCCACTCGGGGTGCGCGGCGAGGAGCATGAGGCACCAGGTGGCAGTGACGGCGCTCGTCTCGTGCCCTGCGAAGAAGATGTTCTTGCAGTTGTCCACCACGAAGTCGTCCGGCCGCGGTTGGTCGCCGCTACTGTCGATGATGGAGCCGAGGAAGTCGCGCTTTGCTGTCGACGCCAGGCGCCCCCGAGCCAGCTCCAGGATCAGCGACCGGATCTCCTGCGTGAGCTTCCAGATCCTCCGGTTCTTGGCCGTCGGCAGATACCTCAGCGAGGGGATGGCGAAGATGCCGCTAGGCTCGGACATGAGCCCGGACAGCGCCCTGAGCCGGAGGAAGATCTCCCTGCCCCTCGAGTGATCCGTCCCGAAGCAGGCCCTGGAGATGACGTCGAAGGAGAAGCTCCTGATGTCGGCGTCAACGTCCACTGCCGCGACACCGCCCCCATCATTTACGGCGGCCTCCCAGGATCGTAGCAGCGGCTGCGCGGCGTCCACCATGAGCGGCACCATGGCCCTGACCTTGGCCATGTAGAACTCGGGCGCGATGACCTTGCGCTGGCGCGCCCAGCAGGCGCCGTTGGTCTTGAGGACGCCGCTGCCGAAGAGGGGCTCCTGGCCCTTCTGCAGGTATGCCGGCTTGCCCATGTCCAGCGACACGCACCGCCCGATCTCCCGGATCAGCTCAGGGTCCGTCACGTACAACGCCGGCCGCTGCCGCAGCCAGTAAAGGTACGTGTCACCTGCACGACGCACAGACACACGACAAAGTGGAAAGATCGTCAGTTCAGGTTTTTTAGAACACTTCCTGGATCACTCAGCGTTTTGGCAAAAACAAGAAGAAGAGGGAAGTTCCGAAGAAGAGATCGTCAGTTCGTTTGGGTGACAGGCGACAGAAACAAAAGACACGAGTATGCAAGGGCTTTTGGGCCACAGAAGTTCCAGTCCATTTTATTGGGCCTACGTTTTGTGGCCTGTTTGCTGTGTGGTGCAGCTATTCGGCCGGGCTGTTGTTTCCTGGCAAGCAGACCGGATTAATTGCAGCACAGTCTTTCCGTTGCAAAATATAACATGTTCTAAAAAATATCTTCTGAATTGCAAGTATCTAAATGATTCAACCTCAAACAAAAATTAAACACGTTTTAATTTATTTGGCTGTATGTGTCTAGTATATATTGAATTATCTAAAACAACTTATAATTTTGAACGGAGGAAGCATATGACGATTGCTGCTACACTGTGCATGGAGTTGTCATGTTTGTTCGGCGAGAAATGTCGCGAGAGAATTGTATCCAAGTAGGAAACTACTAGGTGAGCATATGTACATGCATCATGCATGTGATGTTTACTTTGTCTACAGGGTAGTGGGCAACCAACGTAAATACACGTGCATGTAGTATGTACCATTGGCGGATACAGAGGGTGGGCAGGGTGGGCCGTGGCGGCCCACCCAGACTTTTGGGGAAAAATTCAACCCCCCCATATAAGAAGTAGATATGGGCGTATCTTGGGCTCTTCTCCTATCATTTCTTCCATCGATCTAGATTGGACCATGCCATCAGCGTACGAGACGAACAACGGCTCGCTCCTGCTCTCTGTATTGTTTCGCGAGGTCGAGAGGAGCATGGCCGCCATGGCGACGACCTAGCTTCCTGCTATGGGCTCCAACTAGCAACCAATTTGTCACCAACCAATTTTACATTTTTCTGTGTATTACTATTTTCACCAACCGAACTGATATGAATGTGTCACAATTTGCAATATTGTGTAAATTACTGGTCTCCAACTAGCGACCAATTACAAATTGATTGTATATGTTTTATTCAATTTTCTTCTAATTGTAGAATTCATCATGAAGAGGAATAGCAATATTGCGTCTCTTTTTCGGAAACATGAAGCAAAGAAGCGCTCTCTACTATGCTTGTTGAAACAAAAATGCATCTTGTTTATGATTTGGTCTACAGTCTACTTACTTATTAAATTGATATTGATCTTACCGGGCAACGACAAGTGTTGAAAGGGTATTTTCTGCCATGATTCTAGAGAAAAATAAGTTGAGAAATAGCATAGGTGATGAGGTCTTGAATCATTGCTTAGTGACATTTATTTGGCAAGAAGTGTTTTTGGATATAAACGAAGATGCCATGGTTGAAGTTTTCATGGTGATGAGAGAACGTAGAGTTACAAAAAAAATCATAGTGATGTTATTTTCTACTCATGCTATACTTTATCATGTAACAGCTTATTTATGTGTCTGAACTATTTTGCATTGGGATTACGCAAATTTGAGAAATATGTATTGATCTGCAATATCATGAATCATTTTGTTTATATTGTCATTTGCCAACTTTTTTTTGGAGCGTGCCCACCCTCCAAATTTTTCCTGCGTCCGCCACTGGTATGTACATAGTGGCCATGAACCAACCTAGCTACTGACCGGCACGCCTATAAAACTCCGGTGAGAGCAACATATTCTCGATCGAACTGATGATATGTAGTGATGTGTTTCGTAGAAGAATCCCCCTCTCTTTCTCCAAGAAAAAGGAGATGGTTCTTCAATCAAAGCAGAGTAGAGTATAGTAGCAATTCCTAACTTCTAGCATTAGCTAGAATCTTGACCGGGGGAATCTTCGGCCCTAATCTGTTGGAATATTCCATGATCCACCGTAAGTTTCTTGACCGCGACAATCACATGTGCTACACAGTTGACTTTACAGGTTCACGTTGTTATTAACATACACCATGGGCAATCGGTTGACACACTAACTAACCTTGCGAACTCCGTCAGACGTCTTTTTTTTTAGGAGGACCGTCAGACGGCTTTTAATTTCGTTTTCACAAGCTCAACTAAGAAAAAAATCACACGTCAACCGCAAGCTAAGCTTAAGTAGTTAGCAGCTGGTTAGGCGCCATGGTTGCATGTACGATCGATCACGGAGAAGGTGCTATCTGGTACAGCTAGACAGCCACTTTTGGCCAGCTAGATAGGCAAGCAACCACCATGAACGTACACATGTATACCCATTGTTGGGAAGGTGCATATGCTTAATGCAACCATGCATCAAGAGCATGTGCTTACGCAATGGCTCAGATCCAGAGTGACTTGTCAACAAAAACAGAAACAGGAATATCTAGGTATACCTATTGCGATCAAGCTGCTGCAACTTATCCAGTCGATCGAACTGGACATGGTTTTATCCACTTAGCCGTTACTTTAGGGTAAGTCGACGTGCATATGCATGTGGAGCGAGACCCTGTCATCCTAGAGACAATTATGAATGGCTGGTCTCGTTTGGTCTGGTCTTGAGTACACTGTGCATGCATGCATGCATGACCCTGTCATCCTGTTCCTTGAGACCGAGCGCAACAGTACTGGCAGTACCTAACTAACGACCGTACGTAGGTCAGGGAGGCAGCATGTGGACTTTGACATGCTTTCATGTTGAGTGGGGGCGATCGACCCGGTTTGCTGTTGAACGCTTCATTTATATACACAAACGATTTTTCGCTGAAATGCCTGTTTTTCTATGTCCAAAGAGTATCTGTTTCCATTTGGCGGTTAATTTGTTAAGATTTATGTGTTCCATTGGTTTCTTGCTAAAACAGCTTACAGTAGAACAGGGCGATAAATATCAAGTGTGAGTTGTGTGGACGACTCGACACCAAAGTCACACCACTAGAAAACATGTTTGTGCAAATTCAGAGATATCTTGTTCACATAAACTATATTTCACTATGATATTTACTAATCATATTTAAAATATAATGTGCCTAAGAATAATGGATCAAATCTAAGGTTAAGTATATGTTTGTGATAGTCAGAACGGGTGTTGACTTTTTTTTAGAACCAGAACGGGTGTTGACTTGGTATATGGGGCAACCCACAAGCTAAACAAATGCCGATACAAAACTAGAAACGGGCCAAATAGTGTTGTGATGTCCTACATGCATGTACTTCATTTTAAAATGGTCAGAGTCGATATATGTTTATACTTTGTAATAATAATGGAGATCTTGCTTTTACTTTTCTATTTTGTTAAGAAGGGACATGGTGTCAGGAATATTCCTAATATTAATTAAAATGTGCATGATACAAGCAAAGTATATATTCAGATATAAATAAATATTCCTCCAAGTATCTATCAACATGACCTAAGAAAATAGAATTTAATAAAATGTAAGTAAGACAACAAATAACTACTTCGCACAATCTGGGGGAAACAATATGGTACTGAAACTAGCTAAGTTTTGCTTATATTTTCCCAACTAGCTAGATTTAATTTAATTAGGGTTTGATTGAATCCTAGCGCAATAATATGAACGACACAACTGCAAATTAAGCGCCTACAAAATGGATAATTTACACATCCTACGTAGTTCGATCGGTGTGCTATACAGCTATGTCCTTTTTAAGAAAGGCTGGTTGACTATCTCAGTATCTCCATTATTTGTATAGGGTCAAAAGCTAATTACGTAGTTTCATCTGGATATGGTTATTTATATCAACCACACATTGGCTAGGCTAGGTGCATGCACGGTTTGGGACTTAGCGGGGGCAGGGACGGATCCAGAAATTTTACTTTGAGCGTTCAAAATCCAACCAACACAAAACATGAAGGAGAAAAACTAAAAAATGGTCCATTATTTATACGCCAATAAAAGTACAGATCGACCTTTGTAGCAACATTATCTCAAAGGACAAGAAACTTACAAAATAATACTCTCTCCGTTAGCGTATAGATTTTTTTAGAAAAAATCCAAAATATAAGGTGTATTGCGATTTATGGATAAATTTACCCATCTACAAATGAGTTTTGATATATAAAGAAGGGATTTAAAGGATTATTTTCAATTTGTGGCTATTAGGGACTTCTCTCTCCCGGTTTTTTCAAGAGAAAATGAGTCCACCATATACAAAATGACTCAGACCTTAATATCCATGCAAGAAAACTATACTCCTTACATTCAGGAACGGAGGGAGTAAATAAAATTACAATATGACCATACGATCCTTTTCAATAAACGTAAGCAAATGATCATTCAATCGTTAGTTCCCCATTTTGTTTCTTAGCTTGTTCTTCACAAAAGTCATTCATGAAAATATCCTCTCAACACTGACTGTTGCTACGGGTAGAGTTAACACCAATTTGAGAAGCTTTTAAACAAGGTTATAGGTCATATTCTTGCTTGTTTCAACAAGCAAAATAGAGAGCTGAATGATATTTTGGAGATTTTTAAACCTCTCATCTCTACGCCCTTTTGTTCTCCTGGCTCGCTAGTCGCTAGGCTTTTTTGTTCTTTGACACAGGGTCGCTGCCTTGTTTGAGCTGGTCCGTGTGCGACCAAGGAAGGCATATCCTTTGCCGATTGGGCTAGAGGCTGGTTGGGCCTTCCTCTCTGCTAATTCGAACTTTGGGCCCAGTGGACAAGACAAGAAAACATATGTATATGTGCTTAGAATTACCACTAGCTATACATATGTTCATATACACTATACATATGATTTTTTTTGCACAAAAATTTGGGTGTGCAGCTGCACACCCATGAACCACTGCAGATCCGTCCATGAGCGGGGGGTGGTCTCACATATATGGAACAGTAGTAGTTATATACCATTGACTTAACTGGCTAGAATATGTTGGCATGTTCGTTTGACATTATTTAGGAAAGATTCTCTTTTAATTATTTAACAAAGGAGTGCGTATTATATATGTCGACTATTTCTTAGTATTAATTTGAAAGTTTTGACTATTAAGGCTCAAGAAAGAGATGGTGTTCGGTTGATCTACGGGGGAGCTTGTAAGATTACGTGTATGTGGATGAAACAAAACTTAGAAAAACTATTTTTTTGTAATTTAAAATTGCCTTAATGTTATCGTCATTAACGCAACATGCATGAACAGAAAAGGAGAAATCCCAGGCTCCTCCTCATCTTAGCTCAATGCACTTTTTTGCATGAATATAGCATGCTGGTAGCTTTGGTTGCTTCATTGGTGCATCTAACTGAATGAGTAACAAAGTAAAATATTTTGAAGATATAACACATTTTGATGCGTGGATGGTCCCGTAATATACAAAACGGAAAACTTTGCGTTATTTTCTGCCAGTGTTGCTTAACTAGGAATTCGATTATTTTCACTGCGTTGTAGTGTAATACTTTTTCGATAAGGTGTGTTTACTACTATGAAAAGTATCACGAGGACACATAGTACATATGTGTTGTAATATATATCATTAGTGAATCATGATATTTCAAAAAAAAATCAAAAGCTAAAAAGACAACAACAATTCTGTTATTGTACTAAGAAACAGTTGTCAATTGTCAGCACCAGCTCATGTAGTCATGTTGAGGCTTGGACCAGCCTATTATGCTATAACCACGGATCAATACTATAAACGGTCCCCGAAGTAGGAGAAAAGGCAAGGCGTCTGCTTAATCACCTCAGCGGCTCATGCATGCATCTACATAGCCAGCAGGATTAGAAAAATCGAAGCACCCCAAACAAGAGAGGAAAACCGGTACTAATTTGAAGACTTTGTGGAGTTGGTTGTTCCAAGGCACCGTTGACTGCGATAGTTCTCATTTCCTAAGCCAGAGTTTCTATGCTGCGCCAAGTTGTTTATTCTTTCTTTTTTATTTGCTCATATTCTGATGGATGGTGACTTCATTGACAAATTTTTATCTCCCACATAGTAGTGCTGGTTTTATATATATATGCAACTTATCAACATCATCGAGCTGCATATATTTTTTAAACCTCTAGTGGCGAGCTAGTCAACTTGCTCTAGGGCAAAGCATGCATGCACCTGTAGCAGTGCAGTTTCATGGATCCATGCCGTTTAGGGAGAGACAGCGAGAGGGAGTTTCTGTCACGCATATGCTTGACAGCTTGAGCATATAGAAGTGGAATAGCATGAATGAACAAGTATAGATGTAAACGCAAATCAAAGCCAGCTTCTGATAGAACAACCAGATAAATTTGTTTTGACGACGGAGTCTAGATTGAGAGATGTGCGTGCGTACATACCGTAGGCTTTCCTCCACTTGTCGAAGTAGGGGAAGATCCTCTTGCAGTAGTCGTCGAAGCCGTCCTTCTGGAAGTCCGGCGTGCCACCGCCGCCGGCGGCCTTCACCCTCGCCTTCATCTCCGACAGGTTCCCAGTCCAGAACAACGACGGCGGCGGCCCGTCGATGCCCTGGCGCCGGAAGATCTCGCCCATGCGGCGCGGCCAGCTCAGCCACGCGGCCACGCACAGATACGCCACCGCCACCGCCGACCCCACCAGCACCAGAGACAACGAGAAGCCCTCCATGGTCACCATGCTCGCCTGGACCATACAGATTCTCCTTCTCTGTCTATCCCTTCCTTCTTGTTTTGCGTATGCTCTCTCTCCAGACTCTCGGTGTTGCTACCTTTGTGCATATTCTCTTTCTCCAATGGGGGAACTTATATACCGGGGGAGAAGTGAGAAGTGTTTACACTTGTAGTTTCGGAAGTATTTAGGGCTGAGATGGAAACTAATTAACCGAGACAGAAGGGTTAATTAAGGGTGTGAATGGGTTGGATTCGAAGCACGTACGTTTCACACACTTTCACATGTGTGTTCCCTTCCTATTTCATACATACACAAGAGATGGCTTGTTTCCTGTTGTGGCTGGCCAGACAGGTAGGTCCCACAGCGAAAAGGCTCAACTTGTCAAATGATCGAGCTAATGCTTCCATGTATGTGTACTCCTGTCGGTGTGCCAGAATTAAATCTAAAATTCCTCCTGTATGCTCTATGGGGGTCACCAATATGATTGCACGGCAGGCTGCGACTAATTGGTATAGTATTGTTGTGTATGTTCTGTCGAAACTAAATAAACTAGGGGTAGAGAGATTATGTCATTATTAACATTGTTCTTGAAGATATAGTTAAATATGGGTGATTTGTTTTAGTGCTGGCAGGCAATCAGTCAGCAGCTTATTTGGGGCGTGTCGTTGAAAATCAAGAAGGAAATATTATATCAAGATATTTTAATTGCAATTGAAGTGTGCATGTAGCGTGTTTAGGTTACAAAGGTCGATGGGTACACATTTGATAATTCAGAACGGTCATATGGATGAGCAGCTAACGATTGAGCTGAGCTGAGCCGGTGTGGTTTATTTTTAGAGGTGGCATCTCACAGGAATAACCCGTACGTGAACGTTGCTCTGTGCTCATTTGGAGCGGCGGATATGAAAATTTCGTCAGCTTCGTGACGCGTACTGCTTCAAGAAAGGAGAGCAATTGAACACCGTTTCCTATCTCTACTATATAATACTCACTCCGTTCCAAATTAATTGACTTCCATTTGTCCACATGTGGATGTATCTATACGTGTAACATGTCTAGATACATCCATGTGTGGACAAATGAAAATCAATTAATTTAGAACAGAGGGAGTATTCAGATGATGGTCGGTACATTTTTTAGATTTTCGATTTTACCCCTATGTCTCAGAAAATATTACCCACCTTGCCACGCTTAAGACGTAACGGTTCGTTTTCCTATTTCCTGTCTCCAAACACACGTCGTCTCTCTCCCGTACAAAAATCCAATCGACCTCGATGCAGCGGAGGGAGGAGGTGAGCCGGGATTTGCCGGCGTCCAGCGGATGCGGGCTGCAGAGGAGCCGCCGCCAGGGAGCACGGGGAAGTACAGCGACCGCGGTCCGCCTGGCCCATCTGGGGGCCCAGATCGGGCCCGAACACCACGTCGCCGCCGGCGGAGGGACGGCACCGCAGCGGCCGAGAAGCCCGCCTCTGCACCTTGACGTCAGCGGCCGCGCGGACGAACCGTGACCCCAAGCGAGGCGCGCAGGGGGCGGGCGACGACCAAGGACGGAGCACGCTGGGACGGGAAGGGGCGCGGAGGGCAGCCGGCGAGGGACGCCGCCGGCAAGCGGCATCAGATACCTATTCCGTCCCCTTCTCCAGCACGCCGCCGGTCCGGGCGCCGTCCAACGGCCCCGGGGACCTTCCGTATTGTCGGGGCCCTGAGAACCTCGATCGATCCATGAACATGACATTGTTACGGTATCGACTGATTTGAGTACCACAGCCGATCCCTCCCTTCTGCGGCGCTGTTGTTGGGCCGCAGCTTGATAAAATCGACACGGCGGAACGATTCCGATGACGGCACGTAGGCGGTGAAGGCGAGTTCCCTTCAATTTGTCGGAGGCGAGGTCATGGTCAGAAGGGACCACTCTCAGGCATGCTGATTCGCAGGCGAAGGCCGTCGGATGGCTAGCCATGGCGAGCTCCATCCATGGCTCACTGGAACTCAAGCGGTTGGGGCTGAAGACCTGAAACATCCGACATGGTCTTCTTAGAACACCGGATTTGGGAAAGAAAAGCTAGGATTTGGATGCAGAGGTTGTTGATTTGGGTTAACTTAGTTGTTCATTGCCATGGAAACTCGAGGATATGCATCGGTAGTGGAGGGGGAAGGTAGAGCAGAGAGAGAGGTGGGAAAGGAGAAAAGGTTTGAGACGGGCTCGCTGAACACCTGCGATGCAGAGTTTGTTGATTTGGGTTAACTTAGTTGTTCCTTGCCATGGAAACGTGAGGATATGCATCGGTAGTGGAGGGGGAAGGTAGAGCAGAGAGAGAGAGGTGGGAAAGGAGAAAAGGTTTGAGACGAGCTCGCTGAACACCTGCTTCAGTTGGACAATTTTTTGCGAGCGATGGTTTCGTACTATTTTTCCTGCTTTTTGTCATGGTGTAGCACAAAACTGACGCTCCCATTTGTCTCTGACCATCTTCTTATCAGTTTGGAGGGGCGGAGAATGCTTACACAAAATGCATAACGCCCCAGAAAGGCTGAGAAATTTGCTGAGAGGTATGTTATGTAGGAGTATTATTTATCAATTTTATTCAGACGTCTGGTTAGCGATCACTGATGACCGTCAGTATTCGATTGTTCATATTGCTACGTTATCGATCAACATATCCTTATATATATATGTGAGACGTGGGAGAAGTTCAACTAAGGAAAGACATTTTAGTTATTTGAAATATGATTTTCTGATCTGTGTAATATATTTGTTTTCCTTATGATTCTTGAAGTCACAAAAGACTTGTCATTGCCGTCAAAAGAGTGAGGAGATAAGAATATTTTCATTGTGCTACGTACATATTTCAATATTTCAAAGTAAGATACTTAATACAAACCTCTCTGATTGTTTGTTTTGCAGAACTTTAAATAACGTGCCAATGAGGAAAGACGATCACATGTCGTTATGTTTGACATATTTGTATAGGTTAAGATAAATGTTTGATCGACATCTCCGGTTGTTTTGCTATTCTGTTGCAACGCATGATCATATATATTAATTCAAATCTATTTACTCTACAATAATCTAACACTGATGTCTTTTGATTGAACCGGATTAGTTTGTATATATGTTTGATGTACTCCAATTCAAATATTGCAGTAGTGCAACATCTTATTGTATGCATTGAATTTGTTGTTCCGTGGCAACGCACGGCCATTCAGCTAGTCTGTATAAGGATCCAGCGAATTTGCTAGAAGTTCGCCGCTCAAGCACAGATGGGAAGATCATCTTGGACAAGTGATGGGCTCTAGGCTGTGTTCCATGGATGATGCACGTGAGCACCCTACGGTCAAGAATGGCGAAACCTGATCCTATCGGATTCAACTAGCGGTCCCAAATGTCTAACGTTGAAGAAATGACCATCTAATTGGCTCGATAATCTACTCTCTTCCAAATCTCAAAAAAAAAAAACTTTACTCTCTTCCATCTAAGTCCCTCATATATAAAGTTCTTAATAAATGAAATCCTTCAGCGTTGAGCATTATTATATGTAATGCTCCCTCCGTCCACAAAGTCTTAACCTAGATCAAATTTGTATGTATATTGTCAGGGATGTAACCCGGGTATCTCAAAGTTAGTGGTTTTATGGAGTTACTGGAAGAGACAGCATTGAAATACATAAAAGATAAAGATAAGTGAAGAGGCAGAAAAAGCATCCTGGGCCGACATTGACACTGCCCAGGCCGATATATCTAGTGTTGGGCCGAGATTCGGTAGCCTCGGGTGGCCCGAGTCAAGCTACAGTGCGCTCGGACCTCGGCTGGGCCGAGATTAGCTCTCTCAAGCTAAACCGAGGTGCAAACCTCGGATGGGCCGAATTTTCCTCAGTCCCGGTTGGGCTGGGGCAATCCCACCTCGCATGGGCCGACTTCTCCCCAGCCCCGGATGGGCCGACCTCATCCTCCTGTCTCGGACGGGCCAGCTTCTCCCAGTCCTCGACTGGACTGGCGCACTGCAGTCTCGGGCGGGCCGACTTGGCCTCGCCTCGACCGGACCGGCGCCATAGGACGGGCCGAGATGGCCTCGTCCCGGCTGGGCCAGGTCGCCTCATAGCCCCGGCTGGACCGTGCGGCCTGCCAGTCTCGGCTGGGCCTGGGCCGGGATCGCAGCACCAGCGCCCCCAGCGGATCGGCGTCTCCTTGTCTCGGGCGAGCCGAACCTGCTCTCCTTGGCTGGCCCGAGATGGATATCTCGGCCAGGCCAGCTACGGCTTACCTCGGCTGGGCCCTCGCGCCTCTACCTTGGGACGGCCGGCTCCTCTACCTCGACTATCTCATCTACCTCGGCTATTACCTCTACCTTGGAACGCTGCCTCGACCTCCGACATCCCCAGCACTTCCTCGACAAGTACAAGATTCCCCTGCCACCTACTGAAGATCCCGAAGACAGGAGCTAGAAGACAAAAGCAAGGACAGACGGGACGTGCCAAGCCCATCCCCATGACGCAGCTACAGTGCTGACAAGACCCCATCAGTCAACTCAGCAACAGTGTTGACAAGACCCCAATGGTCATGTCAGATACAGTGAATAGTGCACAGTGCTCTTTGTCTACTTGTCCCCCTTGTCCCCTGGGCTCTCTCTCTATAAAGAGCACCAGGGGAACGCTCACACGGATGACGCCCCTGCGCGGGCTCGCTCTCTTCTTCTCCCCCCGCTCTCATGAAGCTCCTCCTAGCTAAGATCTCTTAGAGGCAACACTTGCTCAGCTCATGGAGCACATGTACAGACCATATGCAGAGAGGAGAATACACAGAGTAGGCTAGATGCTGCAGTAGGGGTTTTATCTCTCACGAGAGCCCCGAAGCAGGGTAAATCCCCGTGTTGATCTGTTCTTCTGTGTGCGCTCTTCAGTGCGCTATCCCTCCCCGAATCCTCTAGCGTCCATCGGCCCCAACCTCAAGCCTACCCCCTAGGCATCTGTTGTTTCATACGACGACAGTTGGCGCCCACTGTGGGGCTGACAGTGGCGCTTGCTGGATCAAATTCGGACGGGACCTTCTTCGTCAACTCGGGGACTCGACATCACCATTGTCCCCCGCGCTTTAGCTTGCTGCTGTGAGCTGAGGCTGGCGCAGCCTCCACCAACGGTCATCATCAACAAGTCTCGGTGGCGCTGTCTGGAGTTCTATCTGGACGGGGCCTGATGACTCGGGGACTCGACTTCGGCATCGTTGAAAGTGCATGCTTGCCCCCATGCGTGGTTTTGGTAATTAATGACAACCCTTATGGACTAATGTTTGCATTGAGATATTCTTGTAGATCATGTCCATAGGAAAAGATTGGAGTTCATGTGTTGGACTCTAGAAGATTACATGATGATCAATGCTCTATTCATGGTTTTATATGAAGAATGGTCATATGTAGAGAAGATGAAGTGCAAGTTCAAGAGAAGCATCTCGAAGAAATCATATGCATGAAGCTTGCCACCCATTTGGAGATAATGGTCAAGTGAAGATGTTCCTAAGAGTGGCACTCCCATCTTGGTGTATGGGGGAGCAACATTTGAATCTTCACCAAGCAAAGAGCAATCAAGAAAGATGTTCCATCTTGAGAGAGCAAGATCGTCATCATCAAGCTCAAGTGGAATGCGCAAGGCAAATGTATGATCTTGATAGGTTTTCTATTTTACCGGTCTCATGTTGTTAGTGGGAGACCGGGTTTTAGGATAGACGGCGTACTATCAAGAGGGGTTCTCAAGTGAGTAACTTGATCGCATCTTTGTGGAGAGCTCATACCGTTGCATACTTGGCATATCATCTTTCTTGGTTCTTATTTGGCTTTTCTCCTTGTTGTGTTTTGGTGCTTGTCGTGATCTTCATGACAAGCCCAAGTTTTTCGAAAACGGATTTCTTATGGAAAACTTGTTGCGTTTTCGTGTTGGAAATATTATCGGTCCACCTTCGAGATAGGGTCCACACCTCTCCATGTGTGGTATCCCCTCTATATTTGTGACCCTTCCAATGCAATTGGATTCACCTGTTTTGGAGTTCATACGAGAAAGTTATTGCATTTCAGGTTTTGCAGTTTCACTGTTTTCAGGCCGGAGTCTCCGGTCTTCTGGACCGGAGTCTCCGGTCCTTGGTTTTCCTTGGAGAGTGTTTTTCGTGTTCAGCCCCTGGTGGGGGCCGGAGTATCCGCCCCAGGCCGGAGTTTCCGGTCCCAGGGGCCGGAGTTTCTGCCTGAGCTTCTCTCGTCTGTTTGTTGTTCACCTCCTGGTGGGGGCCGGAGTTTCCGTCCCCAAGGGCCGGAGTTTCCGCTCCAGGCCGGAGTATCCGGTCACTTGGACAGGAAACTCCGGTGTGAATCTGGCTGCAACGGCTACTTTTCTGGGAGGGGTATAAATACCCCTCCACCTTCCTCCAGCCAGCCAGCTCAGCCTAGCAACCTTTGATTTCTCTCTCCTCCATTGTTGCAAGCTCATTTCCTTGATATCTCCCAATCCCTCCACCCAAACCCTTTGATCTTTGGAGGATTGAAGGAGAAGACCTAGATCTACATTTCCACCAATCAATATCTCCTCTAAGTGAGGGGAACATAGTGGATCTAGTTCTTGGAGTTCTTGTGTGGTTCTCCTCTTTGTTCTTCCTCTGTTATTCCCCCATAAGCATTTGTTGCTTTGTTGGAATTTGAGAGTGGAGGACTTGAGCACTTGTGCTCTTGCCTTTTGCATTTGGTGCATCGGTGTGCTCTCCACGAGGATTCGTGGAAGTTGAAATCTTGTGAACTTGTTACTCTTGGGTCTTCGGGCCCTAGACGCCTTTGTGGTGGTTGGACCCTTGTGTGGTCACTTGAAGCCGTTCGGGAGCCCCCAATCCCTTTGTGGGTTGTGCCTCGGATTGTTGTTGAAAGCCGTTCGGGAGCCCCCAATCCCATTGTGGGTTGTGCCCCGGATTGTTGTTGAAAGGCTCCGGATTCCGCCTCGAAGGAATACCGATAGTGGAAGGTGAACCAAACCTTTGTGGTGCGGTTCATCGGAGAAGAGGGTGAAACCTTTGTGGTTGTTGAACCGTTGTGTCGGTTCAGACCTCTCCAATGAGACGTACTCCCTTTCAAGGAGGAACTCGGGAATACATCCTCGTCTCCGCGTGCTTCGGTTATTTCTATACCCGAGCTTTTTACTTATGCACTTTACATTGTGATAGCCTTCGTGCTTGAAGTATTCTATATTGCTATCACCTTGTTGCTTGTCTTGCTTAGCATAAGCTATTGGTGCACATATGTGAGCCTAGTTTATCTAGGTTGTTGGCTTGTTAATTTAAACACCTAGTTTTATTCCGTAATTAGCAAGCCTAAACAGGAAAAGTTTTAATCGCCTATTCACCCCCCCTCTAGGCGACATCATTGTCCTTTCAATCGTCCCCGGGTGTCAACTCATTCTCGAGTTGGCTAAAGTTCAAATCCGAGATACCCTGGAAATCCGAGATACCCTGGAAATCCGAGACATCCTGGAAATCCGAGATACCCTGGAAATCCGTGATATCCTGTAAATCCGAGATACCCTGGAAATCCGAGATACCCTGGAAATCCAAGATAAGGTTGGAAATTCGAGATAAGGTTGGAAAATCCGAGTTAAGCTTGGGAAATCCGAGTTAAGCTTGGAAATCCGAGATAAGGTTGGGAAATCCGAGTTAAGGCTTGGAAATCCGAGATAAGGTTGGAAAATCCGAGTTAAGCTTGGGAAATCCGAGTTAAGCTTGGAAATCTGAGATAAGGTTGGGAAATCCGAGTTAAGTCTTGGAAATCCGAGATAAGGTTCGAAAATCCGAGTTAAGTTTGGAAATCTGAGTTAAGGCTTGGAAATCCGAGATAAGGTTGGAAAATCCGAGATAAGGTTGGAAAATCCGAGTTAAGCTTGGGAAATCCGAGGTGAGCTTGGGAAATCCGACATATGTTGGCCAAATCCGACATACAGGTGGCTCAAACCGAGATATTGGCGGCCTAGGTCGATATGCCGGTGTCCAGGTCGGCATAAGCATCTTCCTCGACTGCTCCAACAACACTACATCGTGAGTATCACTTATATATGTATTACGCTTTTAGATAGTCTCAAACAGTGCTCGGGGACTGCCCCCTCTTTTCTACCTTGCTTTGCTTAGTTGTTTTCCCCGGGAGCAAGATGTCTTGACCCGGGGACTGGCCGGCCGGTCATTTCTGCTTTTACTTCTAGATTTGTAAAGTGACTCGGGGACTCGGTTGAAACCAAGTCTGCTTCCTCGTGCACAGTTCTGCTGCTAGATTTAATTGCTGTCATGTGCTATAGTTAGTTTCCTCTGTTAAGTAGAGTTGTTGTTCCATTAAATATTCAGTATATATGTGCTTGAACTAACGTTGAAAGGTGGTACCGGTTTTATTAAGAGAATGTTCATCACCAAAATCATGGTTATATTGGTTATCTCAAATCACCCAAGATATCATGGCATTATCGGTATTCTCCAGATCGCCGTTTATTTCGGTTTGCCACAGTATCACGGCATCATTTCACATCCCAGATCGCCATTTATTTCGGTTTGCCACAATATCACGCCATCATTCCATATCTCAGATCGCCGTTTATTCAGTTTGCCAACGTATCATGGCATCATCCTGTATCCCAGATCACTGTTTATGTTGGTATGCCAAAGGCAACCTATGAGATATGTCCGTGCAGGCTTATATCGGCCCAGCTAATGCTGGCGACATACGCCTTCGGAAACGCCCAGAGTGGCTAAAAACCGACATATGAAATATGTCCATGTCAATCCAGCTCAGGTTGTTGACATCCAATGTCGGTAAATGCCCAAAGTGGCTAAAAACCGACATATGAGATATGTCTATGTCAACCCAGCTCAGGCTGTTGACATCTGATGTCGGTAAACGCCCAAAGTGGCTAAAAACCGACATATGAGATATGTCTATGTCAACCCGGCTCAGGCTGTTGACATCTGATGTCGGTAAACGCCCAAAGTGGCTAAAAATCGACATATGAGATATGTCCATGTCAACCAAGCTCAGGCTGTTGACATCTGATGTCGGTAAACGCCAAAAGTGGCTAAAAACCGACATACGAGATATGTCCATGTCAATCCAACGCAGGCTGTTGACATCCAATGCCGGTAAACGCCCAAAGTGGCTAAAAACCGACATATGAGATATGTCCATGTCAATCCAGCGCAGGCTGTTGACATCCAATGTCAGTAAA
The DNA here is from genome assembly GCA_947311845.1 of Poa pratensis. Lineage (NCBI taxonomy): Eukaryota > Viridiplantae > Streptophyta > Magnoliopsida > Poales > Poaceae > Poa > Poa pratensis. The sequence continues at coordinate 58,964,084 of CAMZMU010000035.1, forward strand.
TGCCCAGAGTGGCTGAAAACCGACATATGAGATATGTCTGCGCATGCTTATGTCGGTCCAGCTAATGCTGGCGACATGCGCCTTCGGTAATGCCCAGAATGGCTGAAAACCGACATATAATGATGCCCATGCAGGCAGGATATTGTGTATATGGAGGTTTTTTTGTATGGTTATTTGTTTTTGTAAGTCTGCGCGCGACTCTGCGAGTCCCCGCAGCTTCGGGGACTAATGTCGGGGATGTAACCCCGGGTACCTCAAAGTTAGTGGTTTCATGGAGTTACTGGAAGAGGCAGCATTGAAATACATAAAAGATAATTGAAGAGGCAGAAAAAAGCATCCTGGGCCGACATTGACACTGCCCAGGCCGATATATCTAGTATTGGGCCGAGATTCGGTAGCCTCGGGTGGCCCGAGTCAAGCTACAGTGCGCTCGGACCTCGGCTGGGCCGAGATCAGCTCTCTCAAGCTAAACCGAGGTGCAAACCTCCTCAGTCCCGGTTGGGCTGGGGCAATCCCACCTCGCATGGGCCGACTTCTCCCCAGCCCCAGATGGGCCGACCTCTTCCTCCCGTCTCGGACGGGCCAGCTTCTCCCAGGCCTCGGCTGGACCGGCGCACCGCAGTCTCGGGCGGGCCGACTTGGCCTCGCCTCGACCGGACCGGCGTGCCATAGGACGGGCCGAGATGGCCTCGTCCCGGCTGGGCCAGGTCGCCTCATAGCCCCGGCTGGACGTGCGGCCTGCCAGTCTCGGCTGGGCCTGGGTCGGGATCGCAGCACCAGCGCCCCCAGCGGATCGACATCTCCTTGTCTCGGGCGAGCCGAACCTGCTCTCCTTGGCTGGCCCGAGATGGATATCTCGGCCAGGCCAGCTACGACTTACCTCGGTGGGCCCTCGCACCTCTACCTCGGGATGGCCGGCACCTCTACCTCGACTATCTCATCTACCTCGGCTATTACTCTACCTTGGAACGCTGCCCGACCTCCAACATCCCCAGCACTTCCTCGACAAGTACAAGATTCCCCTGCCACCTACCGAAGATCCCGGAGACAGGAGCTAGAAGACAAAAGCAAGGACGGACGGGACGTGCCAAGCCCATCCCCATGACGCAGCTACAGTGCTGACAAGACCCATCAGTCAACTCAGCAACAGTGTTGACAAGACCCAATGGTCATGTCAGATACGGTGAATAGTGCACAGTGCTCTTTGTTTACTTGTCCCCCTTGTCCCCTGGGCTCTCTCTATATAAAGAGCACCAGGGGAACGCTCACACGGACAACGCCCCTGCGCGGGCTCGCTCTCTTCTTCTCCCCCGCTCTCATGGAGCTCCTCCTAGCTAAGACCTCTTAGAGGCAACACTTGCTCAGCTCATGGAGCACATGTACATACCATATGCAGAGAGCAGAATACACAGAGTAGTCTAGATGCTGCAGTAGGGGTTTTATCTCTCACGAGAGCCCCGAAGCAGGGTAAATCCCCGTGTTGATCTGTTCTTCTGTGTGCGCTCTTCAGTGCGGTATCCCTCCCCGAATCCTCTAGCGTCCATCGGCCCCAACCTCAAGCCTACCCCCTAGGCATCTGTTGTTTCATACAACGACATATATAGACATCGTTTAGTGTCTAGATACTTGCAAAATTGACTAGGTTGAGACATTCTTTTGTGACCGGAAAGAGTAGTTGCTAACAAAAAATGATAAACAAGCATTTGAATTTTTTTATGATTTTTTTAACACTATAGACTATCATTTATGAACATTCACGAATTTTGAGTCAAATGACCAAGCCATGGGCCTATTTTTGATAGTTATAATGTGACCAAACAATGTTGCCCAATCAATTTTCCAACTTTTTTTGTTAAACATTCTTTTTCCATTTTTTTGAGTGCCAAAATGAGGTTCTATTATGTAGCAGGTGCAAAAAAATTGGTGAAAAATTACACCACCACAATTTGACACAAGGTATACCATATTTGATTGTGGGCCAATTCTTAACTTCTAAGAATTTTCGGAACTACTTTCGCCCATTCAAATGAGATTCTATGCCTATTTCATGACAACAATTCAAAGTTTAACTGCTCTTGTTTGCTTCGATAAATTGTCAAAAATATTTTGAAGTTACCCAAGTAGGATTCTGTGTAGCAGCAACGACAAAACCGGATGATTAATTCCTTACTTAGGAATAGTTTAGTTGACGATTTTGACCCCATTGTGACAAATAATAAAATAAAGAAAAATTTAAAAACTCCAACCCTTTACTAGTTGCTAAGAAAAATGATAGACGAGTATTTAACATATTTTGCGGAAACTTCGCAAAAACAGACTATCACGAATCAGGCTTGCGCCCCGCTATATTAATATAGCAACCAACCGATATAACGATGAGACCATTGCTGGGGCAAACAACACAATCCAGCCCAAAAGAAAAAAAACAAGAAAAAAACAAGCCGAGACAAAGGCGGTTCGACGAAAACGAAGAAGACTCGCAACCGCTGCGCCCTCCAGAGAATTCCACCGCGCTCCTAGCACTCTGACGCTCCGCGTACCAAGTAGCACCTCCAAGAAGGTGATCGACGATGACGCGCTGCTGCCCGAACCGGGACTAGGGTTACCCCAGGTACCCGTCCTAGGGTTTCCCCCGGTACATCATCGGGGTTGGGAGGAGGTACACCCGACGCCCTTCAGGAAGGACGGCGATACTGATACGTCTCCAACGTATCCATAATTTCTGATGTTCCATGCTTTTATTATACCAATTGCTACAAGTTTTATTTACAATTTATAGCATTTTTATGCATTTTCTGGGACTAACCTATTAGCAAGATGCCACAGTGCCAGTTCTGTTTTCTGCTGTTTTTGTATTCCAGAAAAGTTGTTCTAGAAATATTCTCGGAATTGGATGAAACAAAAGCCCAGGTCCTTTTTTTCTGTCACGTACACGGTGTCCGAAGGAGACACGAAGGGGACCCAGGGGCAGCCTCACTATATGGTGGCGCAGCTCCACCCCTGACGCACCGCCACGTGGTGAGTGCCCCTCGGGTGCCCACCGACGTTGCCCTTCGCCTATAAATTCATCTGTTCGGGAAAACCCTAAATACCGAGTCATATTCCACGAAGAGTTCCGCAGCGCCGCCGCCATCGAAGAAAGTTTTGGGGGACAGAAGTCTCTGTTCGGCATCTTACCGGGACGAGGAATTGTGCCCGGAGCCATCTCCATTGACTCCACCGCCATCTTCATCGCCGTTCCTGACTCCCATGATGAGGAGGGAGTAGTTCTCCCCGAGGCTGAGGGCTCTACCGGTAGCTATGTGGTTTATGTCTCTCTCCATGGTGTGATCTTTATGTGATCATGAGCTTTGTAATCTAGTTGATGTCATAGATGTTTCCCCTTCATTATGTATTGAATATGCTAGTCAAGTTGTTTTATCATTATGATCTTGAGTCACGTGAGAACACTATATCAAGATGACAATGTGGGTGATGTGTGTGACTCTATTAATAGATCAGAAGGATATTTATCATGAGTTGTTTTTTGTTGGTTGTCACTATGAAATTGTGACATGTGTTTAGTACTAATTTGGAGCGCTCATAGTGACAGCGCGGGGTGCCCTAGAGAGGGAATACAGACTTGAGGTGTGTTGTTACAGTCCTACGCAGTGGATTGGTGTTCGTTATCCAACGGAGAATAGTTCTAGAGTAGCATAGTGAAGAGGAAGTATTTATGCATTCAATTATATTATTATTGTTGATAGTGTCCACTAGTGAAAGTATGATCCCTAGGCCTTGTTTCTAAGCATTGGAAACACCGTTTACAACCAGTTCTGCTACATGTTTGCTTGCTGCCATTTTTATTTCAGATTGCAATTACTACTTATAATCATCCATATTACTTGTATTTCACTATCTCTTCGCCGAACTAGTGCACCTATACACCTGACAAGTGTACTGGGTGTGTTGAGGACACAAGAGACTTCTTGTATCTTTAATTGCAGGGTTGCTTGAGAGGGATATCTTTGACCTCTACCTCCCTGAGTTCGATAAACCTTGGGTGATTCACTTAAGGGAAACTTGCTACTGTTCTACAAACCTCTGCTCTTGGAGGCCCAACACTGTCTACAAGAATAGAAGTGTGCGTAGACATCAGATACCCGCATGCGTCACCACGTCGGTGTCGAGAACGACAGGATTTCTCCCGACCCCGAAGAACCCACACCCCCGGACACTCCGTCGTGATCCACCAGACTTGCCACCCACCAGCACACGCCACCACAATCTTGCAATCAACATCGCCGTCTCACTGTGAACCATGTTGCGAGGTCGGGAAGACCGAGAAGAAGAGGCACCAACAAGGGATAGCAGTACAGTAGCACGCAGGAGGGATAGACCTCCACCGCCACCTGCAGTAGCCGACCGGATGCAGCAGCCGGGACACACCAGGCCCTCACCGGCCCGGCCGAGCCCGAAATGGGCCCGTATAGCCCCTGCCGTCGCACTGCAGCAGGCGCGCCACCGTCCCCGCCGTCCCCAGCACCAGCCCCTGCCTTTCAGTCAACCGGAGGAGCAGCCACCACGCCTGAGCCGGCCCGCTCAGACCCAGATCTGAGCCAGGAGGGCGCTGTCGGTCGCACGCCGGCGACCAGCCGGCCACTCTCGGGCTACCACGGCTCCCAGCTGCCAAGCGGTCGCTCCATCGCCACCATGCTCACCCGGGCCACGCCGGACCGTCGCCAAGCTGAGGAGCACCGCCGCCATGATGTTGGAGCCCGGCCTCCTCCACCAGGCGCGGGGGAAGACATGCCACCGCCGCCGGCGCCAACCGGGCCGCGCCCGGCGGCCTCTGCCGACGGCGGCGACAGGGGAGGCGAGTGAGAGGGGCGCGGGCGTGGAGGGGCCGAGGTCGCGGCCGGCCGCCGTGGGGGCGGCGCGGCCGCGCGAGGGAGGAGGGGGAGAAAGGGAGGGAGAGGCGGCGGCCAGCGGCCGGCGGCCGGTGGCGTCGGCTAGGGTTAGCTAGGAGCGAGCGAGGGAGGGGAAATCTCGAAGGTTATGTTGTGAGCTCGCTTTCTTCTTTGACTTTGGAGCCAAATCGCCAAGTCATGAGATTATATGTGGCAACAATTGTGCACATAGGTGTATCTTTCCATGATAAACAATGTTACCAAATAAACTTTCCAACTTTTTTCTATAAAAAAATCATTGTCCATTTTCCTAGTGCGAAAATGAGGATTTTAAAGCAAGTGCAAAGAATATGGTGCGAAAATGCGCACCACTCTGGGACTTCCGCAAAACGAACTATCATGTATCAACATTCTTGACTTTTGAGACAATGACCAACTGACCAAGTCAGGGGAATAATAAACTGGTGCAAAGAATATGGCGCGAAATTACACCACTCCGATTTTCACACAAGTAAGACCATATTGAGGGAGAATTCTTATATTTTGGTTGAGATACTCTGGCATACATGCAGACGAGGTTTGGGAAGGTCGGTGACGAGTCCATAGTGAGGTGTAGGGTGACCTGTCCGGGACACATGGGCCGCATCGATACAGGCCCACAGGTCCGAGCACTGCACGTGCGTAGCGTAGGTGTGGGCAGGAACTCCTGGGCGCGAATTGGATTAAACTCAGGCCCAGCCTAGCGTAGCTGCTACAGTTACTGCGCCACCTACGCCAGTACATTAATAAGTCTACTCATTTATAATTCAATTCCGGCAAAAAGTACATACCGTTAGATACGTGTGCCCAAGCCTTGAAACATGGACCCTTGCCACTGTCCCTGTTTGGAAAGCATGAGCTTTCAGTATTTTGCACAAATCATGATGTTTTTTGTAATCCGGTTTGCTTATTTATCCGGGAATCCTGGTTTCCAAAGAAGAAAAATGTACGCATGAGTTCCTTTACTACTCCCTTTTATTGTTTTCCTTGATTCGTACGTATACAGATGAATTATCATTTTCGTTACTCCCTTCGGACCGGAATAACTGTTGCAACCAATACACAAATTGTATGCTATGGTATCGCGTTCTCCACGACGGTTATTCTGGATCGGAGATTCGGAGATAGTAGTATTTAGTTCATACCCTGTAGAGGTGATTGAAATCATAATTTGGAACGGAGGAGTACAATTTGCGACACCATGGAGAAAGTGTTTATGGCGTTGCATACGTTATCGATACAGTAATTCGCAAAAAGGAGCTGATCCACATCGTGACGGACTACCTTCTCGTAGTACATGCTTTTACTACCAACAATAGTTGTATTCCTCTGCGCGATGGCGATGCATCATGCATGCTTGGATCACGGAACAGTCAAGAGCTAATGTAGTCCTAGCTAGCTATGTAGCTCCATAGGCAGGTCGGTGGGTGGATGGAGGAGGATCGACCGGCGGCCGGTGCCGATCGTCGCTAGGGGCAGTGGTACAAGGTAGGTGGATCGTCGATCGATCCATCGATCATCGATGCAATGCATCCCCTCGGCCTTGAGCTGACTCTGTTATGCGAATCTACAGGTAACCGGATCTGTAAGTGTATGTGGTGCCGCCCGTGCGCTAGCTGCAGATCGAGCCGGCCGGCCACGCTGCCGCTACCGATGCCGATGCCGATGCAGGACCATCCTAAAACGTAGTGTAGCTACCTACTCGTAGCGTATTAGCCTTTTGCCTACGCTATACTTGCGTCTGGTTTTATATTACTTTATTAAAAGATAATCATACAACATTACAGCTCAAGGATCACTCAAAGAATCAAAGTTGAGACATGGGACAACCGTCTAAAAAATGCTGAAAACATGAAGCTCTGTCGCCTCAACATGTGATTATATTCGGACCGTCAAACACACACGTTGTACAAGTCCCATGAAACCGTTTCCAATTTCCTGCAACCAGAATCCATGTCCGGCCTACGGTTCGCCTGCTAGAGATAGAACCACGAACGGATCGAATGCATGACCACCGCAAAAAAAAAGATGGAACTATGGCATTGTTAACAAAGGGTAATAATTTCACACGGTTCCATGTTGCACCAAATAAAGTGACAACACCCAACTTTATCCCTTTTTAGGGACACCCCTCAACCAATTCCCAAACAAATCTGAGATGTTTATTGGAGATGATATGTTAAATCTCATATGGACACTATGCCAAACAACCTTAGTGGAGGGGCATGGGATGAAAACATGTTGTATTTTTTCTATTGATCACAAAAAAAAACATTTTTTTAATTTTCTGGCCAATTTGTTTGTGTGAGATTATCCTTTGTTAGAACAAGTCTTATATGAAGAAACCACATAAGAATCTTAATATTTAATGGCACTTTCTTTTTCCAATTGTACTTACAAAGGAACCTAGTGTGTCCATTCAATAAGTCGAGGTGCAGAGATTTGAGTTGACTGAAAGCTACCAGTCACGCTTAACCCTCCAAATGAAAATATTTGGATTATCACAAGGCTCAGTATACATTAGTCGTTGAACCGATCTTTTGTTTCATGTTAGCACTCTTCTAAGGGCTATATTCAAAGGAATTTGAGCCATAAACTCAAGCACCAAAGCATTTTTTTCCCGTTGAACTATGTTATAAAGCGGATGATATAGCCCAGATAACGGCGAATCTCCTAGCCAATTCTCCTCCCATAACCTCGTATTTTTCTTTCACCTGAGATAACATTTTTGAATGTAAATATTATTTTTAAGCAGCTCTGGCCAAACTCCTTGTTCATTTAAAAGCTTATACTACCAATTACTGAGTATGCATTTATTTGTTTATATCTAATACCTCGATCCCTAGACCCCCTTGGCCTTTGGGTTTTAGAGATAAATTTCCTTCCGTTAGCATATACTTGTTTTTTTTATGTCCGCCACTCTGCCAAAAGAAACACGATCTAAAAATATATAGTTTCTTCCATACATCTTTAGGTATTTACAGGAAATACAACATAAAGATTGATATATAGACTAGTAAGGGCCGAGTTAATAAAGATCAAACTATCTTCGTTCGATAATAATGTTTCCCCATCCAACACACAACTTTTCTCAAAACGACCCACAACCGGTTTACATTATCCATGTTTAATTAGTATAAATATGAATTGGGATTCCAAGATGTCTAAACAGAAGGGATCCAGATGCACAACCGGAAAATCCTATGTATTGGTCTTCTTCATAGCAACAAAATAAACATAACAGCCAAGCCAAGAAAGTACAACCACTCTGACTTAAGTGAAAATGCCCCATTGATAGTTAGGCGACCAACCCTTTGGAAGACGACTCTGTCTATAGAAGAAATTAGTAACCCGAGGCCTATCAAGAACGGCAGTCCATTCGACCTTCACTCTCAGTTTGGGGCGACCGTGCTCCCAAACAGTCTCACGTAGAGGGTATTTTAGAGTGACAACATTCTTAGGGTTCTCTTCCACTTCATCTTCCTCTTCAACATCCTCCGCTTCTGCTTCCTCTTCTTCATCTTCACCATCATCATCCTCAAACGCAGGGCGTATCCAATCCTCATCCTCAATCTCACAACCAGCATCAAGAAAACAAACATAGGGCACCATTTTTTCATGTTCCTCTATTGCAGGGTCTCGTACAAACCCATTGACAGCTACCAGATTACGATTTAACTCAAGAGAGCCATCTTCTCTCACCGAGCCCCCGCCACACACACTACTATCATATAGAAGTGTGTGCTGTTTATAATTTCGATTAGTCCCAGCTGTTATTTTACCTTTAAAGGGGACAAGAGGGTGACTGGGTCCTTGTTCAACACTGACTACAATGCTAGCTGCCAATGAAAGGTCCACATGTTGCAATACCAATTTCACTGTCCTCTCGAAACTAGGTAACTGCAGGATGATGCGCTTGCGATCTGCTCTGTAAAAGTATGATATTACACCTTTGCTAAACGGTACTTCATCACCAGGGCCATCCTTCCCCTTGATCTTCAAATCAAACTCGAAATAATTATAGCCTAACGTAACCAATGCTCGGCGTGGACCTGTCAAAGCTAACATATCCTTCTGCACAAGGGCTTAGAAAAATAGTAGATTCAAAACATGACACCAGGACATGAAAACCATGACTAGCCTGAATTTAAAAAAATTCAAAATTATACTCAACGTCACTTTTGCTGCTATCCTACCGTTCCTAGAACTGTGGCTTGTACGGTGAAATGAGCAAGATATAATTATCTGAATCATGATATTTGCATAGAATAATTATTACAGTTAACGTATTGGACTAGACAACTCGTTGCATTCGTGCAAACATATACGTGGTTAGATAAAAATACAGGTGCAGTCCAAGGCGCAAAGCACATTTACAAGTCAAGAGGATATAACTTAATAACTACTCCCTCCGTTCTGAATTCATTGACTCAGATTTAGTACAACTTGTACTAAATCTGAGTCAATGAATTCAGAACGGAGGGAGTACATCATCTGGAGTTGGTTACTACGTTCATGAAACCGAGTGAGCAAATAGAATCAAGAAAGTACCTCCGAATTGATGGTCTGGGCATTCTTTCTTTCACGATTAAATAGATAGACACATTTGTAGTCAATCTGATCCCTGTCGATAATTTTACCATAAACCTCGACCGGGTATGTGTAACGAGGACCAGCTCTGATCACCCTAATGGAAACGACGTCGGTGGAATAACTCGCCAGCCGCTGCTGATGTGCATGTTCTCCAGCATGGTCAGCGGGTTGATACGCTGGCCCAAGTGGAGCAGTCGCTGTAAATTAATCAAGAGCAGAGAACACAGATCAGAACAAAAAAGAGAGGAGGAATGCTTGGGAATCAATACCTAAACCTAGAAGGAGTTGTGAGTTTCTGAATATAGAGACTCACACATGTCATCAAGGTCGAAGCCATGTAGGTGGAAGCTGCAGAAGCGGCTAGGGGCTTCAGGCTTCCGCTTGGGATCGTAGACCATCAGCTTGCTAACTATTTCCCTGTGAATATCATCGTTCAGTGCACACGCATGCATGCCGTCCAGCAGTTTATCAAACGCGTTGGGGATGGGATCAGTGGGGAGGTCCTCCACCAGTTCATCCATGTCCTCGCCCGACATCTGGCCGACGAAGGAGTGATATTTCTTTGTTTCATGTCCATAAATAAAACGAATAAGAAGACGTGGGAATTAATCGAGAAATGTACCGTTGTGATGATTCGATTTCCGCCGCCGCAACGCCGATGTCGCAGAGAGCACGCGTTGGGTACTTGGGTTTGAGGAGGGGAGGAGCGATTGGATCGGATCGACTGCGGGCGTCCACGAGCGTTCGGCAACGCTCAGCTCCGTGGGAGCGTGGGCTGTCAGCCCATCGAGGCAATTGAAGTCCATTCGAGATAATTGAGGCCCATGTGAGGCAATTAGATCAAGTGCTCACCATGGAGATTGAGCAACTCTCAAAAAAAAAACATGGAGATTGAGCGCGTCCGTGGGAGCTCGTGGTATACAAGGTGGTGGTGGCGAGCTTCAGGCGGCTTACCAAATTGAACCGGAGGCGGCGGCGGGTGGTCGTGGCGGTGATGTCTTTGCAATATTGATCTCATAGGTAGGATGGCCACTCAGATCAGCTCTAGCGAAAATAGCAGCATCCTTTTAAGTAATAAAATCCCTTTATAAAAAAAAAGCAGCATCCTTGAAAAACAGCTACTTGTTCGCTACACTACATTCGATATTAGGTCCTCGGAAACAGGTATTTGCTATCCTAATCTTAGATTATTTGCAGAAATTCATTTTTTCTAGATGATGAACTTGTACAGTAGATGTTATTTGACAGGGGGAGAACCGGAGAAGAGAGGAAACAACTAATCGGTACGGCTCGAGCAACTACAGTCTACAGAGTACAGACCATGCCAGCAATGCTACAATTTGGGATGTTCTCGTTGACACATCCTATCAGGTGAATTCACAAATTTTTCTGCATCCCCATCCTAGATATTATACTAGTTCATCAGACAGATCAGCGGCGTCATTCCGCTCACACTTGAAGTCGTTCCTCAATTACGAGAAAATAATTTGAAGGGGTAAATAATTGTGTTCTCCCGGCATAAAAAGGAAAGGAAATTTCGTGTTCTATATTTTGAAACAGAGGTTTCTGCAAAAAAAAAAAACTTTAATTTGACACATTGATACAAGAATCTGTACATGACATTGTGTGGCATCCCCATCCTAGATGTTATACTACTATTCATTAGACGGATCACCAGCGTCGTTCCGCTCACAAGTGATGTTGAAGTCGTCGCCAGTGCCGAACAATGTGTTGTAGAATATGGTGTCGTCCTGTTCCCTGTCGCTGCAGAACGAAATAGTTGAGTGCGCGGTCGTATCGGTTCCAATGACACTGCCTTTATCGCTCTTGCCACCGGCTTCATCGTCGCCGATGGCCGCCTCGTCACCGGCGCACATCAGAGCGACATCCCCGGCCTGGTATTGGTTGCTCCGGTCCTGCTGATATTGCCACTGTTGGTAGTCGTAGCAGTTGCCGTACTCACTGCCACACTCAGGGGCGTAGTTGTTGGAATGATTGTAGTAGGCGCCGTCCGTCGTCACCATTCCGCCGCCATGGAAAGCATCGGCTTGCGCGTCAGTGAATCCTTCATTGTAGTTGTAGCTGGTGCTCGGCTGATCTTCGTCAGTGAATCCTTCATTGTAGTTGTAGCTGGTGCTCGGCTCATCTGCGATCGAGGCGCAGTAGTTGCCGTCGTACTCGCACCTCGGGAGGGTATACTTGAGAGGAGGATAGTGGTAGCCGCCATCGCCATTACTGTCACTGAGAGTACCATCTTGTGCACCGGCAAATCCCTCGTCGTTCACGGTGGCACCATACTCGTAGCTCGGGCATGGCTGCTCCGGGTCTCGCCGGTCCGCTTTTTTGGCGCTCTTCTTGAACCTAATGCGGGAGAGCACGGTGCCTGGGAGCGGCGGCGAGACGATCGTGAACTCGTGCATGACGTAGCCGCTGCTCGGCCCGCCCCTGGTGAGACTGTAGCTGAGGTGGTAGCGCTTGAACGTGATGTCCACCTCGCCGCCGCCGGGACGGCTGAGGGTGATGGTCTCCTCGTACCCCTTCTGCCCATTCCACACGCCGCCGTCCTGCATTGTGCGGTTCGCGCGGCCGCCGTTGTGGGCTGGGTCCCTGGGCGGGCCGAAGAAGAGGGCGTGGTCCCTGTTCCCAAGGATCTCCCACGGCGGGAAGCTGCCGGGGTCGACACCCTCGATGATGGCGTGAGCGTAAGGGTTGGGAAGGCCGAGCGCACGCGGGAGCAGGTAGTGGGCGACGATGTCGGCGTCCGTGGGGTCAAACTTGAACGCCGGTGGCCCGTCGCCGAACCCGAACTTGGAAGCTTCCATCGAGGATTGTATTTTGCGCGCTTTGATCGGGCGGGCAGTGTGTGAATTTCTGGACAGATAAACTGCAGGTTCAAGTCGGAATCGGACTCCAATGAATCTTGAGGGTGAGCTCGCCCTCCTTCCTCGGTCAGCTTCTTCGACACGGATCGATCGACCCGACGGCTCCTTGCTTCTTCACCTTCTGTTAGGGCGAAAAAGAGAGGACGTGGTTCCGATCTTGTGCTGCACTTGATTCGGCCAGGGTGGTGTAAATTTATAGATCTAGATGGCCGCGTGCCCTGTTCTAGTCGGAGTCGAACTCCGACTGCTCTGCCCATGGTTGGAGACGAGGGGGAAGCAGGTATTGTTTTTGTTCTACGTGGGCTTTGGAAATTCAAGTCTATATTGGGCCCCAAATCAAGCATTGCTAAAGCATAACAGCAAAACGGGCCTGTCGAAGGTTGAGGTAAGGCCTTTCTTTCATGGGTCTCCAACTAGGGACTACACAAGCTCCGTATATAAATCTCAAAAAAAAAAAACTCCATAAAAAAACACAAGCTCCGTATATAAACATGAAAAGTTGCATCACGGAAGTAATTCCATCGAGAGGCTGCATGGCAGGAGAGACCGAAGACCAAATTTGGCAGCGAGCACCAGCCCTCATCTTTCTCCATTGCTTGAACCTGGAGGTGCTCTACAGATGCATCAATATCCGAGCAGCCTCCCCTTCTAAATAACATTGGACGTGAAGTGCTAGTGGGTTACTGGCAATAAACAATAAAGGCATTACTTCGGGGGTGGAATGACACGGTGAAAGTGCTTATTCCCAAAGTGTAAAAACCAAGAGTTGATCACCAAGTAAAAACCAATCGGTCTATACGATGTGTCGTGCATATGGTACTTTCGAAAGTGATAGCCTTCCGTTTAAAACAAGTTTAGATGACATTATTGCTCCCGTGCAAAATGCTTTTGTCCATGGCAGAAATATCATATGTAACCTCCTTTTGGCGTATAAGAGTAGACAAAAGGTAAATTGGGATACCGTGCGGTGAAACTGGATATGCATAAGACGTATGATTGTGTTGAGTCGAAGTTTCTAGAGAGTATGCTCTTTCGGATGGGGTTCAGTTCGGCTTTGTTGATCTTATGATGTCTTGTTTTTTATATGTGAAGTACAAAAATCATATTTAATGGTCAAGAAACAAATCCCTTTACCCCTAGTGTTAGGAGACCTTATAGGAGATAGGTTATCATGTATTCTTGCTCGTAGAGAACAGCTTCATGCCATTGAAAGCTTAATTGTTTGTAGAAATGCACCATCAATCTAACATTTACTTTTTTCCTATGACTTCTTGATCCTTATGACGGGGATATGACTAATGCAGCCTCATTGAGAGCAGGTCTTGGCAAATATTGTGCAAGTTCATGGTAAATGGTTTGTGAAGCAAAGTGTAGTATATTTCATCTCAAATGTAAGTATTGACATGAGAGCGGGTATTTGTGCGTAGCTGAATATCATGACAAAAAAATTATTCGATAAATAACTAGGCCTTACATCAATCGTAGGTTTCGAACTTTCAATAGAAGCGATAGCTTTGTTCGCTTACTTGAAAGGATCATCAAGATATTAAAAAATAGGAATGAAAATATCTTATCTATTGGCAGCGAGGAAATATTGTTGAAGACAGTTATTCAATCAATCCCACTATTTGCTATGTCGGTCTTTCAGATTCCGAAAAACTTTACAAAGAAACTACTGATGATATGTCGAGGATTTGATGGGGAGATACTTAGGAGTATCTTGGTACACATTGGATAGCATGGTGCAGAATGTGTATTCCAAAAAGGATGGACTGTTGGGGTTTGGAGACATCCATCCTTTCAATTTAGCAAGTTAGAACTGGAGCTCCAAGTATTGGGTTCCGGAATGACAAGAGTGATGTTGATCAAACAATTAGGAAGAGCTCATGTTTTCATCATTGAAACAGACTCACAGGAACTTTGGCGCACTTTCAATTAAATCATAGAGGTATTGAGCCCTTACACCGCTATCCTTGCTGATTGCTTCATCTTCATGAGATCAAACCGGACATGGCCGATCAGTGTCCAACACTCTGGCGGGAAGTGAAATCACTGGCGCACAAGTTAGCTAGATGTGCTTATAATTAAATTTCAAGAAATATGTGCTTATAGTTCAAAGTTCAAACTCTTCTGATTTTTGGGACCGTGATTCCCCACTTCACTATTTCGAATGTAATAAATGATGTATCTTTTGTTTGATTTGAAATAAGGTATGCTATGATGGCTTTCCCTTGGAAAAACATTGGACGTGAAGTTAGCCTGAGAGAGAGTGGGAAATGGCTTGGAGGAGAAACGGATGGCCGTGATCAAACGGGAAGCCCGCGACTCCTCACGCGCGTCCTCAAAACGCGGGCGAGTTCGTTGGGAAGTAACGGCCATGGCTCGCCCGCTGCTCCCTGCCCGTGCGTGGAAGGGAAGCTAGCCAACGGACGAGCACGGCCACCACCCAGAGCAGGGTACTACGTACGACGAAGGACGCCACGCGCCTGGCAATGGCGTATCGGAGGAAGCAGGGCATGCAGCGGTCGGCCACCTTCGTCGAGGACCACCGCCATGATCCTTCACCGGGCGACACGGCGTCGCCGGCCACCGCGTCCCCGCGCGCCACCCGGTTTTCCGACGACAACCGCCGGCCAGACGCTCCCTGGCCGCGCAGACCCTGCTCGCCTCCGCCGCACGCGGCGACGTGCCCACCCTCGCCGAGCGCTTCCCCGCCTCGGCCTCTACCTCGTCCCCGCGGGCAAGACAGGTGTCTCCGCTCGCCGCCCGGCCGGGCGATCCCTCCTCCACGTCGTCCCCGCGGGCAAGACAGGTGTCTCCGCTCGCCGCCAGGCCGGGCGATCCCTCCTCCACGTCGTCCCCGCGGGGAAGACAGGTGTCTCCGCTCGCCGCGCGGCCGGGCGATCCCTCCTTCACGTCGTCCCCGCGTGCCGGCCGGTCGAATGATCCGTTCGCGCAGGTGCGCTCATCTCCTCTGCACTCTATCTAATGAATCCCATCGATTCTATGGTTCGAAAACAAGAACCCGATCGATTCCTGAACAATCTGCTCTGAGACGGTTGCAGGATCCTGTCACCATGCTGTACACATCCATGAGCGGCATGAACGATGATTCTAAGCGTTCACCGTTGAAGAGAGACGAGACGAAGCAAGGGCTGTGGGGACTTCTGGCACAGCAAGCCAAGGTGATGCTCGACGAGACTGGCCCTGGCAGCCCCACAGAGGGCGCCAGAAATCTCGTGGACGCCGCATCAGGAGGAAATCAGGTACTGTAGTACAATAGCAACTGATCTGTAGCAACGAGAACAGAATAAGATGTTTGCAGTTTTGCATATGCATTGATCGATAAGCCGTCTTCAGATTTCGCTTCGTACAATGCAGAGCTTTCCATGTTCTTCAGCAATATATGCTTAATTTTCCTATTACGTTTCACTTCTCAGCAATCTCGGTGGTCGTATGACCGGGTCCGGAAGTCGGAGAGCCCGACGTTCCGGTCAGAAGGGGCGAAGCTAGACATCGGAGGACACATCAAGCATGCACTTGAGGCGAGTCCTTAATCTCAATTCTCAATTCTAGCATAGTGAAAAGGTTAGAACTTGCAGCCACTGATATGATGTATATTATATTTTGGCCATTGTATTTCAGGAGAGCATACAGGCGACGATGGCCGAGAACAGGACGGCGGTGGTCGGAGGCAGGAAGCTGCAGGTCAGGAGGAAGGCGTGCAGCATGGACATGCGGAACCTGGCCACCCCGGAGGTGATGTCGCCGATGCTCACCGACTTCGAGTCACCCCAGATCAAAGCTTCTCGCGACGTAAGGTGCCTCCCTTTTTGTGTGCGTGTGTGTTCGTGGTCGGTCTCCTTGGCGTGTGGATGAAAGAACACGGGTGCGCCATGGATTCAGGTAGCGAACGTGATGGCGGCCAAGGTGAAGCTGCTCCAACGGGAGCTCAAGACGGTCAAGAACGACCTGGCCTTCTCCAAAGAGCGGTGCGCGCAGCTCGAGGAGGAGAACCGGTTGCTCCGGGACGGGAACCACGACGCCGACGAGGACATGGTATGATTTGTAGTTAACCCTTCTCTCCCTCCTCGCAAAAGCCTTGTCAATCTGTGACACGATTGCCTGCTTCGTTCGGCCGGCAGATACGGCAGCAGCTGGAGACGCTGCTGGCGGAGAAGGCGCGGCTGGCGAACGAGAACACGGTGTACGCCAGGGAGAACCGGTTCCTGCGGGAGATCGTCGACCTCCACCAGCTCAACATGCAGGACGTCGTCAGCCTCCAAGGGGACATCATCGAGGAAGAAGACGAGGAGGAGGTGGTGGACGATATCGACCAGCTGATCTCATCGCCGTTATGTTTGCGCAGGAAGACGAGACAATGTTCCAGCTGCTGCCCACCGCAGGAACTGCCCCTCCACAGTCACCATATCATCACGCTGACAATGTTCCAGCCGCTGCCCCTACCACTCCCAGCCATCACGCCGACAATGTACCGGCGTCAAGGGCGGACGATAGTAATGCCATTGCCACCATCCATGCTTCTGTGTCTACCATGCAACGGAATCCCAAGGAAGAAAGCGGTTCACTGCAGATGACCCGAGATAATTCTTCACCGGGGAAAGCAGGCTATGATTGACGAACGACATCTGTTCTTTGTTGAAACAATGATGTATGCATGTAGAGAGTACCTGCTGTCTAATTTGCTACTTTTTGTCTGATGTAATTACTAGTAGTTCATTCTGATCATGATGAGAACAAAACAACACTTTATTTGAGCATAGCATCCATGGATATATGATCATCGTCCTCGAGACTGAACCTCTGCCCCCAACGAATATTCTCAATCTTTCGGCTCTATAACAGGCTACTACCGTGTCCATGGACTAGCATTTCGAAAACAGAATACTCTAAAACGGTAAAACCACATGATGCTTGAACTAAAGAATTCCATTGTTCATCAAACAATTATTGCATAAGATCGTGCTGCTCTTTGCGGCTTGGGCTAGCTAGTTTGAGGCACTTGTGGCATGTTCAACTGTGGAATTCGTCAGCTAGGAGAACCTTACACTAATCTAGTAAGATGATGCTCCTACTGTACTACATATACAAAATATATGCTTACAGTTAGCTGGCATATCCATACAGCGAAGAAATGTAATTGTCTTTGAAAAGACACAACACGGCTTAATTTCTGTTCGGAACAATAACACTAACCCATCAGGACCTCATGAACATGAATATAAGAGCATACTTATAGAATTCAACAATAAGTACAAACATAACTTTCTTCATATGAAACAGTAAGCAATTCACAAAGGAACAAGACTTTGTTTGATTAATTTCAGGTACACATTATTTATCCAACGTAGGGAGAATGTAAGCAGAAACATAATCCCCAAGTACAGCCATACTAAACAACAGTTGTCCTGAGCTTCTGGAAGAGATTCGTCAACATCCAAGAAACACCAATGTCGATCGATATCCTACAAAAACAGGCATCACAGTTTGTGTTTATTAAAACTCGCAAGAATATGCAGTGAGCATTCTGGTGCATAGCAAGAGGAAAAAATGTGTTACTTTTGAAGTGTTAGCTAAGATACAGTACTGCAAAACTACAAGCCACACACATCGTTTTTAGGCACGAAATAAATTTTCATTACCAGCCTTGAGATAGCCCAAACAGAGTACAAGACATGAATAAACGTTATGAAACCAAATGTTGCATATACAGTTTCCCAAATCTCCAAATGTAGAACATTCTATCAGCCATATATTTTCGAGCTTAGGAAACATCGATAAATACTGCCAATATATATGGGGCTACAAGACAAAATCTCCAAATGGAGAACATTCCACCAGACATATATTTTCGAGCTTAGGCAACATCGAGGAATTCTGCCAAATATAAATGGGAAATACAAGATGTTTGTATTGAGTAAGGACTTGATTTAAGCTGCACGCTAATGAATGGGATAAACAGACTGAAGGCTACAATGTGAGGACATGAACAACTGAATTTAGCAATTTTACTTCTCCATTCCTTAACCTTAACAAAGCCTTTTGTCCCAAACAAGTTGGGGTAGGCTAGATATGAAACCCTGTCACGAGGACTTCTCAGGAGGTCACCCATCCTGGTACTACTCTCGCCCAAATGGGTTTCATATCCATGGGACTGGCTAGTTTTTACGTTGGCTCGCCAAGCCTATCACAACCCTTAGATATGAAACCTTTCATGAGGACTTTCCAGGAGGTCACCCACCCTATTACTACTCTCGTGGGTTTCATATCCATGGGACTGGCTAGTTTTTACGTTGGCTCGCCAAGCCTATCACAACCCTCCTCCTTTATCCGGGCTTGGGACCGGCTATGCCTAGAAGACATAGGCGGAGTTCAATTTTACTTCTCCATTGTGGCCACTAAAACATGATTACAATAGGAGATTACAAGGAGATAGATTAACTAAAAATCTGGGTAACAGACCACCAGAGATACAAAAGGGAGACATAATATCCGTTGACAGCAACTATTAGCATATAATCAAACTGAAAGTGCATTGGCAACACAAATCTTGTGGTAAGCAGTCAGCAGTGTGATATCAATGTTAAGTTTTGATCAAAACGGAAGTGAATAGGGGAAGGAGAAATTGTTTCAGATAAGGCTAAGACCAAGTTGTTAGCTTCCAACAAACAACAGCATTTTCAGAAATATAACTCAAATGAGAACTAAAACAAAAGAAGTATCATCCGCGCTGGTGTAATTCATGAGCTGAGGGTTGGATGCAGAGCAAGGACAATTTTGTTGAGGACAACAAGAAATAATGGCTAATCAGAGCCTCAAAGGATGACAGAAGGAAAATAGATAGCAATGTAGCATGAAGACCATATTGCAAATCTGTTAAGGTGTCCAAGGATCATGGTTGCACTTTCAGTTAAACTGCAAAGGTTTACTAGAGTAGCGAGAAGTTTGACATTCTTAAAGAAAACTAGAGAAATCAAGCAATAGAAACATAACTAGGTTTTGCTTCCATTACATATAATGAAGCTCTGATAGATTTCCCCACCTCAAAGACCCAATCAGACGACATTTACCCCGATGGTAGGAGCTCAGTGTGCTCTACAATTTATAGAACTATCCTTAACTTCACTTAATGCAAGAACCAAGCTGTGCCATCACTTCAATAGAGAAGTTGGAACAAGCCACAGAACAACCACGAAATCAGAAATTGAAAGCAACTTATCATATTTGCAATCCAATTCAGCCAAGCATGAAAACTTGAACAGTAGCCGAGCAGCGTTGCTAAGTCTCTAGTAATCTACCACACGAAGACAATTAACCATGACAATCCGACTGTGCAGAAATGTGTAAATTCCAACAAAAAACCTAACTCCCACTGAAAATCCCCCTACCCAACAACAAAATGGTACCTATCTAAACACAGTACCAGCCCCAAATCAAACCCAAAACCTATTAATTTCACCACAAAGCCAAACCCCTGAAATCCTAGAGAGAAGAACAATCAGAAGTCAGGGGCATAGGATCAGATCCGCACCTAGTTGCTGGAGGGCTGGTCTACGAGCTTCTTGTCACGGCGCTCCATGGCGACGTCCCACATGTCGTTCCCGATGTGCTTCGGCTGCATCCAACAAACCACGCCCCGCCTCAGCACGAGAGAGATTTGGATTGGGAGTGAAATGGAAAGGGGGGAAGCGGAGATACCCTGCCGTGCGCGGCCCTGTGGATGTAGTACTGGGCGTTGCCCATGATGCAGAGGAAGCCGCCGATGATGCCCAGCGGCAGCATGGCCTCCAGCCAGTGGAACCGCGCCATCGGGAGCTGGACGGGGAGACGGCGGATCGGGCGACGGCGACGGCGAGATTTCCCGATTCGCGAGCTATCCGGCGGTTGGGGAACTGGGTTGCGACGGCGAAATGGGTTCTGGACTTGGGTCTGGGTGGGACTGGGGAGGGTGTTGGGCCAGAAGCTTGGGCCGGGCTTCCAGGCTTTGCCGGTCCAGATGTTTGCCGAAAACTTTTTTTTTACCTATTGGAGTCATGAGACCAATAGGGATGTTTTTTTTTTTAGAATTCCACTAGGGATGCTAATAAAACAAAATGGAGCAGGGTTTCAATGGAGGTAACTCCAAGAAGACCAAACTTTTGCATTAACTCCGAGCGGTGGTGGTACAATATAGACTAGGAATCCAAAAGGAAAAAAATATTACAAACAAGTTCTGCCGTTTTGCACAAAGGAACTCATACCGAAATTGGAGAATGTGACCATGTCCGTCTCCATCTCCACCAAGCTCGCTACGCATCCAGCCATGATCAACCACCACGACTCCGGGGACATGGCCCCTTGTGTCGCGCCTGTGGGAGACAATCATCACCCCAAGAGAGGACACATTGGGGAAAAGGGCCTTTGATATTGGAGGTTGAAGAAGACCTTGAGCCAGCCATCGAGCGCAAGTAGCCAAAGGGAGAGGGGCCGCAAGCAGGAACAACACCACACTAAGTCGCCCAACACCGTCTTCAAGTTTCGGCAACCAAAACTCCACCGGCATGACGCCAAACCGAGGTAGAGCCCGACCTCCAGACCAAGTCATGTCCCTAGACCTACTACTAATACTTTGTACAAGCCGGTCTCCTCTCCCTCATCGCCTACAATCGGTTAGGCGGCCGAAGAAGAGAGGGAGAGGAGTCGGGAACAAGGGAAGGAAGAGAGAAGGCACTGAAAGCCCCGAAAAAATATTCTGTTTTAATAAAAAGATTTAGGGTCCGTTCGAATCATCGTCATGATAAATTAGAGTCGTCTGATTTTTTTTTTGCCACGTCTAAATCGAAGCCACGGGATCTTATAATGTTTTTGTATTAATTAATGAAAACCCGTTGAACTTGGCGAATCCAAAGAATTCCAACTGGAGGGCCGTGAGTTGGTCATGAAACCCTGCGTGGTGGAAGTTGAACTCGCAACTTGTGGCGTTCTTTAACACGAAACAAGATCGTTGAAAAAGAGAAGGCCGGGATCCTGTTGTTGGGTGACAAGCAAGGGCTCCTGGATCCGTGCCAAAAGCCTGGCGATTTGACACCCGAGCACATGTGCTCTCGATATCTGGACGGCACATGTTTCGTTGAGATTATGTATCGATCTTTGTCTGTATCCGTGCCAGCGAAGTAAAAACGAAGGGCGCGCGGTAACTTTTCCCGAGCGACCTAACCCTGTGTAACGGGGCCGCTATGGCGCCGCTGCTCGCCGCGACCCCAGCACCCACGTCGTCAAACCAGAAGTCCAGAACCTCCCCACCCCGACCTCAATCCCGGCGCCTACCTCTACTACTCCGCCGTCAAGCCAGCGCCGCCTCCGCGAACCGCAGCTCCGCGGGATTTTGTCCTCATCCGCTTCCGCCTTCTTCGGCAAACATGGAGACATACCTCCCGTAGCTGACCCCTAAATGGATGGAGTTATTGCTTGATCCAGTTGACAGGTAAAATGGATCCCCGCTCCACGTATCCTCAATATTAGCTCTTTGATCTGATGTGATTTGGGGAAGCTTAAGAAGGAGAAGTTGATGTGTTCATAGGTTTCTCCTTGGAGAGGAAGCAGAGCACAACGAAGACCGGCTGTATCTGATGCGTGCAGTGGGGAAGAGCAATATTCGGGGGCGTTCGCCGGCGTGGTAAGCGAGGCTCCGCTCACTCTCCGTCGGCATGATACGGGCCAGTATGAGGATTTGCCCGAGAACGAGGTGGATAGCAAGCGTCCGCGGAAGTCACCGTTGGCATCGCAAGGATCAGCGATTAGAGATGACCGAAGGCTTCAGGGTGGACGAGAAGGTTAGTCTGCAATTGATTTACAGTTCCTTCACTATGAATGTGCGTGAGCAGACTAGCAGAGTGGAGTGATTGTTTTAGAAACGGAGGAATGCTTACTAAGTGGTGAATCTGGCGGACAGTAGTTCCAAAATTTCAGGTACACGATATTTCGTACTAGCAGCTTAGCATTACGAATATTAGTAATCTGGCACACGAAGTGCGGGTAGTCAGTGATAAAAAAATCAGTTAACACACATTACAGACAGTAGACTGAAGTAAGCATCGTTATTTTTCTAAAAAGAAATCACTATTACTATGCTAGTAGTATCTCTCAAGGAACAAGGCAACAAAAAACCATATTTTCTTTGATTAAACCCAAGGATTATATACAGTGGCATCTTAAAAATACAATTCCGAACTCAAATATTTCATCAATCCAAAGAGTGATATGCTTCAATGATAAGTAAGATCTGAAGAATGTTCCTTGTTACGTAGCATTCCAATGTCTTGCATCAGGTTTGAGTGCTCCTGGAAGATGTACACCATTGAAAAAGATTTTTTCACATTGCAGTATTTTTGTCCTACAGAGTACAGACATGTGTAAGAAAAAACTCTTATAGATGCAACTTGTTGCAGTGTCAGGATGCGGGCTTCCAGTAAACCTCTGAACATCCATTTAACTTTTGGGCAACTCTGGATCTATCACAGTGAAGCAAGAGATGGACTAGGACTTGAGGATCGCCTGTCAGAGGTAACAGAAACTTGAAGGCAACACTCTGGTGATAGAAGCGTTGTTCTGCTTTGGCTGGCGGTTTAGCTGGTTTGAAGGTTCTGACAAAAAAATCATGCAGCAGAGAAGCCTAGGGCGAAGGCACCGAGGGGGTATGAGCAAAAGGACACGTTTCTGTGGTATTTGCCACAAACCAGGACGTAAGAGAACCACCTGTCCATATAGAGGCGACGAAGCTAGAGTTGCTCGGAAGTCGTCGAAATGCTCAAGGTGCGGGTTCGATGGTCATTGCGGGACAACTTGCTCCAATTAAATGGTAGTGTTTTTGTTGAAGTTAACAATTCATACGTAGTTCAGCCTGACGGTTGATATGAATGTAGTGGCCTGTCGCCTGGCGACTTGTTGATTTGTATGTCTCGGCCATGAACATTAACCGTGTATCGTGTAAGCTTTCAGATAGGAATGTAGTAAGAATTCGGTTCAGGTGTCTGTTGAAGACACGCAGTTGTAGAGTGTGTAGCTAATTGTGACCTGGTTGATTTTAGATTGGGAAGATTAAGCACCAGTTTTCGTCAATAGTTTTGTTGTAAAGTTGGGACGATGATGGATTAAGCAATGTTGTCGTCTGACGACTGAAGCTGTGTCGGCATTAATTTCTGCAGAGGTATATGGTGGATTGGTGGCGATGGGTTGGCTAACATGATCTCATCATTGTAGTGGAAAACAGAGTTTGACAGGGGTTGGGTCGTGGTGTGTTTGGCTGGCAAGTATAATTCGAATTTTCCTGAGGTAGTTAGATGGAGCGAGTAAGTTATGGTAGTGGAAAACAGAGCAGCAAGGATGTGGTTCTTCAGGTGACTGTATCCTCATCCATAGTACAAGGCGTTGTGAACTGAAAATGGTAGCATCAATATGTGGACAACATTGGTTTTCCCATGTGTGCAGGGTAAGGATGACTCCAACGGGGCGACGCATCGAGTCCGCGCGCATCCGTTCGTGTCCGCGAGGGACAAAAAACACGGCCCAACGGGGCGACGCAAACGGATCGCGGTCCGTTTTTTGGTCCGCCGCGACGCATCCCTGGCCCAAATTTGGGCCACCGATGCGTCGACCCCGGACGCGAAACGGAGCTCTTTTGTGTCCTCCCCTGTTCCGCTTTTGGAGGCAAAATCCACAGTCCAGACCTACCCCATGGCCGCCGCCGCCTCCAGGATCGCCAAGGCCGCCGCCAAGACCGCCGCCGCCGCCGAGAGCCTAGAGCTGGCCGACGACTCCGCCGGGCTTGCTCCCCGGCTGAAGAAAGTGAAGAAGGAGCTCACGGAGGAGCAGAGGGCCAAGGAGATGGCCAAGCGGGGCCAACGGAGGAGGAGGCTGAAGCAGGACAGGCTCGACGCCGCCGCCAGGGCCGCCGCCGAGGAAAAGGGCGACGACGACAACGCCGACCTCGTGACCAAGACCGCGACAGCTGCCCTCCTCCTCATTGGACTTACCCCGTCCGCGGCGGCGGTTAGGGTAGCGACTGCGGCGGCGGTCGGGGTTTCCTCTACCGCGGCCAGCTCCAACGCTTCCACGGCCCGACCTCCAAGGTCGAAACCGCTCGCGACCGCGCCATCTCCTGCGCACGGGTTCATCCCTGGAACCATGCCGCCGCGGGTTTCTCCTACCTCCGATGAGTCGGTCGAGGTAACTGCCCTCGTTCTCAACCCGCCTGCGACACCGTTGGTCGCACAGTCGCCCGCGCCGCAGACTGCGGAGGCTCGTGCAGCTGCCCCGCCAGTGGTCGCCCCCGCGCGTAGCCTGTTCGGCACTGTGCCCACGCCATCGCCGGGTGACCCCAGGTACTACGAGGAGGACGATGACCCCAACTACGGGGAGGACGTCCTCCTGGCCATGGTCTGCGACAACACCCAGTACGACGGCGACGACTACAATGCCGGGGATGATGAGACTCTACCGACCGGCCCCGATGTGATCAACATCGATAATGAGCCGGTCTTCAACGAGCTCGATGCCGCCGCCGCGGCCATGAGGAAGAAGGTCAGCCAAAGAGGCGCCTCGTTCACCACCGCTGAAGACATTCTCATTTGCGAGTCGTGGATCGAGGTTGGAACCAACCAAATCATCGGGGCCGAGCAAAAAGGGTCGGCATTTTGGGGCCGGTTCACCAAGCGCTACAACGAGGGCCGAATCCTTCCGCCCCGGAACATTCTGACGCACCGGACCGAGTGTTCAATCTCTAAGAGGTGGAACCACATTCAAGAGCAAATGAGCAAGTTTTGCGGCGCCATTGAGCACATCGAAAGCCGGCCGCCGCAAAGTGGCTATGGAATCAAGGAGCAAATGTTGCAAGCTTTGGATCTCTTCAAGCCTCAATATGGCAAGGTCTTCACCTTGACCCATTGCTACCGGGAGCTCAAGGACCAGGAGAAGTGGAAGGAGCTGTACGCCTCCCTCAAGAAGGCGGGACAAGCGGACATCTTGGTGTTGACAAGGGAGAGAGCACAACGGAGAAGGAGAAGGACGGGAGGCCAAGGGGAAGAACAACTCCAAGGCCGAGCAGAAGCGCGATGCAACGACCCTTGCGTTGCAAGAGACTTTGAGCGGGTTCCTATCCCAAAAGGATAAGACCTGTGACAAGAGGGAAGAGAGGAGACAAAAGGAACGCCTCGAGAGAGAGGCGGCTTCGAAGCTCTACTTCGAATTGCAAAAGAAGAGGCTTGACATAGAGGAGGAGAACGCTCGGACCCGGGCGGCGGAGGTCGAGATCAGGGGCAAGGAGGGCGAGGCAAGGACCAAGGAGGCCGACGTGAAGGCCAGGGAGGTGGAGCTCAAGGCCAAAGACCTTGAACTCGCCCTACGCGCCGAGGAGGCCAGGATCATGGACATGGACATCTCCACCTTCACCCCTAGGAAGAAGGCCTACTACGAGAAGAAGCAAAGGCAGTACATGGATCAGGTTTGATCTATTCTCGGTCCCTTCTACATACTTGTGTTGAACTATGGCCAACATGGCCGGAAAAACATGGCCGGTGGCCGAAATTTGTAATATTTTGGGCACACCTGGGGACATGGCCGATGGCCGCAACTTGTAATGTTTTGGGCACACCTGGGGACATGGCCGATGGCCGCAACTTGTAATGTTTTGGGGGCGTGGAAACGATCATGCCCGAAAATGATCAAAAACCCTGGCCGGACGGACTCAATGCGTCGGCCCGTTAGGGGCAGTGGCCGGAAAGGGGCGGACGTGGGCCGGACATGGGTCCTTTTGGCGACGCAAACGGACCAAACGCGGACCAAACGCGCGTCCGTTTGCGTCGCCCCGTTGGAGTCATCCTAAGATAGTGAAGCAGTCGTCGTTTAGCTGAGCTGATGCTCTGTTTCGGCAATCGTAGAAGCAATGAAGGTCGCAGCGTTCGCCGGACCAGGTCCTCTAATATTATTTTGTGCACAAGGCATGAACCTTTGAAATTTCCTTTTCTTCAGAAACGGAACAGAATGGTCTAGATACCGGACTGTGCCGTTCTATTTAGTCAGGGTGTGTTTGGTAGACTGTGTGGGCTGAGAGATTCTTAGCCCAACCTAGCTGAGCTACGTATCCGTTGTTTGGTAGGCTGGGTCGGGCCGTCTTGGCAGTGCCGGCATCGTGCAGAAAATGCCTCTGGGCAGTGCCGGGTTGGGAAGCTCGAATCGAGCTTCTCACCTCGCCCCGGCTCACCTCATCCCGCAAAACACTGTTCGCGTAGGACGAACGCACGCGGTCGTCCACCCCGTCCCTCATTTCCCCCTGCTCTCGCTCCCTCCTCGCTCTTCTCTTCCCCTGCTCCTGTCCCGAAACCACCACCGCCGCTTTAAACCTCCACGACCGCCGCCTTCTGAAACCGCCGCCGCCGCTGTAGGCCCTCCACAGCCGCGCCGCACCTCTCCCCAGGCCGTGCCGCCGGCTGCACCTCTCCCCAGGCCGCGCTGCCGGCTGACGCTGCAGGGACACTGCCCCGACGCCCGCCTCGTCCCGAAGCAACTCCAGCGCCGCCGACGTCCATCCTCGCGCCCGCCAAGCTCCGGCCAGCACCGCCACCGACCGTCCATCGTCGCGCCCGCCCCTCTCTGACCAGCACGAGCTGGAGCCGCGACGAGCACGGCGTAGCTCCCAGCGCCGCCCCGGATCGACGCGCAGTTCCCAGGGCCGCCCTGAACCGTCGGCCGCCTCCTCGCGCCGCCACAAACCGCCGGCCGCCTCCTCGTGCCGCCAAGCTCGGAGACGAGCACTTCCAGACGTTCTCCGTCGCCGGAGACGAGCACTTCGCGGCTTTCCTCGCGCAGACCATGATTTGGGAATTGCAGAGGACCCAATTGCTTTTTTATTTTTTTGTTCAAGGTTCTTTGTGTAATAATTAGGACCTGTTCGTAATTTCAATTACTGGACCCTACTCTCAGCCTGGCCCAACAAATACAGGCCACCAAACAGCTTCACATCCCAGCATGTTTTAACACATACAGCCCACCAAACACTAAACAAAATCCCAACCCAACCCGGCCCAGCTCAGCATGTCTCTACTGAGAAAGCTATGCCCAGGTGATACAACCTACCAAACACACCCTCAGTCCCGCGTTCGATCGCCGGCAGCGTGTGCATTTAATATCGGTACAGCAATGGGCCATGTGCTGCTTTTACTACGGTTAAAATGGGCTGAAGGGAATGGTTCATACGAATCTTGATGAGAACGTAGCTACAGGATATAGGGAGCAGCTGTGCTCGGGTGCCAAAGTGCATTGCCGCCCAAAATATTGCTACTTTGCAGGAAACAGGAACATGGAAAGGTAGAGGGGTGTGTGCGGGATGGGATGGAGATGGCGCTTTTGTCTCGGGCCAGGAGTCCCTTTTCACGGAGCTGTGACAACAAGGTTCGTTCGTACGTGGGCGTATCTGCGTATGGCGTCGGGGGATCCTCTGCTTTCCTGCTAGCTAGCGTCGTAGTACGAGGCTGACCTATACCAGTCAGTCACAACCACAACTCACAACTCCCAAGTTACATCACGCTGGTGTACGTGTGTCGGGAGAGAGAAACGGAGGGTGAAAATATTTTACAGGGTTATCTCAGAATCTCGTGTTGCTGCTGCATTTCCAACGGATGAAAAATTCAGAGCACAGGCTTGCGGGCAATTTTTATGAAATCGACCCTTTTTCATACTTATTAATTATTGCACAAAATAAACTAAAAATCCAAATATTTCACGATCTATCTTTTCTCATGTCGTGGGGCCCTAGGACGCCATGCTCTACTGCATGCTCAGGCAAAAGGCGTCATAACCTTGCACGTCAGATTAGACGGGTCCGCATCTTAATTCTACTCGGAGAAAGAAAATAAAGAGAGAGGCGGCGCCTAGGGTTTTAACCCTACCCGTCGCCGCCGTTGCCATCTACATCTTCATTGTCGCCGCCGGCAAAGATTCGACGGGTCCTCGCCTCCTCTAGTTGCCGTTCTGGCACTACGAGGGGTGGGGACCTCGGACCTGCGCACGGCGCTATACGAAGGTTTCTAATGTTAGAGCCTGGTTTTGATCGTCATCTTCTTCGTTAATGGAGATGGTATCGTCTGTAATAAATGATCTCCCACGCTTCGTTCGACGACGAGATATCCTTCCCGACGTCAATGGTGGTGTTGGAAGATTAAGTCTGTTTAGGTATGGTTCTTCAGATCTTAATTCGTCAGATCAATCTTGGAGTGTTTCTCATGGTCGCCGCGAGGAGGTTTGTCCTCGCAATATCTAACCCGGCTACTACGTCTTCGGCAATGGTGATTCGTTCTCTCGGCTCCCAACAGCGTCGACAAAGTGGTTCGGTTATTTGTCCCTGGAATATCAGTGGTGGTGCTCTTGCCGATGTTGTTTGATTAATTTAATGGTTTCGTGCGTGCACAAAGCCTTAGCATTGCGGCTCAAATTTAAAAAGGGAGAACCTTCGGTGGTATTCACATGTGTGCTTTGGTGGTTTTGGCGTTGTTCTACGACTGCCTTCAGAAAAGTACAAGATTGTGTCATGGATGAATAAAAGGCTTGAAGATCTCATAGATTTGCTAGTCTATTTTAATTTTGTTTTTGTAATCGGTTTAATCGTGTACTCTTTGTTAGTTTAATATATGTGGAAAATTCAAAAAAAAAAAGGGTCCGCATCTTGAACGGGTCCTGGCCCGGGGCACCATGCTATATTGTTTTAGACTTGCAGTGCAACTTCTCCGAACAAGAATGCAATGATGATTACCCTAAAATAGATAATCGGCTAAATGCCTCACTAGGACACGAAGTTGTTTTGCATGAGTGAATTAAAGAAAACAAAAAATACCGAGAAAAATTAAAAACAACAAATGTACTCAAACTCAACAAACAATGGTGTCTTGGCTAGTAGGCACGGCGCTCTAGCCCGGTATGCCACGCTATCGAGGTGCAAGCCCTTCATATGGTTCATGAATCATGACGCCTTTTGCCAGGGCGTCGTGTAGTAGAGCATGTCGCCCAGTATCAGCGCCACTAGAAAGAGTTACATCGTGAATGCTTTTTATTCTTTTTGTCCATTTTGTGCAATAAATTTATAGAAAGGTCAATTTTGCCAAATTTGCACCGGCTTGCCGGCCAACCATGCATCGCAACGTCGATGCCAGTGTTGTCCTAGCAAGATACCGCGTTGTGCGGGCGACGTTGCACGCTGAACTCATCACCGTACCTTCATCTCATCTTAGAGCATCTCCACCGGTGGCCTCCAAACGACCCCCCAAAGGCCCATTGGGGGGCCAGACACAAAAAACCGCCACCAGTGGCAGCCCCCAAAGCCTCGCCCTGAGCAATTTTATGTCCGGCATCCCCAATCGGGCCTCCAAGTTTGGAGGCTCTCCTGGGGGTGCCAAACATTGACCGGACATGGCCTCCGACAGGTGTGCCCCACCCGTCATAGACATAGGGCGCGAGGAGATGCTCTA
The DNA here is from genome assembly GCA_947311845.1 of Poa pratensis. NCBI lineage: Eukaryota > Viridiplantae > Streptophyta > Magnoliopsida > Poales > Poaceae > Poa > Poa pratensis. The sequence goes on from CAMZMU010000035.1 coordinate 58,994,000, forward strand.
AATTGCGTCGTGCAGGAGGTCGTTCCGCCCGCGTTAATGGCGACGCGTTTCTGCAGGCGACGAAGTGACGGGACGGCGAGACGTCTGCGGCACGCCTCACAATTACGCCGGCGCCCAGGCTTTCCCGGCTTTCCAAGCGTCGGTGTGGCCGAATAGCGTCGCCGCCACATAACTCCGATGCGACGCATGCTCACCCACCCGCCGCTTCCCGCCCATCGCCACTGTTTCCCGCCCAGCGCCACCGCTTCCTCCTGCCTATATAAACACTCCTCCGTCGTGCTGTGCAGCCTTGATGACCCACAAGTATAGGGGGTGTATTATACTTTTGATAAATAAGAGTGTCGAACCTAACGAGGAGCAGAAGGTGTTGACAAGCAGTTTTGATATGGAATTCACTGTGAATACTAACAGACAAGTTTTTAGGGGGTTTTATATAGCAGATAAATAAAATACAAGTAAATAAAATGCAGTAATAATAATTGCAGCAAGTGACCCAATCATTTCTACAACAAAGGACAAGCCGGTAGGTTTACTTATGATGACCAAACGTTCTTGAGGACACACGGGAATTTCGTCAAGTGCTTTCGCTTCATATAGTTGATTAATCTTCATTGTTTTGATAAGTGTTGTGTGGGTGAACCTATACTAATGCACCGCCCTTTCTAGGACTAATACATACTTGTGATTATACCCCTTGCAAGCATCCGCAAATACAAGAAAGTAATTAAGATAAATCAAACCACAGCCTTAAACTCTGATATCCTGCATCCTTCATGCATCGATATACCAACGGGGGTTTAGGTTTCTGTCACTCCGGCAACCCCACAATTGGCAACCGAATGCACAATTCATTCCCCTAGGCCCATAAAGGTGAAGTGTCATGTAGTCGACGCTCATATGACACCACTAGAAGAATAACACCACAACTTAAATATCAAACCATTAAATATTACTCAACATAATTCACTACTAACATCAAGACTTCTCCCATGTCCTCAAGAACTAAACGAACTACTCACAAGACATCATATGGAACATGATCAGAGGTGATATAATGATGAATAACAATCTAGACATAAACCTTAATTCAACGGTTTCACTCAATAGCATCAACCACAAGGAGTAATTAACGCCGGGAAAACTTCCCCTATGAACTAGACAAGATTCAACCCTAGATGTTACAGCGGAACAGAGTGGAGCGGCGGAGATGATGGTGCTGGCGGTGGAGATGATGATGATCCCAATGAAGTCTAGCTCGATGACGGTGAAGATGGCGACGATTTCCCCCTCCGGGAAGGAATTTCCCCGGCAGATTTCTCCCTGCCGGAGAGCTTTTCTCTCTCTGGTGTTTTCCGCCTCGTGGAGGCGGCGGAATATTTCCTCGACGATCCCCTAGGCTTAGGGTTTCCTGGGGATGATGTACGCGAAGGGGCACTGGCAGAGGTGGGCCAGGGCCTCCTCACCACCTGGCGGCGCGGCAGCAAGGTGGGCCGCGCCACCACATGGTGAGGGCCCATGGTGGCCCACCTTGGCTTCCCCTTTTGGCTACCTCCGTCATCTGACAAAATAGGAACTTCGGGATGTTTTCCTCGAATTATTGATCTTCAGAAATATGGTGTCTTGACGGCCCTTTTTCCAGCAGAAATCTGACTCCGGTGGTTAATCCTCCAATAATCATCAAACATGCAAAATATGTAAAATAACATAAGTATCATCTCTAAATATGACATATATCAATGAATAACAGTAAATTATGATATAATATAGTGATGCAAAATGGACGTATCAAGCCTCACCACACCACCACTCGCCGTAGTCCATCGCCACCGTAGTCCACACCATGCCTCGCCGCCTCCAGACCACTTGGTCTATCCTCACCCAGGCAGCGCGCCGCGCTCACCCTCTGGGGCAGGAGGAGCACGAGCCGGAGCAGGCGTCGGAGCAGGCGCTGCAGCCTGTCGTCGATGAGCCGCCCTTTGATTGGGCGGACGTCGACGGCGTCGACGTGGAGGAGCAGGAGCCGGAACAGGAGGTTCCTTACCCTGGGCAGGAGCCGCCTCCGGAGCAGGAGCAGGCGCTGGCGCCGGAGCAGGAGGTGCCGCCGCCGCTATGGCCCGACCAGGTGGTCGCGTGAACTCGTTCGACACTTGGCGCAACGAGCAGGCGGCCCAGCAGCTCAGGCAGGGCTACGAGGCGGCTGGCGACGCCGTCGAGGCTGCCATCAGGCAGGCCTCCATCGCGACCGTGGAGCGGGACATTCGCTGCCGCGCCTTCATGGCCTCCGAGCGCACGGCATACGCAGACCTCAACGCCGTGGCCGCGCAGCGGGAGGATGCGGCCACGATGGAGGCCGCACAACAGCGGCTCACGAGGAGCTGAACCGGATGCGCGAGGCAAAGCAGGCAGCAACGAGGGAGGCAACTGCGAGGGACGCAGAGCGCGAGAGGGCTGCCAGGGATGACATGCGTCAGGCGGCGAGCGCGCTCCGGCAGGAGAGACGTGTCCGCTCGCTTTTAGCCCAGGCAGCCCTGGCAGGAGAGGCGCCCAAGCACGACGACAGGCAGGCCAAGGCGGAGTTTAGATTAGGGTTTAGAGTAGGGTTTAAATTTTAATCGTTTAGTTTAAATTTATATCCTTTAGTTTAAATTTGTATCGTTTAGCTTAAATATGAATGAATATTGAAATTTTAAATGCGCTGGCTCGATCGATACTAGTGTTCGACAGTTCGTGCGCCCACAAGGTGTTCGACAGTTCGCTGAAAAATTGGGCCGTTTGGGGTGAGACTTTGGGGGTGCCGCTGTGGGCAGCCTCCAAATATTGCCCGACACATATCTGGCACACCAAACAAGGCTCAATTAGAGATATGGTACAACGATTTAGAGGCCGCTATGGAGATGCTCTTACCATACATAGATTCCAGCCCTGCTGCCGCGGGGGCACACCTCCCCTGCCGCTGCTTGCTACGATGGCACCCACCCTCCAGTGTCCTCCACTCATGCACGCGGTCACGCCCTGCTTCCCAACAAGCGCTGCCGCCGTGCAGCGGCAGAGCATCCTATGCCGTTTCCACGCTGCTACGAGCGGTAGAAGGCTAGAAGCGGCAGAAGAAACAGGAAGCAGAAAGAGAGGCGGAGGGGAGGAGCACGTGGTGGTGACACGATCGCCGCACGGACGCCGCTATAGAAAACCCAGCCGCGGACTGATTCCGGCGTCCCCATGTCCATGTGCTCCCGCTGTACGGACGGTCGCTCCCCGAGCACGTAGGTACAGTACGTGGGTAGGTAGCGCGTAGGAGGTGGCGTTTTCATCGTCGGTCGGTCGGTCGGTTCATGCACGTGTCGCCTCAACCAGGACATGAGTACTGGGTTTTGCACTGCACGTATTCGTCTCCATTTCCTGGCCTCGTTTTCTTTTCTCGCCTCGGAACAACACCTCGGACAAAATCTTTGATTTTACCTGGCTCCCTGGAACTAGCTATTGACACATCACACGCTCTAGAATTTCTAGTATTTGCTACCTAAACCTATACTAGACCTATGTTCAATGAACGTTTGTCAGGATATTTGTTAAGAATCCTTTTGCAAGATACTTGTAGACCCTACAAATAGGCGCACCAGTTGAAAACGAAATGCATTTAAACTAGTTAAGATTACGAAAGTAAAATTGTTTAGTATAAATCAATCAAGGGAGCAAAGTACAATTGGGTGTATTCCTTCTCCATGATTCACTTGGCCTCCTGTGTCGTCACCCGCTCCCTACCATGCTTCTTTGCAGCCGAAGGAAGTAGACTAACATTATCATAGTCAAAATGTGGTACTTGACTAGCAAAAGATGCACATGCATATACAGAGACCGGATATCCTATGGAGATACTAAGAAAGAAAGAAAGAAAATTAGACCATAGATTTTAAGCATTTTTTTAATACTCTTGATTTAGGGTGAGAACATTAACAAAATCATACTTCTCCATGGATAAATATACTATCACGAACTTCAAAATTATAAAATTTCATTGTAACTTTTCTTTATGTCTATCAGTGTTATAAAAATGTGCAAACATAAGACACCATTTCTTTAAAAGGATAAATTGATATCAATTATATACGTCACATGGCCCCATATTAGTTAATCCTCGATCAAGACTCAAAAAAGCATTGCATATCCAAAGCAGTAAGCAGCTAATTGTGTGAGACTGCATAACATTATAATATTGTTTCTTCACATTACGAAAATTTGGCAAGAGGGAATGAAAGGCTGCCAGTCTACCACCTAGATATGAATATAAGGGTTAAAACGCATTCCCGCTCATCACATCAAAAAACTCAACAAGAAATGTTGTTGGTAACATAGTCTCCAATGTGATTACTGTCAAAAGGGGTGAAGAAACATACAACCGGGTGGATGCACGACCACCTCCTTAAGAAAGCACTCCAATATCTCGCAGTTTAAGGGGCTTAGGTTAGAGAGGAGGACTGGACTGGTGATGATGTGCATTTGAGATGGGGTAGTGTCGGTGCAGCGAAACATTAATACCCTTTAGGGGGGATTATGATAGTAAGAACATATGCTCGATAGGAGCGGGTCCAAGAGAACAAAGGGTTTTGCAGGAAAGGTTGGTTTGGTTGCTTGAGCGATTGTAAAATTATTTTAGCATGCAACTAATACTACCTTGCACAAGATAAACCTTACAAAGTATGTGCGTCTAAAACCGTGTATGGTGGCAATAGCAATTTTCATGAGCTAGATGGTCCTATTGATTTACTGGGTTGTATATACATCAAAAATGCATATACTAACTGAGAAACATAAGTTATAAGTTTTTCTCCTTTAAAACTATCACCTATTTATCGCAGAAATATTTTCTCAAAAAGTTATACTAAGGCTGTAACATTTGAAGATTACTGTTTATACATTAACCTTTATTTTTTGGGTAGTTTTTTTTACGATGTTGACTTACTTAGGTTCTTTTCCATCCATTTGTTACGAATAGTAGGTAGCTACAATCGGCCCGGGCTATGCGACGGCGCCATCGACATGGGGACATGAGAAGGTTACCACGTACTCCTACGTAGTACACCGTATTAATTTTTTCAAACATGTGTAAGATTTTCTAGCATACTATTAATCAAGCGCCCCGTGTTTCATGTGATAATTCGACAACCGCAAAGTATTTGGAATTTTTTATTTTCCCTGCCGGCCGGCCCCTACCGTCCCTCGCGTAGTTCCCCTCCCGCCGCCGTCGCTAGGAGCGTCGCAGCCCCTGTGGCGTGCTCGCGGCGGCGGCGGCCCTCCTCGGCCACATCTGGATCGGCGTGGCGGCGCCCTGCTCCGGCCAGATCTTCGGCAGTGGTGCGGGCTGGCGGCGGCCAGGGTGGCGTGCGGCGGCGGCGGACGGGAGGACATCGACGGTTCGATCCGGGCCCAGATGGGTCCTGGCAGGCCGAAACTGTCCAGACCTCCAATTGCGTCAATGGCGTGCACATCTGGGCTAGTCCCGCAACACGAGGATGTCGAGTGCTCCGGCCCTGGACATGGTGGTGGTGGCCTCCTCCTTCGCCGGAGGTGGTCGGCCGGCTGATTCCGGCGGCGAGTTGGGAGGCGTTGCTGCCAGTGAAAACCGAGCTTCGAATCCGTTCAAGCAGGCGATGGCGGCGTCTATGCGTCCTTACCTTGGTGAAGGCATCGCCACTAGTAGGAAAACCATTATAGGTAGGTTGTATTCTGTGGCGCACCCCTAATTGGTGCGTCACAGAAATATAATTCTGTGGCGCACCAGGCCTGGTGCGCCACAGAAATGTGACTTTCTGTGGCGCACGCGGCCAGGTGCGCCACAAAAATATGACTTTCTGTGGCGCACCAAGCCAGGTGCGCCACAGAAAGTCACATTTCTGTGGCGCACCAGGCCAGGTGCGCCACAGAAAGTTATTCAGGGGGCAGGTAAAAAATTGAAAAAAAAAATTTGTGGCGCACCAGGCAGGTGCGCCACAGAAAGTTGACATTCTGTGGCGCACCTGCCTGGTGCGCCACAGAAAGGTCACATTCTGTGGCGCACCAATCTGGGTGCGCCACAGAATCTCATTTTTCAAATCCCACCCCCCTCGTGGATCGCCTTTTTTAGTCTTGCAGGAATTAAAAGAAAATGAAAAAAATTCAAAAATTAAAACCCTTTGACATGTGGCTAGGTACGAGTGTCTAGTATGTGTAGAAATTTTGAAATATGAATTTTGACCTTTTCTGCAACAAATGAAAAAGAAATCTTTGTACGGACATAACTTTTGCATACGACGTCGAAATAACGCAAATAATATGTCAAAAAAATCGTGAGAAAAATCCGAGTTCGATTCCACCGGGTTTACCCGGTCAGCAATTCATAGATTCCTCAAATTCAAAAAGAAAAAAAAAGTTATTTCACACAGACGAGTTTTCGCAGCAAAATCAAAAAAATATTTTTTTTTGAAAAATTCAAAAAAGACACAGAAATATATAACAAAGAAGATTGTTGAATGTTTTTAAACTGTTTCGGCTTTTTTGAATTTTTTAGATTTTTTAAGTTTTTTGAATTTTTTTGAAGTGTTTTGACTTTTTAAAGTGTTTTGACTTTTTTGGACTTTTTTGGATTTTTTTTAAAGTTTTTTAGATTTTTTTGAATTTTTTTTGGATCTTTTGAAACTTTTTAATCTCATTTTCAAAGTTTAGAAGTTTTTAAAAAATCTGAATTTTAAAAACGCACATTTATAACACATAGGTAACATACACACATACAAGACTTAAGAGGATTCATATGTTATATATATCAATAAGAACTTGAGTAGCACAAGGGTAGGTGAAGTGGGTGGAACTTAGAAGTTAAGCGTGCTAGGGTTGGAGCACTTTGAGGATGGGTGACCTAGCGGGAAGGTGGAGTTCAAAAGATTCAAAAAATCTGAAAATAATTCGAATAAATAGGATTTTTTATATTATTTCATATTTTGATTTTTCTGATTTTTTTGTAACTTTTTTTGCAGTTTTTGAAATTTTTGAAATTTTCAGAATTTTGTGGCGCACCTGGCAGGTGCGCCACAGACATCCACATTTCTGTGGCGCACCAAGCCAGGTGTGCCGCAGAAAGTGGATTTCTGTGGCGCATGCCATGGTGCGCCACAGAAATAAAAATTTAGTGGCGAGGATTCTGTGGCGCACCCAGCAATTTGGCCGGGTGCGCCACAGAATGTTGATTTGGTGCGCCACTAATAGTGGTTTTCCCACTAGTGCGCTGTGCAGCTACCGTCTACCCACTTGCGTTGCTCCGGGGGAAACCCCAGAACCGGGTTTCTCGGATCGGACGATGGCGGCGCTCTCGGTGTCGCTCTCCCTCATGGGGGCATCGTTCTTTTTTTGGAGCAGTTGCTGGACAGAGGAGACTTGCGCTGCTCCGGGGGAAACCCTAGATCTCAGATCGGACGATGACGGCCCTTTCAGGGTCGTTTTCCCTCCTGGGGGCATCGTTTGGAGCAGTTGCAGGTTGGGACGGGCAAGAGGAGGTGGCGTGTTGAGGCATCTAGCACGTTGACGACGGCGAGTCTTGGCGGCGCGGTGCAGCGGAGTCTTGGCGCTGGACGTGTGATGATGGTAACGCGCAGGTTGGATATGTCGTCTGGAGTCGTGGTGACATCGACGACATGCCTGACAAGGTTGATACTTGGTCCCTGTCCTGAAGATGATGATGGGTTTTGTGGAAGACGGTGGCGGCGACTTCTGTAGCAGGTGCATCGGTGCCGAGGGTCTGCTGAACTGGTTGTGCCCCTTGGTCGCTATCGGGCGGCTTGGTGTGGCCTTCGGTTTTTTGATGATGTGCGTTGGTGTGTGTCACCCCCTTCATTCGGGTTGTAGGTGTAGCGAGCTGTCGCTAGTTTGGTGGTTCACTTAGGGTTAATCCATGTATTCCTCTTGTAAGGTTTGATTGAATAATTGCGGATGGCTGTGTGCATCACACTCGATGCAGAGGCCGGGATCCGCACCCCCTTTTCTAAAATAAAAAATGTGCCTCGATCGAGGTGTTTGAGAGATCGATTGATTTTTGGCTGGGAAACCGGGAGCGTATGTTCATGTCCACGGTGGAGCAAAGTTTGGATACCGTGCACCATGACGATCATGTAGATCTCCTCAAGGCGACACGAACATGGATATCTTCATATCTCGATGGATCGGCGGACGAAAGATGAAACAAGAAGCTAAACGTGGACGACTACTTGTACACTGCTACCTACGAGCTGGATCTATGGAGACACCGATGAGATCTATAGTACGTACTAGTAACACTTAGACTAGTCATAGTGGAGAGTAACATTGAGTGGTAACATAGTTATGTTACTACCTATTGTTACTATCTCTATAGTGGGTAGTAACTTATTTGTGGTGTCATGCATGATAACATTTATTAGGTTGTAGACTCATTTTGCCTTGGTGTGTGTGATGTTCCGGTAACTAGCTATGTTACTCCAACTTCCTCTTTCCTCATTAATTATTTGCCACAACATCTTTTTTACCTATGTGGCATTGATGTTACTAGCAATGTTCCTCCCACTATGACTAGTCTTAGGATGTCTAGCTCGGTGGCCGCAGACCCCATGCTCCACCAGTTTTCATGAATTTGTAGTTTTGTCCATGTGAGTTAATCTAGTCCTTTTTTCCTTTATTTGCTCGAGGCACAAACTCCAAAGTCCCACCGACTGATTGAAGCTCAGATGTTTGAAGCGTGATGATAATGCCGGCCATGTGCTTCGCTACCTATGGACCAGTTTCCATCATTTTCTTGATAGCAGTTATTTGCAGTAATAAACCTGTGACCCATCGTGTTCCCACGGTCCGTGGAGAAGGGCAATGGGATAAAAGTCTGTCATGCAAATGGGATGGGTAGTTAGTAGTGCTATCTACTTCAAGAATTTTGGCCAAACTAAACTTAAGTAAAAGGTCTAACAAAACATACTTCAAAACCAGTCACACTAGTCATAAAGTTGTATGTATATGGTAATAGACTAATAGTAGACATGAGTATATGACATAAAAAAACAAGAATGTTTTTCGAGTGAACTATGTTGATTTTGAAAAGAGGTACACCCATGAGTGCGTTGTTTTTGAAGGACGGGCTCCATGGAGCCCTTTTTTGGAAAATTAAAATGATTATTTGTATGCTTCACAAAATTCTAAAACAAATCATATAATAATTACTTCTACCAGTGTACAGAAAAACAATGTGAAATCTTGGAACAAACAAATTTCTAGATCTATGGTACTAGTAAACGGTGCAAATTTTGAAAAACTTCAAATTTGTTAAGATTTCTCTTTTTTGTGTAGGCCGGAATAGAATACTATTTCAGGTTAAATTTTTGCATGAACGTAAAATGTCGTCATTGTCAAGCATTTACGATTTTGTTGAATCTATAAATGTCAATTTGAAAAGAAAAAATCAGTGTTTCAAAAGGACAGATCTAGATCTCATGTTAGCCATGGATTTTGTCTTTTTTGTACATAGCAGAAAAAGTGTCATAGGTTTATAATTGTTCCATTTGTACTCTCAGTGAATAACATGACAATATCAACCAAAATACGCAACCCGTTATCACCAGCTCTAGGAACACATGACCCGGAAAAAAAACTGATTGTATGGTGTAGATAGTACCGCGAGGATACAATCACATTTGGCTATGTAGTGCGAGTGTGCGACACAAAAACATCCATAACTATTGTCGGCTACTGAAACACGAGATCATCACACAGACTATCTAGCGTGACGCTAATTTTGTTTCTTGTACCCACCAACAACAGAAATACATATGCTACCAATTCTTCAAGTTACCACTTATTACCCACAAGATCTATCTTAATAATAGTACTTTGACGTATACGCCAAGTTATCAACTCGTTGACAATGCGCTAGGTAGTCACCTTGTATGTTCATGAGAGACCAAATAATAAGACTAGCACAACTGGCACAAGGTAATGTCACATCCACCAAGACAGAAGAACCCTAGTTAAGAGTTTGCTATAATTCGCCTAATAATACAATATCTTGATACACATTTAATCCGCATCAAACTTTATGGACATGCACAATATGAAGATATGTCGGTTTGTAGCAATATAATGCCATCTACTTATGACACATCGTGGCATTGACAATATTGAGTGGAATATAACTGTCTTTAGCTATAGTAAACTTTCATTACATATGACCATCACATAAATCTCGACTTACCAACATGACATAGACTTGTTTTCTAGCACCCAACTACTTTGTAAACACTTAAATACCTTCTAACTTGTAAACATGACAACCGCTTTTCCAAGCAACAACGTTAGATAACAAACTGACCAAAAACTTGCATGCTGATTTCCTATTTTTTATTTCATGAACAAATTTACAAGATTATTAGCTCATTTTTAATTAGAAAATAACCAAACACTTAAATAATTTAAGCTTATTATGTCTCGACTATCTATTTTGGAATTGATAATTAAGTGGCTTCAATCAAGCAAAAGGAGATTATCATTATTGAAAACCCAACATGATGAAGCACATGATTACGTGTTATTATCTGAAATGCATGGCTTTCAATTTATGTTATACATTTAGTGTGGCGCCTTAATAGACAATGTAGTGCGGGTATAACACATGTTTCTAGCTATCATCAACCTTTGTAACATGAGATCACCATATTTTTGCCATAAGATGTGTCACATATATACATGTCGAATTATGGTAAAAGGATGCCACCATACCTCTGTCATGTGATGTGGCACACACTTCTCTAGCGCTTGCCATCGCTATACTCGAGGAATACCAAACCCTTTACATGTAGGCTAACCCCACCGATATCCTAGCCCTCAACTCATCATTGATGTCAAGTCATCAGTAAGGGTCAATTTACATGATAATTGTGCCATTTATACATTCCATGGATAGCAAAACAAGATCAAGTATCCCTGACAGAAGTTATACACCTAGCAGAACAAAATAATCATAAAGGGTTGCTACAGAAACATCATATACAAACTATTTAGTATGACCTAAATATGCTACCCGACATCACTAGCTCTAGCGGCGTGGTACTATCATATCTCGGCTATGTGGTGTGACGAAACATGTGTATACTTATATCTAATGTCAATACTACAAACATGTGACCTGGAAATCTGACCGTCGGACGTAGAAGCTATCTCCAGGATGCAGTCACATGTTGGTTGTGTGGTGCGACAAAAACCACGTCACTAGCTATCCTCGGCTTTCTATCATCACTTTGATTATCTGGCACTATGCAAACTTTGTTTCTTGTACCCGCCAACTGCACAGACATATATGCTACCAGTTCTTAAAATCAATTGCCATATTAACCACCAGATATATCTTTGGAACAATAATTTAACGTCTACTCCATGTCATCAATTCGTCGATAATGTTTGAGATAGTCACATCATGTGTATTTTCCAAAGCTTATGTAACAAATACATATGACACCAAATCTTAAAATTTAATGTTGTATTAACCATCAAATCTATCTTTCTAGAAGTAACTTGACGTATACGCCAGGTCATCAACTCGTCGACAATGCGCCACGTAGTCATCATGTATATTTCACGGAGACAAAATAATAGTAACACCAACAACAATTGACAAACGGTAATTTCCACCGGTTAAAAGTTTGCTATGTGAAGTTTGATCCATACAAAATCTTGATGAACATTAATTCACATAAAACCTTACATACCCGTGCGCATCAACTCTCCACCGGCGGCTCGTCGGATTCCTTGCCCTCCGGCGGCCGCTTCGGCGGCGGGAGGGCGTGGGATCCCCGGATCCAGGTATGGGTGTAGATTAGGTGTGCGTGGGTGTGTGCTTGCCGGCGCCTGCGTGGTGGAAGAGGTGGTGTTGGAGAAGCTTTTGCTGGCGGTGGACTTCCCCTCCGTTGGTGCGGCTCTGAGGAGCTTCGCCGCGGATCTGCCGTCGCGCCCTGGTTCACGGCTCCGCGGAGCGCTCGACAGGGTATCCCCTTCGCCGGAGGCCGCGGGATGGCGGATCCGGCGTCTGACGATCTGGAGCTTGCAGTTGCGGGTGGCCAAGGTGGTTTCTTCGAGCGTTGTGCAGGGTGGAGGTGCTTGCACCGAGGAGCGTCGACTTCTTCTCCGCGATGGGGAGCCTCCCAGTCCAAGCCATCGGAGGTCGTGCGGTGAGATTCGCCGGCGCAGCGTCGTGCTCGACGAAGAAGAAGCCAGAGCTCGGAAGGACCTTGTTGTAATTTTCTATATTTTCTAGCCTTTTCTGTAAGAATTTTGGCTGGATGTAACTGTAATTTCCCTCGCAAAAAAAAAGACATGCCCATGTCAAGCAAATGCCATTTATTACTCATCACACATACTATGAGATACATGATCCTGACATGGAGATCTCTGTTACACTGGTAAAAAATAAGGAGAGAGATACAGAACCCGGCAGAGCAATGCAGAAAACGGCAAGCAGGTCGGTGCGTATCCTGCGGCTGACCCTGGCGTTACTATAAACCCTAGCGGCGGCTGGGCAAAGATACATGGGACGTGGTGCGCGCAGGGTTTTGCCGAGATTTTCCTAAAAAAGGGGCGTCGCCACCGTGCCGAGAAAAGAAAAGGGAGAATACGAGGCGAAAAACACCTCCTCTCCCTCATCCTCCTCCCGGTTCCCTCACGATTGGTGCGCCGGCCGCCACCGCGCCATGGACGGCCTGCACGGCCCGGACGCGTGCTTCTCCCCGGCGCGGGCCATGTCGCCGCAGCTCAGGCCCCCCGCCGGGCCGCCGGACGTAGGAGGCGGGTACGTAAGGGACACCACGCGCTGTTTGTGAGATTGGGTCTCGTTCCGTCTGGTTCAAAGATTGGTGCTTTGGGTTGTGTGTGTTTCGTGTGTGGACGGCCGGTTCTGAATTGGTTGCCTCTGTTTTTCCTCTGCCCTGCCTTGGGTCGTTCGTCGGATTGGATTGGATGGCGTTCGTCGGTGGCGCAGCCAGTACTTGTCGGAGCTGCTGCAGGAGCACCAGAAGCTGGTGCCTTTCACGCAGGTGCTCCCAATCTGCAGTAAGCTGCTCGGCCAAGGTGAGAGCCTCGATTCGCTTCCTCTTCTCCTCCCGCCGCCGCCACCCTCTCCTGGATTAGGTTGCAATTCAGTCGTTTGCTGTTTCGCCCTGGCCTGACTGCTCCTGCTTGTTCCTCTCCTGTATTCCTGTTGATGCAAATTCGCTACTAGCTGACTCTGTTTTTGGTGTCAATCTTATTTTTGTGCGCGTGTGTGTCACAGTCATGGGTCTCGGAAGCATCTAACTTGATGATTCATACGATTCTTCGGTGCCAGCAGAGCTAGTTTTTCATGCACGTTCCCTTGCTAATGCCGCTGTGTGCTGATGTTTGCTGTCGTGCTCGTGCTAACAGAGATAATGCGAGTGTCATGCGTGCTTAAGCAGCACCAGCACGGCGGCGACTTCGAGAGGATGCCGATGGCCAGTCCAAACCAGATGCATCATCATCATCCGTCGCCCCCGATGCCTAACTTCTGTGGGAATGGTTTTGGTCCCTGGAATGGGGCGCATCCAGAGGTAATTGCATTTGTTATCTGGCACGATGGTGACATGCTCAGTCATCCAATGTATCTGATCGCATCAGCTGTTGTTAAACCTTAAAATATATATACTGCTAAACAAGATCTTGGGGATGTGATAGGTTGCAGCCTATATCTTAGCACCCTTTCATAAGTTGTATCAATCATATGATGTGATACTGCAGTGTTCAGAGTATATCATGTTATCACATCATATGATGAGAGAAGTTGCATCCTCACCATCACATCTGATCGCATCGTATTCTTAGGAACTTAATCTCACCCTTAAGCCTATCCTCTCAACTGTATACCTATACTTACCCTGAAGAGAGAGCTCAGAGCTGTAACCTGAGTTTGTTTAGAAGTGCTACCTGAATTTTCTAATACGATATTAGAGCATCTCTAGCAGAACCCGCAAAACGCCGACCCGCAAAACACATTTGCAGTTCGCGCAACTCGCGGTTTTTTGCTCAGAACGCCGCGCGGCGGAGCAGAACCCGCAAAGCAGAACCGCAAAACAGAATATTTTGTTTTGCGGTTCTGCTTTGCGGGTTCTGCTCCGCCGCGCGGCGTTCTGAAACTGCATATGCAAAACAGCAAAGATAGGCATGAATATCATAAAAATGGAATGATAAATAAATTAGACCTAAATTATAAAGATTCATATTACAATAGTAGGATATTATGAATCCTCACAAATAGTTTATTACAATAAGAGTTTGAATCACACTAATTAAACAATAATTCAATACAAGATGTTGTAGAATAACAATATTGTTTGAATCAAACATGGCTCAAATGAACTAAAAAATAGCTACTGCCCATTGATATCATTACATGTTCCCGGCAAACCAAAAAAGCAATGCCAAATCCATAGATCCTCGGACGCAACGGCCTCAAGCACAATTGTTGCATCGCCTCCCCTGCCACAATACTGTCCATGCCATGCCTTGGGCAGTTCTTCCAAGTCCAATGCATACAGTCAATACTACCTAGCATGCCCGGCCAACCTCGCGGCTCATTCATCGCCATGAGCCTCACGGTATCTTCTTCGTTTGGTGCCCGAAGATAAATCTTTCCGTACAGTTTGATAATTGTTTTAGCAAACACACGAACGGACTCGATCGTAGTATCTTCGCCAATACGAAGATACTCGTCGGCATAGTCAGCCGGGACGCCATAGGCAATGACTCTCATTGCGGCGGAGATCTTCTGGTACGCGCTGAAACCCATCAAACCCGCGGCATTCCGGCGACGGGTAAAGTACCGATAGTTCGCCTCGCAAGCTTCTACTATCTCACGAAAAGAGAGCGGCGCATACGGTACCTTCTCCGGAAGATGTGAGCCGGGTACGTCGGGATTTCGGCGAAGTAATCCTGCATGAGAAGCTCGTTGCCGTAGAAGCGGTTGCGCGGTATGCAAAGCCGGCCAACCTTGGATCCTTGCCGCCGCTTTGCATACCGGTCCTCAAACTCCTTGACGGCGAGGACGGCGACCACCATTTGCTGCCGCCGGCTTGCGAACATCGCCTCCACATCGGAGTCGTCGGAGGAGGACGAATCGGAGAGCACGAGCTGTTCCTCCGGGCTCAACTCCATCTGAAATGGGCAAGGCATACTCAGTACCTACTACTACGGCCGAAATCGAAGCGAAATCGAGACTCACCGGCAGATCGGCGGCGGCGGCGCAGATTTCCGTCCTCCGCGGACGCGGCTAGGGGAAACTGGCAGAAGGGGACCTCCACGGCCGGGGCAGCTCGCGTGCGGCGGGGCGCCGTCAGATGCGGCTGGGAAAGGGAGGGATTCGCAGGCGGCGGCGGCTGCGAGTTGGGGAAGAACAGAGGAAGAACTCGTGGTGAAAACTCCCACCCGCCAACCGCTTTGACCAAATGCAGGGGCCCCTAGAATCGGCGCCGAAATCCGCGAAAACTCGGTTCGGAGGCGCGGATTCACGGGGGCCTGCAAAATCTTTTGCGGGTTGGGTAAATTTGCGGATTCTGTTCTCCGCCGTTTTACGGTTTTCAATCCAGGTTTGACCGTTTTGCGGGTTCGGCTAGAGATGCTCTTAGCAACTCCTGGTTTTTAGCTCAGCTCAGTTTGTAAGAATCTGTAGTGCACTGAAAACATATACATGCTCTGTTTGTTCTGTTCCTCCTTTCACTCTGCTATCAATGCTTGCAGAATTGGCAAGCTTTCCTATCAAATTCACGACCCTGATAATTATGTTTGAATATTTTGTGCTGATTGATGGGATGGAACTGAGAAACAACATATTTTCTTGATATTCTCATTAATACAATGAGAATAAATAAATAAGTAGATATCCTATAATAAGCTCTCTTTTTTCAAGTGTGTAACAAAGTTAAATATTATCTCGGAGTATATTCACAGTTAAGTTTTACATATTCCAAATATCCAGGCTTGCTATAGAAGACTCAAACAGGAAATCAATGTGATTTCTTTATTTCTTCCCCTGTTTTCAAAGTCATACTGTGCTCTTCCACAAAAAAGCAAGACATATTATTGTGTTCTGATATAGTACTATCTTATGCATGTTTAATCCTTAATGAGACTTGAAATACACATTTTTAAAAGAAAAAAGAGACTTGATGATTAAGATAGTTATGTTTCACTAATTCCTGTCTTGCTTGCTAAGCATTAAGAAAGTAGATTAACTTCGTCATAATTAAATTTGGATCTTTTTAGTTATACTTGGCCTACCTGTTCACATTGGTTATACTGCACTCTCGAATCTCGATTCTTATGTTAAGCCTTACAATTATGTCGTTGATCAGAGGGTAGGTTTTTTGCAAGGACCTGTGGGTTGGCAAGGAGCACCACAAAGCCCCTCATCATACATTGTCAAGAAGATCTTTCGGTTGGAAATACCAACAGATAGTTACCCTAATGTAAGTTATAATTTGATTAATTTACATATTCTCAATGTTTAGTGGTATGGAGGATCATTATTTACTCTACTTGCCATACTTGTTCAGTTCAATTTTATTGGCCGTCTTCTTGGGCCAAGGGGAAACTCCTTGAAGAGGATTGAAGCCTCTACGGGTTGTCGTGTTTTTATCAGAGGGAAGGGCTCAATTAAAGATCCTGGGAAGGTGATTCTGACTCTTCTCTTATGTATCCTCGCTCTAGAAATCAGATATATACATATTGTGTGTGTATACGTATCTGAAAGTTTGACTATCACTAGTACATAGTTATATTTGTATAGTACTCTCTTCGTCTCCAGCAAGCTTGCAATGCTCATCTGTCATCCTTCTCATGTCTTGAAGGAGGAACAGCTGAGGGGAAGACCTGGTTACGAACACTTGGATGACCCCCTACATATCTTGATCGAAGCTGAGTTACCTGCCAATGTCATTGATTCAGACTTTCAAAAGCACAAGAGATCCTAGAAGAGTTGTTGAAACCAGTGGTATGTGTGCATGTCTCGAATATCGCATATTCCTTTTGTATGATTATATATTTGTAGCCATTTAACGAAGTAACAAGATCAAAT
This sequence comes from Poa pratensis, assembly GCA_947311845.1. Lineage (NCBI taxonomy): Eukaryota > Viridiplantae > Streptophyta > Magnoliopsida > Poales > Poaceae > Poa > Poa pratensis. Next base: position 59,011,113 of record CAMZMU010000035.1, read on the forward strand.
ATCCAAACCTGACAATATATAGCGTTCCTACTACCCCCATTAAATAAAGTAACAAGATCACACATCGGACCTGACATTATATAGTGTTCCTATTATCCCCCCTTCAACCCTTTATCCAGAATGAGTCCTTGAGACATTAGCATTGACTTCACTAAAGTAATGAACTGGATCTTTGCTCGATTGTTTTTTCCCACCTTGTTTCTCAAAAGTTTATTTTACTGTTGCAGTTGATAACTTGATATGTATAATCTGTTTGTCTTAGTGTACTGCTAAGTATTGACCCACTAGAACTAACACAATGGTTCTAGCGCACTATAATGATTGAAATGAAATGAAGCGTGTTTCTTTAGAAATGCACACAATCAAGTTATTGTCCTTGTATCTCGCAATCAAGTTATTTCCCTGTATCTTTCTAAATATTGTGTCTTTCACATTTTGTTAGGATGAATCGCAAGACTACTACAAGAGACAGCAACTCCGCGAACTTGCCATGCTGAACTCACCACTTCGTGAGGAAAGTCCGCGTTTAAGTCCACATCCAAGTCCCCATCCAAGCCCACGTCCAGGAGGTGCTTCTCCCTTCAGTAACGGTGGAATGAAACGAAACAAACAATGACTGCAGAGGCCTGATCTGATCCTCCCAACTTGACCCTTGAGAAACACCTCTCAATCGATGCCCTCACAACTTAATTTTTCATGATCAAGATTTCATGATGGTGTTGGCATCGTGCGATACCTGTTACTACTAGAATTTTGATCTCCCTTGTGACATTAGCCTATGACTGACTGAGAATGATCCATGAGTAGTGAATCGAACCTCCTTTATAATTAGAACACTTGATTTATTTGTTGCTGGTAATGCTGAGATATGTCACTGTGCAGAATTCTAAGTTGATGTGAGCTAGAGTACCGGAATTTATCTTACATTGCACTGTGTTATCAAAGAGTGTTCACCAATTATCAAGAATACGAAATGTCTACGTGGAGTTCTGCTAACACCAGGATTCACGCTGCCAGCGAAATTCTCCCGCAATTGGTGCTTGCAAGATCAAGGAAATGGGATATCTAACTAATGAGAGTATGAGACTCATCTACCAACTGGATGACCACCTCAAGATCTCAAGGAAGCACTCTTAACTTTGGAGTGTCCTATTTCCTCTTTCCATATTGCACCTGTTCCTTGCACTCTTCTTATCGACACTCATTTCCTCCTGCGGCCACCCCTACATTAGGGCTCACTTGAGGGGCATAAAAAACCATAGGCGCTAGGAGATGGAGGTGCTATATTATGGTAAGGCAGCAGCAGCCACCAGATGTAGGGTGCGATAAGAGGGAGGCCGATTGGCATTTGTGACGGGAGGTCATGTCGGCCAAAGGTGGCTAACACAATTGTCTGATACAAAGACGAGAGATACGACGATGATGCACTGCATATGTAGGGGAAGGCTGATACAACGGTGGCATGGTTATGGACCTATGGTTAAGTAGGTACAACACTAAACAAAAATACAAATTTCTAGGAAAAATGTTGTTTTTGGTACTCAGACGGTCCAACCTAAGCCATCTTGTCACAATATCCTATATACTAAAATAGGTATCCCACTAATCTGTTTCTCTGAACATGTACCTTGCATCTCACCAAACACGCACTTGCACTTCAGAATTTATCATGTTTTTCCATATTTCTTAGGGAGATCAAGTGAATCCATGAACCCCGGTCCACTTTCTTCCACAAGAAACACTTTTTTCTTCACTTTACTAGTAGTCCAAATTTCTACAACTAATTATTCATGCAATATAAAAATACATTTATCTTATTAATTTATATTTTTTTCACTACAATTGTGACTTTGACACTGTTGGACACAACAACCGTGGGAGGCGCTGGGCAAGAGGCCAGTCAGGGCAGCGGCGGGATCTAGTGGCGGCGTGCATGGAGTCGGCAGGCAAGCTGTAGCAGGAACGACCGCCGAGGACTTTGTCTGGATCGCGCCGCTTCATGATGATGCGTCCGCCGCCATTTATGGGAGGCCTCCAAAATACCGGGTTCGAATATTTATTTAGTTTTTCCCCAAAATCAGAAAAGAATGAAAACAGCAAAGTTGAAAAGAAATGACAAAGAGGAAAATGAGCGAAGAGACAAAAAAGCCCATGATCGTGATAAAGGCCCAGAACGGGCCGGCGGGGGATGCTGCGGGCGATATTGGCCAGATGCGACCGTGAAAAACCTCAAAAAAAAAAAAAGATGCGACCGTGAAAGAAAAAAAAGGCAAGCGGGATCAAAATCGGATCAGGAATTGTAATTGGCAACGCCGATGATTGTGATAAATCCGTATACTTGTCCTGCGCTATCCAGTACTTCAGGTGAAACCGCCATCGATCTGTTGGAAGTTTGCAATCGATCCGTCCGCCGCCATGTATGTGTGGCCGGACCTCCCGCCAGACCTGCTCCGTGAAATATCCGGCCATCTCTGCATCGTCCGCGACTATGTCCGTTTCCACGCCGTCTGCAGGGCATGGCGCAGCTCACACGACCCAGCGAGGGCACAGTCCTTCCTGCCATGGCTCCTCGCACGGAGCACGAAGAGCGACGGCCCCGTCAATCTGAGGTGCATCTTCTCCAACAAAAGCTACATTGCGCCAATTTCACCATCTGATTCCTGGAGGAACTGGGTGTGCGGCGCCGATGGCGCCACCCTCCTGTACTTCACCGCTGACCCTTGCCTTAGGATGCACGACCCTCTCGTCACAGGAGGTGTCCCCACCGTCATGGAAGCTTCCTTCCCGTTCCCAAAAGATCCGTGGTTGGATTCTGCCAGCGGCACAGTCTACGTCGACGGCACCATCTTCCTGTACAAGAAAAATTACTATCCAAGTAGAGGCACGGGCGTGCTCAATGCGATGATTCTGCGTCCTGGTGACACCGCGTGGATAGTGGTGGAGAAGAAACTGGAATACCGCCGCTATGATGAGTACCCATCGCGTATCACGGCGGCAAGATCTTGTTTACCGAGGGTGCTAGAAGCCTCTGGCACGCCCTGATTCCGGAGACCCCGGTGTGCAATGACATAAATGTTGATGTGGTCGACCCAACCCCAAGGTCGTGGAAGTCGGTCGACCTGCAGGATGACTACCGCTGCAGGTATGAGAATAGTTACCTCCTGGAGTCCAACGGCGAGCTGCTCTGGCTCAAGGTCAGTGTCCGGGATGTAGACTTTGCAAGGCGCAGCTGGGTCGGCCTATTGTTCGCGCTTTCTGTGTTGGTATACGCTCTTGAGGAGGCGCCGGATAGGAAGATGCGGTGGAAGAGGAAGCGCGGGCAGAGCCTGGCTGACCGCGTCTTCTTCCTCGGGAGGTTAAACAGTTTCGCCGTAGACACCTCACGGCTAGACTCTAGCCGCGACGGCGGGTGTACATACTTTATGTGCTACAACTATGATGAGAGCAACTCGCATCGACGGTGGTGCGTCATCAGGTACAACCTTGTCAATGACACAGCCCGGACCATCGAGTGGCTGCCTCAGTCGTGGGAACACCAGAGGTGCACCTGGTTCGTTCTCAACCCCACTATGGCTCCAATTCGGGTATGTTTACTATTATAAAACTTATCAAATTGATTGATGAGCCTATGTTGATAGTTTGATGGATGGTCCTAAATTTTCCAACACTCGGGGCTTTCTGATAAAAGCTTTATTAAATTTTACAAATAGTTCATGACCACTATCACCGAGCACCAACTCCAATTAATTTTCTAATAAATAAACAAACGATAACTTCTCATTTCCGTGATTATAAACTAACCCGAAGATGTCTTTGTTTTCACTCTCTCCGTTCCTGAATGTAACACCTATAGTTTTTTGCACGAATATTAAGACATGTGTATTTTGTATACCGTGGACTCATTTGTTTTGGAAAAAAATCGGAAGAGAATAGTCCCCAATAGCCACCAAACTAAAACAATTCATAAAATCTCTCTATTCGAGATTGGGACTCATTTTTGGATGGATAAAATTGTCCATAAACCGCAATAGACCATATATTTTAGAATTTTCTTCAAAAAACTATAGGCCTTACATTCAGAAGCGGAGGGAGTATGTTCTTATACATATGAATAGCACAATTCCCGTGCTTCACTACGAGGAAAACACCAGTGGCATGAACCAATGTTGCAAGTAAAAAAAACTCGTGCTGGGCTACGGAGCAAATACAAGCTGACTTAAATTGTGTTGGCCGAGTTGCAGAGCTGCGCTATGGGATAAGGCGTGGATCGATTCAGTAGGGTTCTTCGGGATGCCAGTTTCGGAATATGATCCTGAATCAATTGGTCCGGACAAACAACACTAACTTCATAATTCAGTTTAATAGTATGGACTATAATTTAAATGTAGAGAAGGAACGAAATAAATAGGGGATAACTTCTCGTTTCTGTGATTATAAACTAATCCGAAGAAACTCTGTTTTGGCTTTGGATACTATGTTCTTATATTTATGATCTATACTACTATTAAAAGAGCAAACTTGTCTTGCTGGGATACATTAAATCTGAGCCCTTCAATATCCGATCAAACGGTTCAGATCGTCCCAATGTTTGACAACTCAACATTGTCCGTTTTAGACCGTTTTGCCCTCCCACCAAATCACATAATACTGCTAATGCCATACCTTTTCAGTTTGGACTAATTACAGGAATTGCCACCGCTAAAATAAACGCGGTTCTTTCCGTCCGTTTCACGAGCGCCGGCGACGCCATCACCGCCTAGCGCGAGCAAAGTCCCTGCCCCACCTGAGATAGTTCCCCTCTTAAAAAAAAACCCTTCCCGCATTGCCGACCAGCACGCCGCCGCCATGATCCTCCTCCGCGCGCCGCCGCTTGCCCGATGACCCCGGCCACGGCCGGCCAGCCTCCATGGCTCCATCCCCGCCTGCCCACCGCCCCCCCGGCCGGAGACGCACGCATGGCAATGGCCGCTTGCGCTTGCGCCCGCGCCCGCGTAGCTCCTCTACGGCCTACCAAGATGGCTTCTCGCCTCGGTGACCAGGCTCCTTGTGGACCCCTGGCAAGCCCCATGAGAGCTGCGCGCGAGAAACCTCAGCGCTGGACGGTAGTGCGTCGATGAGGCACCTGCTGTCTCGGCCTGGTATGGATGCTTTCCCTATTTTCTCCTTCAGTCAGTCAGTCTGCATCTTTTTTTGTCAGGGTTATCAACTCCCGAGGTTAGTCTACCTGCTTCGGTGTTAGTAGTAGATACTGGACCATGAATTGTAGTAGTAGCTTGCATCAAGCCGTGGGTGCTACCGCCAGTTTGGACAAACGATTGTCAATCTGGGCTTGTATGTCCTATATGCTGGATGAATTTTCGGCATAATTTAAGCTTTAACATTCAGTCTTTTTTTGATAAAGTTTAACATTCAGTTTGGCAGACTACATTATCTTATCTGATATGATTTTGTACTTATTGGGCTATTTCATGCCTATGTTTAATCATAGGATCATTTTTAGGTACTTGAATCTGGGACTCACCTTGACGGAGTACAACTTGTTGGCCTCCTCACAGATAGCATCCGCAGGTGCAACCTGATGTGCTCCTTGGCATGTATGTCAAGTACAGCCGCTTAGAGGATGCTATGAGGGTGTTTGACGAATTATCTGATTTCAATCTTTAAAGGAAAATAGTTGATAAATTCCCCGTTAAAGCCTTTAACTACATGTGTGTGCGAGTACATTGTGTTCCTGCTTCTACTGTTATTCAGCTTCGTATCAAAATACTGGTGATACTACTAATTCTCCTATATTTGTAGAGACACGAAAATAATTAGGTAATCAACGTATGGCAGTACATCTTCAGTTCACCCTATTAGACCTAAAGCATCTGTAATGTCATAGAGTTCTTGGTATTCCTGTATAAGCATATTTTACAAGATGATAGCTACTCGATGAGGTTTTTGTTATAATCAAAACCATAAACTTCGGAAGACTACTATCTTGTGTTTGTACTCTGTATTGAACTGTTAATCACACACTATTACTGATTCATCAGTTTTATACACTTACACTGCATTTTCTAAATCTCTTCTTTTGTTTTTTCTATTTTAAAGCTGCTGTTCAGCGACATGCTCGCGGTCATCATCCAAATTGATCAGCTCCAACCTGCTACAGGGTCGCCAAGTCGACAACACAACAAGCTAGGACATTGAGGATGCAATAAAGTATGTGTGTTTGTTTAATATGTGCATCCAATGACTGATTAGAAAGAGTTACATGGGCTTGTTCTATCTTCCGATGGTTAGCTTATGTAATATAATAGTAGTAGCATAGTTTAACTCGATGGTCAATTTCTAATGTAGCTATGCAACAGTTGGAATGCTCAATTAGTTGGTTTGAACAAATGTACCAAGTAGTATTGCGGCTCATGTAATATGTTCTGTTGTGTTTTGTGTTAAATATTGTGTACGTGTTTGGTTAGGTTTGGACTTGGAGTTGTATTAGGTGTGGTAGGTACGAGTAGTGTTCGAGTCTAACTCTTGTAACCTGATCCTCCCATATAATGAGAGGAGCACCACACGTGTAACCTATGACGACTTGATAGCAACAGGCACGCAGAGGGAACACATGGAGGAGGAACGAAGCATATGAGAATCTTATGTGTCCAAGAATTGGCATTGTATTTGGGTCACACTTAATGAATCTGTAAGCTAATAACTATGTATCAACCAATTGCATGGATTTTCTTGCAATGATTTCTTGCTTGTAATATGACCAACTAAATTTCTAACATTTGTACTATGGCCTAAATGGTTTTTATTTTCTTTCATTTATGTTTACTGTTTGCAATGGTTGGTTACGTGCGTTGCACGTGCACCTCAACTAGTGTATATAAAAAAATCTTATAATGGTAATATTGCTTGACACATAAATGCTTTAATTTTTTGGCTGAAATGCATGTTTGAAATGTCGTTTTTCTTTGAATCGGACGTGGGAAAGATGAACATGATAAAAACACACTGTCATTTGAGATACACATGTCCCGCTCACATGAACGGAACTGAACTAGTAACTATTAACATGAGTTCTTGTCTTAGTAAAAAGTGTCTTGGATTTTTTTATCTAAACATACTCATATGTGCGATATAGAATTGAAGTCCTCTTCTATATGAAGTTAAGTTAAGAACGGGATTTCAAACAATTTCAATTCCAGAATTACCATTTAATGTGCTGGTGTCGTGATGTTCATGAGTGCACTAGCTAAACCTATCACATGCATGTGCATGCATGCAACATAACGGAAATTTCCGTCTCATAAAACCAATCAATGGTGGTACTGAGCTGAGTTTCGAGCATTATACATTATGTAACTATTTGCATTTTTTGTATCCAGTACATTTATTATTATTTTGTTTTTCATTTCTTTTTATCTTTCCATATACTTTTGTAACTGAATATTTATTATTGCATAACTTTACATAATTATTGCACAACTTTAAGAAATCTCAAACGCTAGCAAATGATATATATATATTTCTACACATACCAGGAAATCCGTGAGAGGTTGCAGGAGGCTCCAAAGTGGAAGCGGCCACAGCAGGTCGTCTCTGCAGTCACTCCAAGAAGCATTATTGATCACATCGTCAGGCCTCTGCAGCCTAGTTTCAGGATATTAGTGTCCAATCTTCCTCTCACGGTTAATAGCTCTCAACTAAGAAACTTCTTCAGCAAGCATGGCGAGGTGTCCAGCGCCAAGATAATTTTCTACGAGAAAACCAGGACATCACAAGGCAAGGGCTTCGTAACCTTGGCGACCGTGCATGTCCATCGAGCAGATGCTCTCGCTGCTCTCAATAAGCTTGTTTGGGATGGAAACAACCTCGAGGTCAGTGGAGTGTCTGAACAACGGAGGCGGCGACCATCTCCCACACGAGTACCTCAACAGCATATAGCTCGATCCTCCTTGTCGTAGACTCGTATCCATGCTGACTTTTTAATCCATTAGGAAACATGACCGTGTGTTGCAACGGGAGAAAAAATATCACATTAGACACAAGAGCGCAGAAATCAGTTGCGGTCTCGTGTCATCTCCCCGGAAAGTGGGAGGACATCTCTCATACATTGCCGGAGAATAAGGCTGAAGATGACTGTTGCTAGGTTAGCCTAGAATCAAGGATGAGACCATTGGAATCATCGTCTTGGTCATAGTGATAAGAACGTAGGCGGAATGCGAGGAGGCTAGAGATTTGCATGATTCCGCCATCTTTTTCACGAGTTAATCAGGGATGAGGGGTGGACAGGCCTTAACGGCTTCACCAAGAAGTCGCCTTCTCGTCCACCCGTCGACCTTTTTATGGCAACTTGATCGCTCGACTGTGGTTTATATGGCAACATGCCATGTCGGTTATAGTTTTTATGTCTTTGATCTCGATATTATTTACAGTATCAAATATTTTTGTGTGTTGCAATTGGTTGATTTGTATCGAATATTTTCAGGGCCACCAGGACAAAGATTGGTTTTTCCTTGACGGGACGAATACGCGGATGCGGCTACCGTCAATAATGATGGCCATTTTGTTAACCCTACTGCCTCTTAAAATGGTCTGAAATCTCAAGGAGAAGCAAAGGTTGAACCACAACAAAGGTTACTATTTAATAAATATGGGTCGGAAATTTCAAATATCCAACCATGTAATTAGTCGAGACCGAAAAGGACGGAAGTGCACAACTAAAAACGTGGTCATTCAGAATAGTATGACTCCACTCGGACCAATTTTATTGACATCGAAGAGAATCAAATCCTGGAATCGAAGACTTCTATTAGCAGGCATAGAAAGTGTATAGCATATGTAAATCTGGTCGTTTTTTCATACGCGCTGATCGAGGTCCGGGTGGCCATGGTGTTGTTCTCGCCAGTCGACACGTTGTGCGAGCAGGTGCCGTTGTCGGACAATGAGGAGATGGGTGCAGAGATGGGCGAGCATGCCACTGGGATGGAGGACGGGCACCATCCCGAGGGGTCCTTCCACACAGTGGCCGGCCATGGGCAGCAAGACATGGAGGTGGGTGCACCTAGGAGCCCCTTGTCGAGCTTCATCGCTAGGATATCGACGACTCTCGAGGCCTCTGTTTTGGGCATGCCGGCCACGGCGTTGGTCCAGGTGGAAAGCTCATCTCAAGCTATTGGACTATTATTAAGGGATGGCAAGATGTAAAATTGGGAATGGTGCCTCTGCTCTGTTTTGGCAGGATCTTTGGCATGATGCTTGCTTGAAACACAAATTTCAAAGACTGTATTCATTTACAAACAACATTGACATCACTGTCAGAAGTGCAGTTCAGAAGGAGTTCCTGGAGGATTTATTCCACTTGCCCCTAAGCAGTGAAGCTTTCCAAGAGTTCATTAAGCTGGAGGAAATTTGGGATGATGTCAAACAAACCAGTGAACTTGCACCTCGGGATGTTTGGACCTATATCTAGGGAAATGATTTATTCTCTTCTAAGAAAGTAGAAAGGATATTTCCTAAACCCTTGTGTTTTGTGTGTTAGGCAACAACACTAGTGATATTTTAATATGTAAATTAAGTGGTGCCGGTTTTAGGTGATTAAAACATCTTTGCATCCAATCCAAAAAAGTGAGTTGAAAAGAGCAAATCTTCCCTGTACTCAGTTGGATTATCCGGTTCCAGATGAATCGGATTATCCGATCCTCACACAAAGATCAAATACGGCTAAGGAAATCAAGAGATCCTTCCCTACATTTTGTCGGATTATCCGATGCCAGTTGGGTCAGATTATCCGGTCTATCGAAGAGAGCTCAAATTTCGGCTAAGGACTTCCAGCAAAAGCGTCCTGCATTTTGTCGGATTATCCGATGCGAGTTGGGTCGGATTATCCGGTTTCTCGGATAATCTGACACTCACTTTGATCGGATTATCCGACTGCCCTGTCTCCAACGGGCAGATTTGGTGGGGTACTATATAAGGGCCTTATCCTACCTTGAGAAGGGTACCACGACCAGAAATATCTCTCCCACCATTCTTGCAAGCTCAAAACTAGTAGATCTCTCTCCCTACCCACTCAAACACCTTGTCCTTCTAGGATTTGGGAGAGTTGTCCTAGATCTACACTTCCACCAAAGCGATTTGATTTCCATATCCATTCCTTAGAGGAACTTGTGAATCTTGGGTTCATTGGAACCCTAGACGGTCGTTGGTCATTCTTGTGGCTTTGGAAGCCGCGGGGACTAGCCGGGAGCCTCCAATTGAGTTGTGGAGACATGCCCCGGCCTTGTGATTCTCGTGGCTTTGGGAGCCGCAGGAATTTGGTGAGAGTCTCCAATTCGGTTGTGGAGTGTGCCTCATCCTTGTAAAGGTTTGTTGCCGACCTCGAGGGCATCCTATAGTGGCTCGTGGAACTCCTCATTGGAGGATAACACGAGGGAGATACGGTGTGCCATATCACGGCTATTCGGGGATCACTTGTGACCCCGCACCGCTCCAACGAAGACGTAGCTTCCATTGGGAAGTAAACTTCGGGAATCATCTCCGTGTCACTTTGTGTTTGTCTCTTTATATACCTTTACTTGTTTTGCTAGCTTATCTTGTTTAGTTTATCTTGCTAGCTTGGTTATTGCTCATCATATAGGATTGTTTACCTAGTTGCATATCTAGAGAACTTATATTTGAGCATTTCCCTAACTTGTTTAAAAGAAAAGAAAAATTGGTAGTTGCCTATTCACCCCCTGATGTCTACGCACGCTTCTATTCTTGTAGACAGTGTTGGGCCTCCAAGTGCAGAGGTTTGTAGAACAGCAGCAAGTTTCCCTTAAGTGAATCACCCAAGGTTTATCGAACTCAGGGAGGTAGAGGTCAAAGATATCCCTCTCAAGCAACCTGCAATTGAGATACAAGAAGTCTCTTGTGTCGCCAACACACCTAATACACTTGTCAGATGTATAGGTGGACTAGTTCGACGAAGAGATAGTGAAATACAAGTAATATGGATGATTATAAGTAGTAATTGCAATCTGAAATAAAAATGGCAGCAAGCAAACATGTAGCAGAACTTGTTGTAAACGGTGTTTCAATGCTTAGAAATAAGGCCTAGGGATCATACTTTCACTAGTGGACACTCTCAACAATGACCTCATAATTGAATAAATAAATGCTACTCTCAAACACTCTCTTGTTGGATAACGAACACCATTCATTGCGTAGGGCTATAAAAGCACACCTCAAAGTCTGAGTAAACAAACGCCACAACGTCATAAAGGAGTCACACACGATGCGCATTCCATCACCTTGACACCGTGGAGAGTGACTCCGGAGTTCATATTAAAGTAACCTCTAGAGTGGCATAATAGATAAAGAGTAACATCTACTTATTCAACTAGATTACAAAGCTCATGATCACAAAAAGATCACATCATGGGAGAGAGAGATAAACCACATAGCTACCGATAGAGCCCTCAGCCTCGGGGAGAACTACTCCCTCCTCTTCATGGGAGTCAGCAACGGCGATGAAGATGGCGGTGGAGTCAATGGAGATGGCTCCGGGGGCAATTCCCCGTCCCGGCAGGGTGCCGAAACAGAGACTTCTGTCCTCCGAATTAGGGTTTTTTGGTGGCGGCGGAGCTACGGAACTCTTCTGGAGAAATCATCGATTTTTTTAGGGTTTTGGAGGCAGGAGGATTATATAGGCGAAAGGGCGGCGTGGGGGGGGGGGCCGAGTCGGCCTCACATCGTCACGGCGCCGCCCCCCCTCCTGGCCGCGCGACGGCATGGTGAGGAAGCCGTGGGCCTCCCCCGGGCTTGCCCTTCTGGCTCCGTGTATGTGGCAGGAAAATAGGACCGTGGGCTTTTGTTTCGTCCAATTCCGAGAATATTTCCATAACAACTTTTCTGAAACCAAAAACAGCAGAAAACAGGAACTGACACTGTGGCATCTTGTTAATAGGTAGTCTCAGAAAATGCATAAAAATGATATAAAGTGTATATAAAACATGTAGCAATTGGCATAATATAAGCATGGAACATCAGAAATTATAGATACGTTGGAGACGTATCAAGCATCCCCAAGCTTAGTTCTACTCGTCCTCGAGTAGGTAAAACGATAACAACAAAATAATTTCTGAGGAGACATGCTTCACACAATCTTGATCAAATAATATTGCAAGGCTCATGTTATGAATGAAGTGACTCAAGGCAATGGTCTATAGTTTGCTAACAAATAGATAAAGAGTAAACAACTGAATCATATAAGCAAAAACTTTTCATGAATAGTACTTTCAAGACAAGCATCAAAAAGCTTTGCATAAGATTAACTCATAAAGCAATAGATTCTAAATAAAGGCATTGAAGCAACACATAGGAAGATTTAAGTTTCAGCAATTGCTTTCAACTTTCAACATGTATATCTCATGGATATTGTCAACACAAAGTAATATAACAAGTGCAATAAGCAAGCATATAAGAATTAATGCACACAAAGTTGACACAAGTGTTTGCTTCTGAGATAGAAAGAAGTAGGTAAACTGACTCAACATAAAGTAAAAGAAAGGCCCTTCGCAGAGGGAAGCATGGATTAAATCATGTGCTAGAGCTTTTTAGTTTTTGAAATCATATAGAGAGCATAAAGTAAGTTTTGAGAGGTGTTTGTTGTTGTCAACGAATGGCAGTGGGCACTCTATCCCCCTTGTCACCCAGACTTTCAAGAGCGGCTCCCATGAAGGACGTTATTTCTACCCAAGGGTAGATCATCCCTCTTCTCTTTTGTTTACACATGCATATTTATAAATTGGTATGACACTCCTCCCAACCTTTGCTTACACAAGCCATGGCTAACCGAATCCTCGGGTGCCTTCCAACAATCACATACCATGGAGGAGTGCCTATTTGATAATGTTTAACACTTTGAAATTTGCTTTTGATAAATCATTGGAAAACATGTGAAGAGAATTAAACAGTTATAGTTGTAATTAATTGGGACTGGGCACCCCATTTGCCAGCTCTTTTTGCAAGTTATTGGATAAGCGGATGTATATGCCACTAGTCCATTGGTGAAAGTCTGTCATGAGTAAATGACAAGGTGATAGAGAAAACGCCACATACTTCCTCATGAGCTATAAAACATTGACACAAATAAGGAGTAATAAAGTTTTGAATAGTTTAAAGGTAGCACATGAAGTATTTACTTGGAATGGCAGGAAATACCACATAATAGGTAGTTATGGTGGACACAAATGGCATGGGTTTTGGCTCAAGGTTTGGATGCACGAGAAGCATTCCCTCTCAGTACAGAGTTTAGGCTAGCAAGGTTGTTTGAAGCAAACACAGGATATCAACTGGTACAGCAAGACTTACATAAAACATATTGCAAGCATTATAAGACTCTACACTGTCTTCCTTGTTACTCAAACACTTTTACCAGAAAATATCTAGACCTTAGAGATACCAAACATGCAAACCAAATTTCAACAAGCTCTACGGTAGTTCTCCACTAATAGGCTTTAACTACATGATGCAAGAGCTTAAACATGATACTTGAGAGCTCAAAACAATTGCAAAGCATCAAATTATCCAAGACAATGATCTACAAGAATGAGTATGTCTTTTCAATATACCATCTACCACATGTAGCATTTTCTGTTTCCAACCAAACACCAATCAACTTATTTCAACAAAAACTCTCCAAATAATTTAATAATGAAACAAGAGAGTACTTCTCTACAAGAACTAACAGCTCTGAACAAGAGATGCATGAAAAACAGGAGCTAAAAGCATTGCAGTAGCTAGACAAGAATACTCAAAAATATAAGTGAAGAATACGAGTATTCACATGAAAAAGCGGAGCGTGTCTCTCTCCCACACAAGAATGCTAGGATCCAATTATTCAGAAAACAAAGCAAAATAAAAGCACACAGACGCTCCAAGTAAAGCACATAAGATGTGAAAGAATTAAAATATAGTTTCACTAGAGATGACCTGATAAGTTGTTGATGAAGAAGGGGATGCCTTGGGCATCCCCAAGCTTAGACGCTTGAGTCTTCTTGAAATATGCTTGGTGACCCACGGGGGCATCCCCAAGCTTAGGCTTTTCACTCTTCTTGATCAATCATATCATCCTCCTCTCTTGATCCTTGAAAACTTCCTTCACACCAAACTCAAGTAATTCTCATTAGAGGGTTAGTGCATAATCAAAAATTCACATGTTCTGTGATGACAAATCATCTCCAATACTTCTGGACATTAGCTACAGCCACTGATATTTTGTGGAGCAAAGAAATCCACTCAAACACAGTAAAAGAGAGAATGCAAAATAAAAGGCAGAATCTGTCAAAACAGAATATCTGAAAGACGAATTTTTTCGAGGCACTTAAGTTGCTCAGATGCGAAAACTCAAAACTAATGAAAGTTGCGTACATATATGAGGATCACGCCTGAATTTTTTCAGAATTTTAATTTTTCTGGAGTGCGTAGCTCAAAACGTGGACAGCAAAAATCTGTCTGCGCAGAAATCCAAATCTAGCATCAACTTTTTATTAGAGACTTTACTTGGCACAACAATGCAATAAAATAAAGATACAAAGGAGTTGTTACAGAAGTAAGCAATCCTTGACTCAAAAAAAAAAAATACAGAAATAAAACATGGGTTGTCTCCCATAAGCGCTTTTCTTTAAAGCCTTTTAGCTAGGCATGAGATTTTTGATGATGCTCTATATGTATAAGAGTTGAATATAAAGAGCATCAAGAAGCAAAATCAAACACATTTAAGTCTAACCCCTTCCTATGCAAAGGAATCTTGTAAAAAATAAATTATTGAAGCATGAAGCTACTAGCATAGAAAGACAAAACAAGTGCAACTTCAAAAATTCAACAAAAAGAGAGGAGATTAATATTATTGAGATATATGAAGCCATGTCTCCCTCTCTCATAAAAACTTTCAGTAGCATCATTGATAAAATCCACAATATAACCATCACATGAAACATTCTTATCATGATCATATGCATAAAAGTATCATTATTTTCCACATAAGCAAAGTTCTTCTCATTAATAACAATGGGAGCAGGATCATCATAAAGAACTCGAACATGATAGACAAGTTGTATATTAAAGAGATGGTTTTGGGTAATCCCTCCATAACTATGACAAGTTTCATGAGGATGATTGTAATTATAACCTATGTCATAGTATTCTTTATAATAATTATCAAAGACTGGAGGCATATATCATCATAAGCAATAGAATAGTTATCTTCCAAAGTGTGTTCATTTTAAACATATCATTATCATTTTTACTAGAAGGAGAGTATCAAATATATAATCATCAGTTGCAAAAGGATTTTCAAACACCTCATCCCCAAGCTTAGAGCTTTCCACATCATCATTGGAAGAAACATGGATAGTACTAATAGTATAGCAATTATTAACATCATCATTTTCAGAATTGGTACCCCAAAGATTTTCAATATCAAAAGTAGTTTCATTTTCCCAATCATGATCACTACAAGAAGTAACAGACATATAATCATCTTCAATAGTGCCTATAGATTTAGTGTCGAGATAATAATGACCCCAAGTATGTGAATCTTCTTCAATAAATTTAGACTCATTAGAAACATCATGAAAGGAGCAACATGCTTAGGAGAGGATACTTTTCCTCTCTCTTTTTACTCTCTTCTTATTCTTCTTCTTCTTCTTCTTCTTCTTCTTTCCCCTCTTCTTTTTATCTTTAGGAGGGAGAGGTTTGAAAGGAAGCTTCTCCACATGCCCTGGTTCATTGTTAGAAACAATAGAAGAAACTTGGGAGGATTCCTCCCTTTCATTAATTAGAGTAAAACAAGTATAAGTCCTTTCATATTTTGGTAAAGGTACATCTTTTATAATTTTTTCTATATAAGGATTACTGTGGCTCTTATCAACACAATGGAGACGACATCCCCGTAAAATACTATTCATATCAAAAGAACTCATATCTAACAAAGAAGTTTTCCTTGATAACTCTTCACACCCCAAAAATAATTCAAGTTCATCATAAAGATCGGGATGGATCATGCTATCATCAAACAAACTCGAAATTGTATCATTAAACTTTGAGCATTGGAATTCGAAATGACCTTCTTCATAGCAGAGTTCACAAATAAAAGGATATATGGCACAAACCTTTTCAGCAAGATCATTTAGAGCCCTACTCCATATTCTAGTTTTCTCATGCTTATGAAGTTTAGAATATTCTTCTTCATTATTAGTCTTTTCACAAGGTCTAAGCACTCCACAAAAATTAACATGCTTATAAGAAATAGCATTTTCAGAAGTTTGAGCATGTTTATTGCAATCATTAACAACAATTTCATTTTCCATGCAAGTGTCTTTGAAAGGTTCATGATACATGTCCCAATTTTCTTTAGGAACATTATATGAGAAGCAAAGGTTCTAAACAATCAACAATAATTTGAGAATCAAGACCATAATTAGCACTAAGCTTTGAAAACCAGCAGTTTCAACGAAAGACTTAATGCAATCATGTTCATAGTTCATACCTGATTCTTTACCTTTGTCGTTCTCCCAATCTTCAGTATTGCTTTGAATTCTTTCAAGAAATCCCATCTAGCTTCAACATTCTTACTAGTGAAAGAACCCTCTGAACAGGCATCTAGATAATCCTTGTAATGACCTGAAAGCCTTGCATAAAAATTAGTAACAATTATTTTCTCAGGAAGCTCATGGTTAGGACATTTGAGTATTAATGTTTTCAGCCTTCCCCAAGCTTGAGCAATGCTTTCTCCATCACGAGGATAAAAATTATAAATGTAATTCCTATCTAAATACAATTCATAAGGAGGATAAAATTTAGAGTAAAAGAGATATTCAAGCTCCTTCCACTCCGAATGATGAGGATCATCCAGTAGCTCATACCACTCCCTTGCTTTGTCCTTAAGTTACAATGGAAATGATTTCTTCATGGCATTTTCTCTTGATAAACCTGCAACCTTAAATAACTCACAAAGTTCTTTAAGTTTCAATAAGTGTCACTTGGATGGACTGTTCCATCCCCTGCATAAGGTTCATCCATAACCATTTCAACAATTTCCATAGGTATTTCAAAAGCAATACTTTCAGTAGGTGGATTTAGAATATCACAAGCATCATTAGAATTATCACATATGGGAGACAAAGCATTATCAAAGCAAAAAAAAATCTTCCAAAGCTGGGGAGCTAAAAAGATCATTTTCAAATAAACTAGCTTCCCCAAGCTTAGACTTCTCCATAGCATTAGCAATAATGGTGTTCAAAGAATTCATACTAATAACATTACTACCACTATTATGCAAACAAACTTCCATAGGTTTTTAATTTTCTCTTCAAAAGCATCATGTCCCAATTCAATATAAAGTTCATAAAGATCTCTAATTTTGTCGTTGTTTTCCATTAAGCCTAACTAGTGAAAATAAAAAACAAGAGACAAAAAGAAATAATTGCAGAATCTAAAGGAGATACCTTCCAACACTTACCTCCCCGGCAACGGCGCCAGAAAATAGCTTGATGTCTACACACGCTTCTATTCTTGTAGACAGTGTTGGGCCTCCAAGTGCAGAGGTTTGAAGAACAGCAGCAAGTTTCCCTTAAGTGAATCACCCAAGGTTTATCGAACTCAGGGAGGTAGAGGTCAAAGATATCCCTCTCAAGCAACCCTGCAATTAAGATACAAGAAGTCTCTTGTGTCCCCAACACACCTAATACACTTGTCAGATGTATAGGTGGACTAGTTCGGCGAAGAGATAGTGAAATACAAGTAATATGGATGATTATAAGTAGTAATTGCAATCTGAAATAAAAATGGCAGCAAGCAAACATGTAGCAGAACTTGCTGTAAACGGTGTTTCAATGCTTAGAAACAAGACCTAGGGATCATACTTTCACTAGTGGACACTCTCAACAATGACCTCATAATTGAATAAATAAATGCTACTCTCAAACACTCTCTTGTTGGATAACGAACATCATTCATTGCGTAGGGCTATAAAAGCACACCTCAAAGTCTGAGTAAACAAACGCCACAACGTCATAAAGGAGTCACACACGATGCGCACATCATCACCTTGACACCGTGGAGAGTGACTACGGAGTTCATATTAAAGTAACCTCTAGAGTGGCATAATAGATAAAGAGTAACATCTACTTATTCAACTAGATTACAAAGCTCATGATCACAAAAAGATCACATCATGGGAGAGAGAGATAAACCACATAGCTACCGATAGAGCCCTCAGCCTCGGGGGAGAACTACTCCCTCCTCATCATGGGAGTCAGCAACGGCGATGAAGATGGGGTTGGAGTCGATGGAGATGGCTCCGGGGGCAATTCCCCGTCCCGACAGGGTGCCGAAACAGAGACTTCTGTCCCGCGAATTAGGGTTTTTGGTGGCGGCGGAGCTACGGAACTCTTCTGGAGAAATCGTCGATTTTTTTAGGGTTTTCGAGGCAGGAGGATTATTTAGGCGAAAGGGCGGCGCGAGGGGGTGGCCGAGTCGGCCTCACCACGTCACGACATCGCCCCCCTCATGGCCGCGCGACGGCATGGTGAGGAGGCCGTGGGCCTCCCCCGGGCTTGCCCTTCTGGCTCCGTGTACGTGACATGAAAATAGGACCGTGGGCTTTTGTTTCGTCCAATTCCGAGAATATTTCCAGAACAACTTTTCTGAAACCAAAAACAGCAGAAAATAGGAACTAGCACTCTGGCATCTTGTTAATAGGTTAGTCCCAGAAAATGCATAAAATGATATAAAGTGTATTTAAAACATGTAGCAATTGGCATAATATAAGCATTGAACAACATAAATTATAGATACGTTGGAGACGTATCACGCCCCCCTCTAGTCAACCTACTCGATCCTTTCAATTGGTATCAGAGCAAAGTCTCTTTATTAAGGGCTTAATCGCCTAAAGAGGAGGATGGCTAGTTCGGAGGAGATACAACAAGCTAAAGAAGAGGAGTTAAAACTTGCCAAGGAACAAGAAATACTTGATAGAGAACAACTTAACAAAGAACTAAGTGAAGCAGGAATAATCCCTCCCGAGGATGACGCCCCAATCACCATGAAGGCCATGGTAGAGCTCTTTGGGTTTGATACCCGTAGAAGTGATAGCCTTCAGTAGCTACCTGCAATGATAAGTAAACGGGGTTAGGTTGAGCCTCCAAGTGCAGAGTATGTAGTAAGTGGAAGACGTGTTTTCCCCACGAGGGTGACTCGAGGGTTTAATATCGAACTCTCGGGGAATCAGTAGTGAAAGGTTTATCTTCCTATCCTTCTTTTGGTTACCTACAAAACAAAGTAAATGTTTTGGTCCTCAACCTCACCTGTGGTTGTCAAGCACAAGGTGTAAGAATGATATCAAGATATTATGTGATGCAAACAAGAAATAAATATGCAATGATGGTGGTAAATAAATATGCAAGGATGATGATAACAATGATAAATGATATTTTTGGGTTTTTAATGATGAATGCAAGATGTAAAAGTGTTTTTGTATTTTCGGATTTAATAATGGCAGAAAATGGAAAAGTGGTAAAAGTTATTGGAAAGGTGTTTCTTATGATTAAAAATGGACCGGGGTTCATGGTTTCACAAATACACTCTCTCTTTAATAAAGTGGTAGACAATGGAACACTAGAGTTGACATATGAGATTGCAACACAAAGTCTAATGACAAGTTACTAATTATATGGCATCACGTCCTAACATAGAGACCTTTTGGTTATTAGCCTCACTTATACTCCACCAAGATGCGAACTAAATCATAACACCTTAATAATTAAGATAACTCAGAGTATAGCTTTAAATCATGACATGAAGTTAAAATAAGAACATGCTAGATCTAGTCATGGAGTAGTGGCAATGGTCACACCCACATCTCCGGTAGCATGGTATTTTTTTTATCCCTAGTGAGGCAACAAAGTAAGGTAAAGATACCCAAGTGGATCGCAAAACTATCTCTCACGTTCACTGCACTAGCCACCCCCGTTACTCCAACTAATGCACACATCACCCCACACACGCTCTCATAAACATGCTTGATGATAACAAGTGAATAAGAACGGGGTACATAATATGCATCTATATTCATAACTGAAACAAAACATTGCAATCTCAAACATATATTAACTCATAAAAAGATCCACCACATAGGTATTACATAGATGACCGTAATCATGTTCGCAGCTCATACGGTGCTAATTAGTGAAGCTCAAAGAGAGGAGAGATACATAAGTTACTTCCACAAACCCATAGTCCAGAGGTGGACTACTCCCTCTTCATCATGGAGACGGTGGAGAAGTCGATGGAGAAGATGGAGACCACGCCGGCAGCGCCCCGCCGGAGTTTTCCCCCTCCAATTGCAGCTCCGGGTCTCTGTTTTGGTGTTTCGGCGGCGCTCCTTCCAGAGAACGATGGGGGGCTATTTTTATAGTCGGTTTTAGGTCAAACGTCGGTGGAGAAAGATCGACGACAACGGAGCGTCGAGGCCAAAGTTGGTGGGCCCCACGGGCCAGGTACAGAGGCCGCGTGGGCCCCCCTCTTTTGGGCCTCGGGCTCCGCTTGTTCGCTTCCTTCGCCCCAAGTCTTGTTCCTTCCAAAAATGATGCTCGTAAATTTGCAGGTGATTTGGACGACGTCTGGGTCCCTGAAACTTAAAAGGAAAAAATAGGGTTTTCTGCCTGCGCAGGGTTAATTCCATAAAAATAAAATAAATATAATATTCCCAAAAATCATTATATAACAGTGATATAACCTTATATGATGCAAATTTGATTGGAATATAAGTAATATAGTGCAAAGTTCATGTATGCATTTTACATGCATCAACATCCCCAAGCTTAACCAATACTCGTCCTCGAGTATGAAGGTGATAAAACTAACATGGACTTTGCAATTTAATACTAACAATGGATATCAAAGATGATTGCTACTGCTACATATAGTCAAATGATTCATTCTTCAAAGGAGTAGCAATATGCAAGATAGTTTATGAAGTGATATCAAGTATTCAAAGCAAGGATGTTCAATGATAGTTCACAAAGTGTAACATGAAATAAAGTAATATGGACCACATGTATGCATAATGATAAGTAAGAACATCCTACATTGGTCATAGAGTGTAGATG
The DNA here is from genome assembly GCA_947311845.1 of Poa pratensis. NCBI lineage: Eukaryota > Viridiplantae > Streptophyta > Magnoliopsida > Poales > Poaceae > Poa > Poa pratensis. The sequence goes on from CAMZMU010000035.1 coordinate 59,032,259, forward strand.
AAAATCTGAATACAAAAGGTGGACACTTTGGAAAGATATATATGTGAGTAGAGGTAAAGCATGCATAAGTTTCATCCAACTTCCAAACTCTTCTACTTAAGTTAATGATTGAAGTGTGGAATCCTTGGTGTCAAGCTCTCATTACCCCTATCATAGCATCTTGAATGATTAAGTTTAATGTGAAAGCAAATATGAGTAGTGTGCTTGACAAAGTAAGGTTAGGTGTCTCATGCCCCTTGAATACAAGTACCTACACCATGTGTTACTCAACTTGGGAAACAAAGCAAGTTCAAGTTATATATCATTGTAAGTAATAATAGTATCATCAAGAGCGTCAACTGGGGTACCTCTTGTCCCAGGATATGGAACAAGCCCATATCAAAATGACAAGACAAACAAACAAATGAACAACCTCAACACCCTTTTTATTTACCATTGGAATAGCTTTTTATTATAAGGTGTATCACAGACGGTTCACCATAGCATGTAAGTAAATTTCCACCATGAATGATGCATGGCTTAGATTAGCGGCCCAGGCGTCTCTCTAACCATTTATACAAACTCATTTAAACTACTTCATTTCCACATCATTTCACCATGATAGGCATCCATAAACAAAAGTACATGATATCAACTAAATGATGAAGGAGCATGTTGAAAGCTTGCATGTGACAGCACATATGGGCTAACTCCAACCTCGGACATTTATCAAGCCACAACATCATAATCTTAATCACAATGGGTCATGTTTTATTTATGCAATAAAAGTAAAGTGTGCATCAAGTTCGTGAGAGCTATATAACCAACTTTTTCCATAACAATCAATAACATAAACATTTTCATTCAGAGGTATAGATAACACAAATAACATACTCGGAATAGCATAAAGCTAATAGGTAGATATGGTGGACTCACTGGAATAACTTTGGTTGAAGGTGTTGGAAACAAGTTTTTACTTGTTGGAATTTTGGGCTAGCAAGAGGGAGAAAGTTGACCATCTAAATGCATGCATGAGTGTCCATAGAACTAACTAATCCATGTTAAACAAATTAAAATAACATTCAGCATCAAAACATGAATAAGAGATAGCTCTTGATAAAGCATTTGCTAACAAGCTCATGAATCATGCAATTATATGTAACTTTAAAAATCAACTCAAACATCCCTTTTCCCAATTTATAAAGCATCCAACATATTTCAACCCATATTTCCAGTAGCTCTTTCATATATAAATGATAATGTGGTGGTCTTACAAAAAAAAAATCAAACCAAAACAAACAAAAAGACGCTCCAAGTTTATGCGATAAAGTGTTTCGATCGAAAAACAGAAGTTAGATGTGTGCAAACCGAGAGTGTGTAGGTCCAGTGGGGTTGTCTTCACATCCCCAAGCTTATGGTCTTCACCATCCTTGGATAGCTCTTGGTGCATCTCCTCTAATCCCTGTGAAAAAACTTCAAAACACCGTTTCTCCCATTTTCTTTTCTGTGGGGTGCATTAGTAGTGATAAACAAATAGATTTCTTGCTGCATATAATCCTTAAACAAAAATCATATGAATGTCCAGAAAGTATATAATGTTGTATGCCTACTCATAAACTCAATTGAATAAAAAGATTCAAGTTAAAAGTTCAAAACATGCATAAAACAAAATGGGACAGAATCTGTCCAGAAAAACACAGTAGCAAAACGTATTTTTCTACCCTACCAAACTTTGTCGAAAAATTCCGAAAACATTCATGCATACAGAGGATGAAAAGTTGCAACTACAGTTCAAATATGAGCTCATTCGGAGTTACAGAATAAGAATTAAAAATCATACCGTGCACAGATTCGTGCAGGAATAAAATCTCCGAACGCTATAAGCAACTTTTCCAAACCAAAATGAGTAAAACTTGGCACTTTTTTAAAAATTACAGAAACTAAACTAAAACAAACTCTCTTGCTACAGCAAGAGGACACAAAGAAAATCACACATAAAAATAACCGGGTTGCCTCCCGCAAAGCGCTTTCTTTATAGCCATATAGCTAGGCTTCTTACTTGTTGTTTATTGAAGATGAAGCTTAGGAGGGAGCTTGAACTTTGATGTTCCCTCTTTCTTGGGAAGTTTTTCATGCACTTCTTGTGTGGAAACTGAAACTTCACGTTCCCCTCTTTTGAATCAATGATGGCACCTGTAGTACGAAGAAAAGGTCTTCCAAGAATAATAGGACTAGATGTTTTATTCCCCATGTCCATGATTAGAAAATCAACAGGCACAAAAGTCATATGTAACTCTACCATAACATCACTTACTTTTCCTAAAGCATGTTTAATAGATCATCAGCAAGTGCAAGTTAATAGAGCATTTTTCAAGATTTTTCAATTCAAGTATTTCATATAGTTCTTTAGATAAAACAGAGACACTAGATCCTAGATCAAGTATGGCATGGTGTGTCTCTTTTCCAACAGTTACTAGTACCTTGGGAATCCATATATCCCCAAGCTTAGGTGGTATCATAGCCTCTTGGTTGTACCTAGCAATTTTTTCTTTCAAGACATGATTAGCAATATAAGAACCAAAACTAGCTTGGTTAGAGTTGATGGAAGGATCACTTGCAAATTTTTGTAAGATAGATATTAATTCATGCAAGCTACATTTTCTAAGTCAAGTAAAGGATCCTTGACTTCACTAAGAATTTTAACTTCCTCAACTTCTCTCTCTTTCATTACCCCAATAGATTCTTTAGCAACTCTCTCTTGCTCATGAATGTGTTCCCAAGATTTATTGATAACCTCTTGGCAATATTTAATCGTTTCCTCATGTTTTTGGGCTGTAATGATGCTCTTTAATGGTGAGACTTCCTTAGCAAGCTGATCTACTCTTTCAAACAAAGAATCTTGTTTTTCAAACGTAGATATAAATTCCTTATTAAGTCCTTTTGAGTAGATATAAAAGATCTAATGGTGTTTTCCAAATCACTAGAAACATTACCACTAGAAGCGTATTTATTTGGCACATATGGGGGTTTATTATAAGAGTTATAATTATTTCTACCAAACCCATTATTACCATAGTTCCTAATGAAGTTGACATCAATTTTCAGAATTATTACCAACTAGTTCTTGCAAAGGAACATTTTCAACATTAGGTTTATTAAGCAAAGCAAGAATAGTATCCATTTTAGATGACAAATCATTTGTTTCTTCAATAGAGTTTACTTTCTTAGAAGGATTAGGTGCTCTATCAGTATGCCATTGACTATAGTTTTGCAAAATGCTTTCCAAGGATTAGGTGCTCTATCAGCAGAATCAAGTATATTTCTAGACATGTAGTTCAAACCATTGTAGAAAGAGTGTAGAATGATCCATTCATTAACCCCATGTGAAGGACAAGTTCTAAGCATAAGTTTTATCCTATCCCAAGCCATAGCAACATGTTCATTTTCATTTTGCCTAAAAGAAAGAATGTTGTTTCTATTCTGCAAAATTTTAACAGGAGGATAATATTTCTTAATGAAAGCTTCTTTTAGACCATCCCAAGAATTAATACTACCAGATGGCAATGAATGCAACCACTCTTTAGCTTTTCCTCTAAGTGAGAAAGAAAATAATTTCAGTTTTAGGATATCACTTTCCACATTTTTAAACTTTTGCATGTCACATATTTCAACAAAATCATGAAGATGCATAAAGGCATCCTCCATAGCACTACCACCAAATTGTTCCCTAGTTATCAAGTTCAACAAACTAGGACTTACATCATAACTATCAGCTTTAATCTCAGGTGTGGCAATAGCTCTTGTGATAAATTGATCATTAGGAGTGTTTGTGTAGTCACACAACTTAGTTCTTTCTCCCATTTTAGCAAGTTTTTATGTATTTTTTAAAAAAATTATGCAAAACTGAATATAAAATGACACTAACAAATGCAAACCGAAATAACAAATGCAACACACAATGCAAAACTGAAAATAAAATATGCAAATCGAAATAAAAATGCAAGACAATGATAAAACAAATAAATTGCTTTGAAGGTAAAGATGAATAAGATGATGCTCACGTAGGTGCAACCTCCCAAGCTTAGGTGTTAGCACAAGTTGGTGATGTTGAGTTTGTTGTGATATCCTTGGATAAATCTTTTCAGCAATGATGACCCGGCAACGGCGCCAGAAAACAGTCTTGATACCCGTAGAAATGATAGCCTTCAGTAGCTACCTGCAATGATAAGTAAACGGGGTTAGGTTGAGCCTCCAAGTGCAGAGTATGTAGTAAGTGGAAGACGTGTTTTCCCCACGAGGGTTACTCGAGGGTTTAATATCGAACTCTCGAGGAATCAGTAGTGAAAGGTTTATCTTCCTATCCTTCTTTTGGTTACCTACAAAACAAAGTAAATGTTTTGGTCCTCAACCTCACATGTGGTTGTCAAGCACAAGGTGTAAGAATGATATCAAGATAGTATGTGATGCAAACAAGAAATAATATGCAATGATGGTGGTAAATAAATATGCAAGGATGATGATAACAATGATAAATGATATTTTTGGGTATTTAATGATGAATGCAAGATGTAAAAGTGTTTTTGTATTTTCGGATTTAATAATTGCAGAAAATGGAAAAGTGGTAAAAGTTATTGGAAAGGTGTTTCTTATATTAAAAATGGACCGGGGTTCATGGTTTCACAAATGCACTCTCTCTTTAATAAAGTGGTAGACAGTGGAACACTAGAGTTGACATATGAGATTGCAACACAAAGTGTAATGACAAATTACTAATTATATGAGCATCACGTCCTAACATAGAGACCTTTTGGTTATTAGCCTCACTTATACTCCACCAAGATGCGAACTAAATCATAACACCTTAGTAATTAAGATAACTCAGAGTATAGCTTTAAATATCATGACATGAAGTTAAAATAAGAACATGCTAGATCTAGTCATGGAGTAGTGGCAATGGTCACACCCACATCTCCGGTAGCATGATATTTTTGTTTATCCCTAGTGAGGCAACAAAGTAAGGTAAAGATACTCAAGTGGATCGCAGAACTATCTCTCACGTTCACTGCACTAGCCACCCCCTGTTACTCCAACTAATGCACACATCACCCCACACACGCTCTCATAAACATGCTTGATCATAACAAGTGAATAAGAACGGGGTTCATAATATGCATCTATATTCATAACTGAAACAAAACATTTGCAATCTCAAACATATATTAACTCATAAAAAGATCTACCACATAGGAATTACATAGATGACCGTAATCATGTTCGGCAGCTCATACGGTGCTAATTAGTGAAGCTCAAAGAGAGGAGAGATACATAAGTTACTTCCACAAACCCATAGTCCAGAGGTGGACTACTCCCTCTTCATCATGGAGACGGTGGAGAAGTCGATGGAGAAGATGGAGACCACGCCGGCAGCGCCCCGCCGGAGTTTTCCCCCTCCAATCTGCAGCTCCAAGTCTCTGTTTCGGTATTTCTATGTTTCGGCAGTGCTCCTTCCAGAGAAGGACGGGGGCTATTTTTATAGTCGGTTTTAGGTCAAACCCGTTTCGGTGGAGAAAAAATCGATGGCAACAGAGCATCGAGGCCAAAGTTGGTGGACCCACGTGGCCAGGTACAGAGGCCGCGTGGCCCCCCTCTTTTGGGCCTCGGGGCTCCGCTTGTTCGCTTCCTTCGCCCCCAAGTCTTGTTCCTTCCAAAAAATGATGCTCGTAAATTTGCAGGTGATTTGGATGACGTTTGGGTCCCTGAAACTTAAATGGAAATAATAGGGTTTTCTGCCTGCGCAGGGTTAATTCCATAAAAATAGGAAATAAATATAATATTCCCAAAAATCATTATATAACAGTGATATAACCCTTATATGATGCGAATATGATTGGAATATAAGTAATATAGTGTAACATCCCAAAAATTATTAACAAGTATTATTAATTCCAAAAATGGGAGCCAACAAAAACTTTTGTTAAATTATATGTGTTGATCTCTTATTCTTGCTTGTGTTGCTTATTTCCTCTTGTTGTGTGTTGCTTGCTTTATTTTGAGAACATGAAGAAAAGAAGAGGATTAAATTAAAAGCAAAACAAGAAAAATAAATGTGGCAAGTGCCACACAAATTCTCCAAGTGAGGATCTCATTTTGTTTCCAACAAAATTTAGTGGAGTGGTATTGCAAACCCTCCCATTTCATTCTTACTACTTATCTCTCTCAAATAGTATTTTCAAATTAGTTTTAAAAATTCAAAAGTAAACAAAGTAAAAATAAATTAAAATGCCTTAATTAAAACACTATAAAAGAAAATGTTTTAAAACATTTTATTATTTTATGCCAATTTTTGTGGAGCTTCTGCACCTTATGGGAAGGCTCCACAAATTTTGCCAAATTTTTATAAATTGATTTAGTGCCTCAAATAAAATCAAGAAATGCTACTGCAATTAAACAGAAGGACTGAAACGTAAATAAGAGAAAGAAGAAGAAGGAAAAGAAGCAGTGCACAGGAGCCAGGGGGGTTTTTGCAAAACCATCATCGTCTACCTCCCCCTAGCTCACTGTCGCCGTCGTCGTGGCGCCATGCTCGACGTCGCCGTTCCCAGGCCCCCCAGGGCCCCCTTGCCCGCGCTCTCCCTCGCCCCCGAGCCACTGCGACCTCTGCGGGCAGAGGAGACCCTCTCCCCTCGCCTTAACGCCGTTGTCCCCCGAAGCACGCCGCGGAGGAGTTGGACGGCGCCGGCCAAAATTGGCCCAGCTCACCGCACCTCGCCACGCGATCCGCTACGACGCGCACCCTAGCCCACGCCCGGACCCCCCAGACACCGAGCGCCAACCTCTCCCGCCCTCTGGACGCCGCTGGACCGCGACCACCGTGCGCCGCCGTCGCGCCTATTTAAACTCGAGCCGCACCTCGCATTTTCCCCACGCCCCACTGCCTCTCCCTTGCTGCACCACACTCCCCACCACTCGCCCGTGCACCACCACGAGGGCGGAGCCGCTGCTGCGAGCTCGCTGCTGCTCGTGCCCGTGCTCGACCGCCCGAGGTAGGCGACGACACGGCTGTGCCGTGCTGCTGCTCCCCTTCCTCCACTGACCTCACCACCTTGATCCCCGTACTCCCCGCACTCACCCGAGCCTTTTGCCCCTCTGTTTTGTGCACAGAGACGCCGCCAGGACACCGCCGGAGACCGCTGCCGTGGCCGTGGAAGTTCAGCGGCTCGCCGTCGACGTTTCACGCCGTCCCAGCAAGTAGGACTCAGCCAGGACGTTCGCCCGAGCCTCCGCCGTCGTCTCGCATCATCACCGAGTCCTCCCGAGCCCTCTAGGTGAGGAACCGTCTACCACCGTGCCGCCGGCGCGGCGGCGCCGCCATTTTATGGTCGCCGCCGTGGCCTTTGAACGTGCGCCGTTGGATCTAGATCCAACGGCCGCGTAACGCTTCATTTAGATGAGCGGCTGACGGGCTGGCCCCACCCGTCAGCATTTTATTAATTTCCAACCGTTCACTGAGTCACTGACAGAAGGGCCCCACTAGTCAGATTTCTCAACATTATCCACACTGAACACCTTTTCTATTTTTAATTTCAGAAGAATTTCAGTACTGGACCCAATTTGTAAAATCAATAACTTGAGATTTAGGAATCCAAACAAATCAAACTCAATTGTTCTGGAAAGCTTATGAAATTGTTTAACCAACCCAATTGGTCTCATGTCATTTAAATAAATAGTTAAAAAGAATTATTGAAAATGCCACAGAAGGTTCAAAATCTAAACTTGTTTGTTTCTGATACTCTGCTAGTCCAAATAATTCCAAACCAATTTTGCTAGCTTAGTACTGCCTTGTATTAGCTCCCCTAATTTTGGTAGAATTATTTAAGCAATATTAATTGTTGACTTTAAGATAAACCCTTCTGGACAAAAACAAACAAATATGTTTATTGGTTGATCCAAATGAGTTAGGACCAATTTTGTTAACTCACATATAGCAATGTTTACTTACCCCTAAAAGGATTTAATTTTTGGAACAACAGAACATATTTGGTAACCAAAACTTGATTATTAAGGTACTGGATTCAAACCAATGTGTAGGGAGTTTGGTAACTCCAAATGATCCAATTCAAATTGGGTTGTCTTCTACACATCAGTAGCTTTCTATAGAAATTTAGTTTGTATTTTTGTGACCAACAGAACTCAAGTTGTGGAATTAAACATGTTTAACAAGTTTCTGCCATAATTTGGACTTAAACAATTAATGTTTAATTCAATTGTTTGAAATTAAATTGTATTGTTTGTTGTATCCAGTGGCTATTTAGAGCATTTAGGATTGTGATACTGTGTGATGGATGTTGTTTGAGTAGTTTTAGTGATTGCTTGTGTTTGTTTTTATCGATTAGACGAGAACGTTGCCGGAGATATCGAGGAGGGGGAATTTGTTGAACCAGAAGATCAAGATCAAGTCCCCTTTGCCGAGCAAGGCAAGCTACTCTCCGAGCTTGCACCTAAATATATATGCATCTACTTTGATCAAATGATTTACTCTTAAAACCAATGGTTTACAAAACCTTTTCCAAAAGTGTATGGAAATTATTTTGCCACCCTATGTAGAAGTTATGAAACTTTAGGATGGAAAACAATGTTGTTTATTCAAACTCCTTTGGAAATACTTGTGTGGTTATGGAATGCCGAGATGTCGGTGTTAAAGTGGAGAAATGGAAAAATGGGAATGTTTATGAAAAATGCACAGTATCCTAGTACTATGACAACCAATCTTAATCTGTGCGACCACACTTACCCCCATATGGGAACGGGGCTTAGTCATATAATTTGCTCTTATTAGTATGGGATACCTCATCGACGGAGATGACTCCGTTATGCATGAGGGGATGGTTTGTGAACTCCCCTGACCTGGGTCCTCGCTCAAACTCTATGGAAAGATAAGGAGGAGGATTGAAGACTTCATAAATGTGGTCGCCGGGAAAAACATATGAGTCCTCACACTTAGGGTTGCCGACGGGGACCGGACTGAGTGTTGGTGGGAATTATCATATGGGTAGGATCCTATACTAGCATGAGCAAAGGAGAGGCTAGGGTCGGTGGCTCAACTTCGCATACACCTTGTATGGCGGGACGTGGCTGACACGATGAGTTACCGGATGGGTGTGGGATAAAAAGCGTGCTACCTCTGCAGAGGGTCAAAACTATTCGAATAGCCGGGTCCCCGGATATGGACAATTGGGAGACTGTCCTAAGATCTTGTGCAAATTTTTGGAAAAGCTTTTAAGTTTAAAATAAAATGAATTGGTGATGGCATGATATAACTATACCAAATGGAGTGGTATGAGTTGTGGGACTAATTGGACCATGGTGAGCCCTGGTCCGGAAAAGAAAGGGTTTGGAGAAACAAAGGAGATGGTGATTTCTTTTAAAAACAGTTATAAAACTCTTCTTACCTTTTTCAATAAAGATATAGAGATGTTTTAAAACAATTAAAAGTGGTAAGTTAAAATAAAGTTAGTGCATACTCATGTTGGGGTAGTTTGCGAGTACATTCAAATGTACTCATATTGGTTTCGTCCCTGGCTATTGTCCTAGCCAGACTACGAGGAGGAGCACTACGCCGAGCAGGAGTATGGTGACTTCTACGCGAACTAGGATCTCCACAAGTCAGCTGCCTGTCGGGTCGTCATCGTTAGAATATGATGTCTACTACGCCGTAGCTTCCGCTGATATTTTGGTTTGGCCCTTGAAGGCACCTATGTAAGAACTTGGTCTAAATGACCATTTATGTAAGACTTTTTATTCGGTACTGTAATGGATGTAAACTTTGGTATCCAATTCGGATTATGTGCAACGACAGACTGATCACGGGATCGTTGTGTTAAACATAATCGGGTATTTCGGACAGCTAGTCCGGGGTCCCCACAGACTTGGTATCAGAGCCATCCTGACTTTAGGAAACCTTAGTTAGCATGGTCGTCAAACAAGTGTTATCAAAAAGAGTAATTTCTAAAAGAAAGGAGTGAAGTATTTTTTTTGAAAACCGCTTATCTCCAATCCTCTTACTTATGCAAAAATTCATTCTCATTAAACATTACAATTTCCTTAGTATCCTTAAAATTTTGTGCACTTATCATCCCACTAACTTAAAATTTTGCTTAAAAATTTGTAGATGGCACTCCACTGGACCGAGTTCGTTCAGCTGGAGAAGGATAGCAAGCTGACGTTCGAGAATGACTTGTTCGAGTTGAGCAAGCTGCTAGGTCGCCCCGCTCCAGAGTTTGAGGGAGCCCAGATTGATGTTCACGGTGTCGGAAGGCTGAGCTGGCTCATCAGGTCGTCAGTTCGCCGGAACATCAAGTCTCCCAGTTCCAGGACGCTCGTCTTCACCACCAAGGAGGCCACCTGGGTTGACGGTCTCTGTACTGCTACACAGAGGATGATAGCCCGACTTTGTGAGGAGCACAAGGAGGAGTTAGTAGACTCCCGTTTCCGGTTCTACGGGAGGCGCAACTGCGACGGACACCCTACTCCTTCCCCTTGCCACCCGATGTTTGGGAGCTACATCATGGACATGGAGCTCTTACTTCAGCACACCCAGGATGATCTGATGCGCACTAGGATTCAGCTTCGCTTTGACCGCGAGTCGCTCGTTGAGCTTCGCGAGAATGAGGAGAAGCTGCTGGAGGATAAGGTCGCTCTTCTCGGAAAGAGGGCCCAGCTGAGGAGGACCATCGTGAAGCTCCGCAAGAAGGTGGCAGAGCAAGACCAGATGATCGAGGATCTAGAGCACCATACTGACGAGATGGAGGAGGAGGGCGAGGATCTCCGCAAGGAGAACAACGCTTTCCTCAGTGACGATGGTGACTTTGAGGAGGAGATGGACTGTGAGGAGGAGGATGATGAGGAGGAGTTAGTTGACGAGGAGGAGGAGCCCCTCGAGGCTGTTCTCGAGGACGAGGAGGAGGATCCCGAGGAGCCAGCCTACCAGTCAGATGCTGACGTGTTAGAGCTGGAGGTTCCACCTCAGTAGGCGAGTGACTTGATCACTACCGCAGGATTAGGTTGACCCCTATCGCTAGTCGAGTCGGAGTAGTGGTTCTTTTGGAAACCAGATGCTATGTGTCTTAGATGTAAGGTGATGTTGTAAGCTTGAAGTTGATGTGAACTCCTTGATGTGTTGTTTGTGAAATATAAGTATGTTTGTCTTGTTTAAATCTGTGTGAAATATTTTCATATAATCCTTAAATTAAACAACCACTTGCGAAATCGTCTTTCCACTTAGTCGAACTTTTCTGCCTTGCCTCTTATACCCGGTGTGCTTCAGGATGCCGCCCCGTCGTGACAATACGGGAGGATCAGGATCAGCACCACCACCACCAGACCCAACCCCCGCTCAACTTCTCGCGCTTATCATGGAGGAACGTGAAAATGCCCGGCAGGAGCGCCAGGCTCATCTCACTGCCCTGCAACAACTCGCAGCCGCTTATAACAACAACAACAACAACAACAACAATGGTGGTAATGGCAATGGCAATGAGAACCCGCGATCCACCTTAGGCGATTTCCAGAAAACCAACCCGCCTACCTTCTCCAGGGGACTTCACCCACTGGAAGCCGATGATTGGCTTCTTACCATTGGGAACAATCTGCAAGTTGCTGCTGTAGGAGACAATGAAAAGGTGCTGTATGCAACCCACTATCTTGCTGGACCTGCACGAGCTTGGTGGGAAGCTACCAAAGCTCTCCAGCAGGCTGACCACGTCATCAACTGGGATGAGTTCAAGGAGAAGTTTCGCAGGAAGCACATTTCTGGTGGACTCATTGATAGGAAGAGGGATGAATTCCGCAAGTTGAGGCAGGGAAGTAGAGATGTAGTTGGCTATCTTGATGAGTTTACCGACTTATCTCGGTATGCTCCCGAGGACACCGACAAGGAGGAGAAGAAGATGGAACGTTTCCTGAATGGGCTGCATGATGAACTGCAGTGTGCTTTGGTTGTCCATGACTTCCGTGATCTGGAGTCACTTGTGGACAAAGCCATCCAGCTGGAGACCAAGCGCAAGTCTATGTATGAAGGTCGCAAGAGGAGGATGAATGCTCAGGAAGGTTCGAGCAGTCAGAAGCCTCGTATCTTTCAGCAAAACCCCAAACCTGCCTATCGACCACCCCAAGCTCCACGCCCCAATTTCCCTAACCGCCCAAACAACTTCAACCGCCCAAACAACTTCAACCGCCCCAATGACAATAACCGTCCCAGAGGAAACTTCAACAACTTCAACCCCAATGCCAATGTTGTCTGCTTTGAATGTGGCAACAAAGGTCACTACTCCAAGGAATGCCCCAATCCCAAGAGGAATGTTCAGAGCCCCAATGCCCCGGCACCGAACAATGGTCAAGGCCGCAATGGAAATGGTAATGGCAAGAATGCCGCACCCCGCGGAAATACTGCTGTTGTCAAGGGTCGTCTGCACCACATCAATGCTGAAGAAGCTCAAGATGCGCCGGATGTCGTGCTGGGTACGTTCCTTGTCAACTCAGTACCTGCAACTGTTCTGTTTGATTCTGGTGCAACACATTCATTTGTTACCGAGGAGTTTGTTGCTAAGGGAGGTTTAGTAGAAGGCTTCCTAACTAAAACCTTGAGTATACAAATCCCTGGTTCCACCCTAGAAACCAAGAGATTTTGTCCAAATACTGCCATAGAGATTTCAGGCGAGAAATTTGCAGCCGACCTAATTGTTTTAGGAACCCAAGGCATAGATGTCATACTCGGTATGAATTGGCTAGCCAAGTACCATGGTCGAATAGACTGTGCCAGAAGAGCTGTATCCATCACCACCGACAAAGAAGTAGAAGTGGAGTTTGTGTCTGAACCCAATCACCCCCAACCAGGCTGCCACGAGGGCATAGCTCGACCCACCCTAGATGAGATCCGTGTTGTTCACCTATTCCGAGATGTTTTTCCTGAGGAATTACCTGGTATGCCGCCAGACCGGGAAATTGAGTTCATAATTGAGCTTATCCCAGGAACAGCCCCAATATCCCAAAGACCTTATCGGATGAATCCGGAAGAACTGGTTGAGTTGAAGAAGCAGTTGGCAGATATGCTTAGCAAAGGACTTGTTCGTCCAAGTGCTTCACCCTGGGGATCACCTATTATTTTTGTGGACAAGAGAGACGGTACCACACGACTGTGTGTGGATTATCGCAGGCTAAATGACGTGACCATTAAAAACAAGTATCCCCTTCCCAAGATCGAGGATCTGTTCGATCAGATGAACGGAGCCCGAGTCTTTTCAAAGATCGATCTTCGGACAGGTTACCATCAGTTGAAGATCAGAGAGACAGACATTCCCAAGACCGCCTTCACCACCCGTTACGGTTTGTTTGAATACACGGTGATGTCCTTTGGTCTGACCAATGCCCCAGCCTATTTCATGAATCTCATGAACAAGATTTTCATGGAGTACCTCGACAAGTTCGTGGTAGTATTCCTTGATGACATCCTTATTTATTCCAAAACCGAAGAAGAGCATGCTGAACACCTGCGTCTAGTTTTGGAGACCCTCCGAGAGCACCAGCTGTATGCCAAGCTTAGCAAGTGTGAGTTTTGGCTCAATGAAGTGGCGTTTCTCGGACATATAGTATCTGCTGGAGGAATTTCTGTTGACCCAGAGAAGATCCAAGCCATTATTGACTGGTTATCCCCGACCAGTGTGACTGAAATCCGAAGCTTTCTCGGACTCGCCGGTTATTACCGCAAGTTCGTTGAGGGATTTTCCAGTATAGCCAAGCCCTTGACCCAACTGTTGAAGAAGGACAAGAAATTTGAGTGGACTCAGAAGTGCGAAGATAGTTTCCAAGAGTTGAAGAAGAGACTAACCTCCACCCCAATCCTGGTTATGCCAGACGTCACCCAGAGTTTCGACGTGTATTGCGATGCATCCCGCCTCGGACTTGGTTGCGTTCTGATGCAAGAAGGCAAAGTTGTGTCGTACCTGTCCCGGCAGTTGCGACCGCATGAAGAGAATTACCCAACCCATGACCTGGAATTAGCTGCTGTGGTCCTTGCTCTTAAAAAGTGGCGTCCCTACCTTGCGGGACATCGCTGTGAGATCTATACGGATCATAAGAGCCTGAAGTATATTTTCACCCAGAAGGAGTTGAACCTGCGACAGAGGAGATGGATGGAATTAATCAAGGATTATGATATTGGAATCCACTATCACCCCGGAAGGCTAATGTAGTTGCCGATGCCCTTAGTCGCAAACCCTGTACCCTGAATGCCTTAATCCAAGCCGAACAACCAGCCTTGTTCAAAGAGTTCGAAAATTTTGGACTAGAACTTGTTAGCCATGGTATCTCGCCAATTTGGAGTTAGCCCCAACCCTGATGGATCAAATCAAAGAAGCCCAAAAAGGTCATGAAAGCATTGAAGGAATTAGGAAGAAGATCTCCCTCAGCAAAGCACCCGGTTTTACCGAGGATGCTGAAGGAGTGCTGAAATTCAATGATCGTATCTGTGTGCCCAATGTCACGGAACTTAAGGAGTTAATCCTGAAGGAAGCCCATGAGACCCCTTATTCAATCCACCCTGGGGAACCAAGATGTACCAAGACCTTCGAGAAAGATTTTGGTGGCATGGAATGAAGCGAGAGATTGGTTCTTTTGTAGCCAAATGTGACATCTGTCAGCGAGTCAAGGCTGAACATCAGCGGCCCGCTGGATTGCTTCAACCTTTGAAAGTTCCCGAGTGGAAGTGGGATGAGATTGGAATGGATTTTATTACCGGACTTCCAAGATCCAACCGAGGCCATGATTCAATCTGGGTCATCGTTGATCGATTGACCAAGGTTGCTCATTTTGTACCTGTCAAGACTACTTATACTGGAGCTCAGTTAGCAGACTTGTATATTTCCAGAATAGTAAGCCTGCATGGTGTGCCTAAGAAGATTGTATCTGATAGAGGTACGCAATTCACCTCAAGATTCTGGAAATCCCTTCATGAAGCCCTCGGAACCAAGTTAGCATTTAGCACAGCTTATCATCCCCAGACCGATGGCCAAACTGAGCGAGTGAACCAGATATTGGAGGACATGCTTCGTGCATGTGTCCTATCCTATGGTTCCAAGTGGGAAGATTGTCTCCCGTTTGCAGAGTTCTCGTACAACAATAGTTATCAGTCCAGTCTGCAAATGGCCCCTTTTGAAGCCCTTTACGGCAAGAAGTGTCGTACACCCCTGAATTGGTCTGATACCGGAGAAAGCAAATTGTTCGGTCCAGATACCCTCCGTGAAGCTGAAGAGCAAGTTCAGCTTATTCGTGAGCGCCTCAAAACTGCCCAATCCCGTCAGAAGAGTTACGCTGACACCAAGCGCCGTGACCTCACTTTCAGTATTGGAGATTATGTTTATCTCCGGTGACACCCCTCAAAGGAATGCAACGTTTCCATGTCAAGGGAAAGTTAGCGCCAAGGTATATTGGACCCTTCAAATCATCGCTCGTCGAGGAGAAGTATCCTATCAGCTGGAATTGCCACCGGAGTTAGGAGATTATCATGATGTCTTCCACATTTCCTTGCTCCGGAAGTGTCTTGAAGTTCCTGACCAGCCTGATGTTTTCAAAAACATCGACCACCTCTCCATCGACCTGAACCAAGATTTGACTTATCGCGAGAGGCCCCTCAAGATTCTCGAAGAAGATGTTCGTGTTACCCGAAGGCGTGCGATCAAGTTTTACAAAGTCCAGTGGACTAACCACTCCGAAGAAGAAGCAACTTGGGAACGTGAAGATTATCTTAGGAGCGAATTCCCAGGCCTCTTTAGTACCTAAGCCTAGCAAATCTCGGGACGAGATTTATTTTAAGGAGGGAAGGATTGTAACATCCCAAAAATTATTAACAAGTATTATTAATTCCAAAAATGGGAGCCAACAAAAACTTTTGTTAAATTATATGTGTTGATCTCTTATTCTTGCTTGTGTTGCTTATTTCCTCTTGTTGTGTGTTGCTTGCTTTATTTTGAGAACATGAAGAAAAGAAGAGGATTAAATTAAAAGCAAAACAAGAAAAATAAATGTGGCAAGTGCCACACAAATTCTCCAAGTGAGGATCTCATTTTGTTTCCAACAAAATTTAGTGGAGTGGTATTGCAAACCCTCCCATTTCATTCTTACTACTTATCTCTCTCAAATAGTATTTTCAAATTAGTTTTAAAAATTCAAAAGTAAACAAAGTAAAAATAAATTAAAATGCCTTAATTAAAACACTATAAAAGAAAATGTTTCAAAACATTTTATTATTTTATGCCAATTTTTGTGGAGCTTCTGCACCTTATGGGAAGGCTCCACAAATTTTGCCAAATTTTTATAAATTGATTTAGTGCCTCAAATAAATCAAGAAATGCTACTGCAATTAAACAGAAGGACTAAACGTAAATAAGAGAAAGAAGAAGAAGGAAAAGAAGCAGTGCACAGGAGCCAGGGGGGTTTTTGCAAAACCATCATCGTCTACCTCCCCCTAGCTCACTGTCGCCGTCGTCGTGGCGCCATGCTCGACGTCGCCGTTCCCAGGCCCCCCAGGGCCCCCTTGCCCGCGCTCTCCCTCGCCCCCGAGCCACTGCGACCTCTGCGGGCAGAGGAGACCCTCTCCCCTCGCCTTAACGCCGTTGTCCCCCGAAGCACGCCGCGGAGGAGTTGGACGGCGCCGGCCAAAATTGGCCCAGCTCACCGCACCTCGCCACGCGATCCGCTACGACGCGCACCCTAGCCCACGCCCGGACCCCCCAGACACCGAGCGCCAACCTCTCCCGCCCTCTGGACGCCGCTGGACCGCGACCACCGTGCGCCGCCGTCGCGCCTATTTAAACTCGAGCCGCACCTCGCATTTTCCCCACGCCCCACTGCCTCTCCCTTGCTGCACCACACTCCCCACCACTCGCCCGTGCACCACCACGAGGGCGGAGCCGCTGCTGCGAGCTCGCTGCTGCTCGTGCCCGTGCTCGACCGCCCGAGGTAGGCGACGACACGGCTGTGCCGTGCTGCTGCTCCCCTTCCTCCACTGACCACACACCTTGATCCCCGTACTCCCCGCACTCACCCGAGCCTTTTGCCCCTCTGTTTTGTGCACAGAGACGCCGCCAGGACACCGCCGGAGACCGCTGCCGTGGCCGTGGAAGTTCAGCGGCTCGCCGTCGACGTTTCACGCCGTCCCAGCAAGTAGGACTCAGCCAGGACGTTCGCCCGAGCCTCCGCCGTCGTCTCGCATCATCACCGAGTCCTCCCGAGCCCTCTAGGTGAGGAACCGTCTACCACCGTGCCGCCGGCGCGGCGGCGCCGCCATTTTATGGTCGCCGCCGTGGCCTTTGAACGTGCGCCGTTGGATCTAGATCCAACGGCCGCGTAACGCTTCATTTAGATGAGCGGCTGACGGGCTGGCCCCACCCGTCAGCATTTTATTAATTTCCAACCGTTCACTGAGTCACTGACAGAAGGGCCCCACTAGTCAGATTTCTCAACATTATCCACACTGAACACCTTTTCTATTTTTAATTTCAGAAGAATTTCAGTACTGGACCCAATTTGTAAAATCAATAACTTGAGATTTAGGAATCCAAACAAATCAAACTCAATTGTTCTGGAAAGCTTATGAAATTGTTTAACCAACCCAATTGGTCTCATGTCATTTAAATAAATAGTTAAAAAGAATTATTGAAAATGCCACAGAAGGTTCAAAATCTAAACTTGTTTGTTTCTGATACTCTGCTAGTCCAAATAATTCCAAACCAATTTTGCTAGCTTAGTACTGCCTTGTATTAGCTCCCCTAATTTTGGTAGAATTATTTAAGCAATATTAATTATTGACTTTAAGATAAACCCTTCTGGACAAAAACAAACAAATATGTTTATTGGTTGATCCAAATGAGTTAGGACCAATTTTGTTAACTCACATATAGCAATGTTTACTTACCCCTAAAAGGATTTAATTTTTGGAACAACAGAACATATTTGGTAACCAAAACTTGATTATTAAGGTACTGGATTCAAACCAATGTGTAGGGAGTTTGGTAACTCCAAATGATCCAATTCAAATTGGGTTGTCTTCTACACATCAGTAGCTTTCTATAGAAATTTAGTTTGTATTTTTGTGACCAACAGAACTCAAGTTGTGGAATTAAACATGTTTAACAAGTTTCTGCCATAATTTGGACTTAAACAATTAATGTTTAATTCAATTGTTTGAAATTAAATTGTATTGTTTGTTGTATCCAGTGGCTATTTAGAGCATTTAGGATTGTGATACTGTGGTGATGGATGTTGTTTGAGTAGTTTTAGTGATTGCTTGTGTTTGTTGTTTATCGATTAGACGAGAACGTTGCCGGAGATATCGAGGAGGGGGAATTTGTTGAACCAGAAGATCAAGATCAAGTCCCCTTTGCCGAGCAAGGCAAGCTACTCTCCGAGCTTGCACCTAAATATATATGCATCTACTTTGATCAAATGATTTACTCTTAAAACCAATGGTTTACAAAACCTTTTCCAAAAGTGTATGGAAATTATTTTGCCACCCTATGTAGAAGTTATGAAACTTTAGGATGGAAAACAATGTTGTTTATTCAAACTCCTTTGGAAATACTTGTGTGGTTATGGAATGCCGAGATGTCGGTGTTAAAGTGGAGAAATGGAAAAATGGGAATGTTTATGAAAAATGCACAGTATCCTAGTACTATGACAACCAATCTTAATCTGTGCGACCACACTTACCCCCATATGGGAACGGGGCTTAGTCATATAATTTGCTCTTATTAGTATGGGATACCTCATCGACGGAGATGACTCCGTTATGCATGAGGGGATGGTTTATGAACTCCCCTGACCTGGGTCCTCGCTCAAACTCTATGGAAAGATAAGGAGGAGGATTGAAGACTTCATAAATGTGGTCGCCGGGAAAAACATATGAGTCCTCACACTTAGGGTTGCCGACGGGGACCGGACTGAGTGTTGGTGGGAATTATCATATGGGTAGGATCCTATACTAGCATGAGCAAAGGAGAGGCTAGGGTCGGTGGCTCAACTTCGCATACACCTTGTATGGCGGGACGTGGCTGACACGATGAGTTACCGGATGGGTGTGGGATAAAAAGCGTGCTACCTCTGCAGAGGGTCAAAACTATTCGAATAGCCGGGTCCCCGGATATGGACAATTGGGAGACTGTCCTAAGATCTTGTGCAAATTTTTGGAAAAGCTTTTAAGTTTAAAATAAAATGAATTGGTGATGGCATGATATAGCTATACCAAATGGAGTGGTATGAGTTGTGGGACTAATTGGACCATGGTGAGCCCTGGTCCAGAAAAGAAAGGGTTTGGAGAAACAAAGGAGATGGTGATTTCTTTTAAAAACAGTTATAAAACTCTTCTTACCTTTTTCAATAAAGATATAGAGATGTTTTAAAACAATTAAAAGTGGTAAGTTAAAATAAAGTTAGTGCATACTCATGTTGGGGTAGTTTGCGAGTACATTCAAATGTACTCATATTGGTTTCGTCCCTGGCTATTGTCCTAGCCAGACTACGAGGAGGAGCACTACGCCGAGCAGGAGTATGGTGACTTCTACGCGAACTGAGGATCTCCACAAGTCAGCTGCCTGTCGGGTCGTCATCGTTAGAATATGATGTCTACTACGCCGTAGCTTCCGCTGATATTTTGGTTTGGCCCTTGAAGGCACCTATGTAAGAACTTGGTCTAAATGACCATTTATGTAAGACTTTTTATTCGGTACTGTAATGGATGTAAACTTTGGTATCCAATTCGGATTATGTGCAACGACAGACTGATCACGGGATCGTTGTGTTAAACATAATCGGGTATTTCGGACAGCTAGTCCGGGGTCCCCACATATAGTGCAAAGTTCATGTATGCATTTTACATGCATCAGGGTTCATGAAAGGCAAAATGGTGGATGAAGTGTATACTCGGGTCACTAATCAAAATGGCTCCTCATCAACTACTACCCCTATTAAGGGAGCTAGTGCTAAGGATAAAAATGATGATAAACTTAGTGAGAAGCCCCCTCATAACTTTGCTCCACCTAGCTCTTATCTCACTCAAGTTGCACCCACTCAACCTCATATAACCAATCTTAGTAGACCTCCTCCTAAGCTTGATAATACTCATTATTTCACTTGGAAGAAATCTATGGAGTCTTATTTTCGCAGCTCTTCGGTGCATGTTTGGAGGGTGGTTCTACAAGGTTTCAACCCGGTTGATCCCAACAACTTGACCAAGCAAGAAGAGATTGATGAATAACTTGATGCAAACGCCAAACACATTCTTGAGAGTGCTATGACCGTAAATGATGAAGATCAAGTGCGAAATTTCAAAACCACCAATGAGGCTTGGCTCTATCTTGAAACCATGTATGAAGGAAATGAGGGCATTCAACGCTCCAATGCGGTCGTCCTTCAACATCAAGTTGACAACTTCATCATGCTAGAGGAAGAGACTCCGACCGATTTTTTCTGAAGACTCACCAAGCTTGTGGTGACATGTAGGGAAAATGGAAAGAAGGGTATGGATGATGAATGGGTCAAGGCCAAGTTCCATCAATCAATTATTCCATATAGTGAGACTATGGTGACGAACCTTCATGCAAGAGCGGATTACACAACAATGTCTCCCAATGACATCTTGGCTCAATTTGTCACCTATGATACATTGAAGTCCACATCCAAGTCCTCCATCAACCAAATCTGTGGCACAAAGACTCTTGTTTGAAGGCCCATGTTGTAGAACATCCAAGATATGAAGAAGGCTCGGTTGTTGAGGGTGAAGAAGATTTGGTGGGTGAGCTCAATGAAGTTCTTGCTCTTGCCGCCACCCGATTTTGGAACAAGAAGAACAAGGCAACACCTCTCCACCAATAAAAAGAATGTGCTTCAATTGTGGAAGGGACAATCATCTTGTGAAGGATTGCCCTTATGAGAGAAGAGAGGATAATGGTGGCCAACTCATTCTAAAGAAGAACAAGTACCACCCCAAGCCTACCTTCATAAAGAGATCACCTCAAAAGGCGTTTGTGGCATCCCATCAAGAGGAGTACGAGTCCGGAGGAGAGGAGGATAAAGAAACAAGTGAAGAAGTAGGAATGGCGGCTCTCGCAATGGGCAACCTTCCTCCCTCATTGGCCAACCTCTTCTCATCTCCAAACGACGACAAGATCTCCAAGCCTATGTGCCTTATGGCCAAGGAAACAAAGGTGAATTCCCCACCAAAAATTGCTATCTCCTCTAACCCATCACTATTGGATTGTGTTGAGGATGTAGGGAAAAATGAAGAAGAGGATAAAGTTACTATCTTTATGAGCAAGCACCAAGGTCCAACCAAGAAAATGGTTGAGGCCCTCATGTATCAATATGGAGAAGCCAAGAACCTTCTTGAGGAGAAGGATGTTAGGATTTGTGAGCTCGAATGGCATGCATGTGATCACGCCGACAAAATTGGTGAGCTAGAAGATCAACTTGTTGAGGAACAATTGTTCCGGAGCAACTTGAGGAGACACAAGCCATGGATCTTTCCAAGGCAAAAGAAACTCGTGAAACCTCTATTCAAATTGCTATTGATCTAAAAAGTAAAAATGAGGAACTTGTAGAAAGTCATAACAAACTCTTTGAGGGTTTTGAGCAACTTAGGGAAACCCACAAGGTAACCTCAAGTGAGCTCACTAAACTCAAGGAGTCATATGCTAATCTACAAGCTCAATTTATCTATGCTAGCTTCACCACTTCTCATAATGATAAAGATGCAAATGCTTGTACCTCTAACCCTTTATGTGTTAAGGCATCTCTTATTGAGGAGAACACTAGGTTGAAGGACCAACTTGAGAAGGGCCTAGCCACTTGTATCCAAGGGGAGAAGAACCTCAATGATCTTTTGAGCAATCAAAAGGGAGTGGTTGGCAAAGAAGGATTTGGGTTCGCACCCAAGTCCAAGAAGGTAAACAACAAGAAGAAGAAGCTAACTTCCCCTTCCAAAGATATTGTTTTTGTGAAGGAGGGGGAGTTGGCCAAACAAATGTCAACACTATTGTGAGTGGTGATGTCACTAGGGGCAATGCCACTCACAATAACTTTGCGGGAAAATACAACCCTTCATATGTTCTTATGAAATCTAGAAATGGTTGTGTTTTTGCTAAATATGTTGGCACTTCATATGGAGATGATTATCACTATGCTATTTGGGTTCCAAAGACCCTTGTAACTAACAAAAGAGGACCCATTCCAAAATGGGTACCTAAATCAAAGACTTGATTTATTGTAGGGTTTTTCTTCCGGTGGATCTTCATGGCTCATTGATAGTGGATGCTCATCTCATATGACCGGAAGCAAAGAATTAGTAAAGGGCCTGTTGAAACAACTACTCTCATTCTCTCATGTCACCATTGGAAACAATGCAAGACTCAAGGTGGTGGGAGTTGGTAAGGTGGTAATCACTCCGGAGTTATCCATTGAGAAGGTCCTCCTTGTTGAATCCCTTTCATACAATTTACTTTCCATTGGTCAATTATGCAATGCCGGTTACACCGTTATTTTTAATAAATACCACGTGACCATCCTTTTCACTCAAACTCTCAAAGTAGCCTTTGTTGGATTTTGTGAAAACGGTTTGTATGTGGTCGATTTCTCGAAAGAGACCACTCAAATCGCTACATGTCTAATGGCTAAAGGCGACAAGGGTTGGCTTTGGCATCGCCGGCTAGGCCATGTCGGTATGAGAAATTTACAAACTCTTGTAAAGGGTGGACACGTGGTAGGACTAACCGATGTTAATTTTTCCAAAGATCGTCCTTGTAGTGCTTGCATAGCCGGAAAGATGCATGAAAAGAATCACCCCAAGAAGACCATTATCTCCACCAAGAGGCTATTGGAGCTTCTTCATATGGATCTCTTTGGGCCTCCCACTTATGATAGTCTTGGTGGCAAGAAATATTGCTTGGTGATTGTGGATGATTATTAAAAATTTGTTGGACCTTCTATATCAAGAAGAAGAGTGAAACTCAAAAGATATTCATTGACTTTGCAACTCTTGTTCAACGTCAATATGGCTCCAATATCTTGGCAATAAGAAGTGATAATGGTACGGAGTTCAAGAATTACACTATGGATGATTTCCTAAGTGGGGAGGGCATTCAACACCAATATTCTGCTGCATATACTCCCCAACAAAATGGTGTCGCCGAAAGGAAGAATCGTACTCTTATTGATATGGCAAGAATTATGATGGCCGAATTTCATTCCCCATATAACTTTTGGGCCGAAGCCATCAACACCGCTTGCCACTATTCAAACCGGCTCTTCTTTCGTCCTCTCATGGAAAAGACACCATATGAACTCCTTATCGGTAAAAAGCCAAGTGTCTCTTACTTTCAAGTATTTGGTTGCAAATGTCTTGTTTACATTAAAGGTTGCAAACTTGCTAAATTTGAGTCTAGATCTTTTGATGGTATTCTTGTTGGATTATGCCGAAACTCTCATACTTATAGGATCTACAACATATCCACCGGGTGTGTTGAAGAATATATGAATGTGGAGTTTGACGAGGATAATGGTTCCCAAGCGGGGCATATTGATCATGATGATGTAGGTTTTGAAGAGCCATCTCATGCCATAAGAACTATGAGCATCGGTGAACTCATTCCTAGTGAAGAACCCATGATTGGCACTCACGAAGAAGGAACAAGTTCCACTCAAGTTGAGCCATCTACCTCAACAAATAATCAACAAGCTATCCATGAACAAGAACAAGAACTTGAACCACAAGATCAAGAAAATGGTCAAGACCCACCCAACTCTAGTGGTGAACAAGAAAATGAACCCATGACTCCAAGAACTCCACTTAGGGGTGACCATGATCAAGATGAAGGCAATGATGAATATATTTGTGTTGGTGAATCTATTGGTCAAGCCATGGAACGTGATGTCATCCGCGTGCATCAAAATTGAATTATCAACAACACTTCAAAGAGAATATCCTTGGGAGTATCCGTAGAGGTGTGTCCACCCACAAACAATTAGCTAACTTTTGTGGTCATGTCTCTTGTTTGTCTAGCTTAGAACCTCTCAAGGCATACGATGCTCTTGAAAACATGGATTGGGTTGGGGCTATGCATGAAGAGTTGAACAACTTCGAGCGCAACAAAGTGTGGTCATTAGTGGAAAGACCCAATGACACCTCCCATAATGTCATTGTAACCAAGTGGATATCCAAGAACAAGCAAGACTCACATGGTCAAGTGATACACAACAAAGCAAGATTGGTTGCACAAGGCTACACCCAAATCGAAGGAGTCGACTACGGTGAAACCTATGCCCCCGTTGCTAGACTTGAATCCATTCGCTTACTTATTGCCTATGCATCTTCTCATAAAATTACATTATATCAAATGGATGTTAAAAGTGCTTTTCTAAATGGTCCACTAAATGAACAAGTATATGTGAAACAACCTCCGGGTTTTGAAGACCCTAAATTTCCTAACCATGTCTACTTACTCCATAAGGCCCTTTATGGGCTCAAGCAAGCTCCACGTGCTTGGTATGATCATCTCAAGGAGTTCTTAGTAGACCGTGGCTTTGCAATTGGGGTAATAGATCCCACCCTTTTCACAAAAAGAATAAATGGAGAATTTTTCGTATGCCAAATATATGTTGATGATATTATCTTTGGTTCTACTAACCATGAATTTAGTGATCAATTCTCCAAGCTAATGACCAAGGAATTTGAGATATCTATGATGGGAAAATTGAATTATTTTCTTGTCTTTGAAATCCATCAATTTCGAGAAGGAACATTCTTATGTCAAGCCAAGTATATTAAGGACATGCTCAAGAAATTTGATATGAACAATGCCAAGCCACATAAGTTTCCTATGGACTCCAAAGCGGATCTTCACTTAGATCCAGATGGTAAGGAAGTTGATCAAAAGTTTTATCGTTCTATGATTGGATCTTTGCTTTACCTTTGTGCATCTAGACCGGATATTATGTTTAGTGTGGGTATGTGTGCAAGGTTCCAATCAAGTCCTAGGGAAAGTCATGAAATCGCTGTTAAAAGGATTCTAAGATACTTGATGGATACTCCTAACTATGGTCTTTGGTATCCCCATGGAACAAGCTTTGATCTTGTAGGGTATTCGGATGCGGATTGGGCCGGTTGCAAAATGGATAGAAAATCAACTTCGGGTACTTGCCAATTCCTTGGTAGGTCCCTTGTGAGTTGGTCTTCCAAGAAGCAAAATTGTGCGGCCTCGTCCTCAACCGAAGCCGAATACATTGCCGTCGGAAGTTGTTGTGCACAGTTATTATGGATGAGGCAAACTTTAAAGGATTATAGTGTCATTTGTGACAAAGTGCCTCTTTTATGTGATAATGAAAGTGCTATCAAAATTGCTTACAACCCGGTTCTTCATGGCAAGACTAAGCACATTGAGATTCGATATCATTTTATTCGAGATCATGTTGAGAAGGGTGATATTGCAATCAACTATGTCAACACCAAGCATCAACTCGCCGATATGTTCACAAAGCCTCTTGGTGAAGCAAGATTCAAGGAGTTGAGAGGAGAACTCAATGTGGTGGACATATCCAATTGGATTTAGTGGACTTCTTGTATACCTACCCATATTGGACGATACTTATTTGGTTTGGATGTAGGCATGGACATAGGGGGAGTGCGGTCCTAAGACATTGGACTATCCCTCCCCCATTATGCCTATAGTAAGAAGTCGTTTTGTCTCTATATTTTCATTTTGATGAACTTTGAGCTTAAATGACGAGTAGTGGCTGTGAATCCAAGATACATCTTCGCGGTGTCAAACCACAAACTCACACATGGTGGCCTAGGCCACCGCCTTCTTCTTTACGAAGAATTGGTTCCTTTGGATCTTAATTGAAAATCTTTTGGTCTTTCTATTGGTTTTATGGAAAACACACTCAACTTGGCTTTTTCCTTACTCGATTCTTGCAAGCTTGAGTGTGAAGTACCAATATCAGTTTGACAATCTTATCCCAAGCCCATCTTACCTAAAAACATTATATCTAATGCACACAAGTCTTGCTCTAAAATCTGAGTTGAAAGGGTTCAGCTGGCCAGAACTTCTGCGTTTTCTCGGAATATCCGATCCCTGACAGAACCGGATTATCCGGTCCGTCGGATAATCCGACTCTGACAGGATCGGAATATCCGATCGAGCGGTCAACCGTTTTAAAAAATAAGAGAGGTCGGGGTGAAGGACTCAATCGACCCCTTCGTCCACCCCCGACGCCTCTCTCCTGCGCCGCCGGCAGCCGTCCCCACGCCGCCCCGGCGACTCCGGCCATCCCCAACTCCGGCATTTGGTTGGATTTGGTGCTCCTCCTCCCCGGGAACCTCTCCCTCCAAGCATTTTCCTCAATGGATGAGGGTAACTTCTTATTTCTCAAATCCTAGGTGTTCCTCATCTAGTTCTTAGAAAATAAGTTATATTTGATGTTTCCTTCGAGGGTAGTGGTTCCCATCGATGCTTAGTACACTAGGCTAGCCTTCCTTTTAGTCGATCTACTGCTAGACCTTGGATTTGAATCGATTTGCTGTTGTAGTCGCCGTATCGGATATTCCGATTCGCTTTGAACCGGATATTCCGACCAGTCGAATTATCCGGTACATTTCTGAATCGGATTATCCGAGTTTTTACAGCACACTATGATTTATCCAGGTCTGAGTAGTTTCAATATAGGGATGCTCTCCTATTGTACCTTGCATCATTCCTTGCTCTGAGACTTGTGTGTTCTTACCTATGCTGCCCATCTATTGCTTTATCTCACAGGGAATTCGAGTAGTCCTCCGAAGAAGTTTGCTAGAAAAGGGAAGTTGCCCGCCAAGACGAAATCTGGGAAGCAAGTGACCTCTAGACCTGCAAAGAAGGACAAGGAAACTCGCCCCAACTACTTGACCATGCCAGGTCCTGAGTATGCCAAAGTTCGTCAGTTTAACTGGTATCGGAATCTGCCCAGAGATGAAGATATTGAAGATCCAAACTTCTGGTGCATGGAGCAGATCTATATACACAAGGACATCTATCTGTATTATCAGCACCCATTCGCCCGATGCAGCTCTACCGGTTGCAAGATATCAAGGCCAAAACCAGCAATGCTCAAGCCACAGATGTGATTCAACAGATGGGACTTGTCTCTCTCATGGAGAAGCAATGTCCTTACAATGAGGAACTTATTCTGCAGTTTTCTCCACCTTGGTGATCGAGAGTAACCACTCCAAGGTCATGAAATGGATGACGGGTACCACTCAGTGTACATCTTCCTTTTCTCGGATGGCTACTCTTCTTGGGTATTCTTTCTACAACAACCATGCTCCTAATGGTTACCGCATGCATTTCGATGGAAGTGGCTATCCCAATAAAGATGAGATGATGGACTTGTATGGGGCTGATGCAGTTATTGGCGGAAAAGAGGGCGTCCTTCCTCTCTATGATCAGCTCGTGCGCATCTTTTGCTCAACTATTGCTCCCAGTGGAGGTAACAATGACAACATTGTCACTCCCCTTGCCAACTTGCTTATACTTGCTAAAAAGATTGTTCAGAATGAAGGTCCTGAAGCTGTGTTTACTGTGGATGTGGGTCATTTCGTCTTTCGTGAGTTGTGGGATGCTATGGTCAGTGGGGTCACTATTCCTTATGCTCCTTACATCATGATGCTCATCAAGGACACTCTGAAGGACCACGACTTCCGCAAGTACTCTATGCACTCCCATGTTTACAAGAAGGTTTATCAGAAAAGGAAAGAGGTAGTTCCACCATCTACTGCTGCAGCTCCTGCTCGTGGCTATTTCATGGGTGATGCACGCCGTGGAGCCACAAGTCAGACTCAGGCTCCTTCTTTTGCTCCACAGATCAAGAAGCTGAACTGGTTCCAGCGGAACATCCTGTGTATGAATGCAGACATCCAGAGGGGACAATATGAGACTTATCTTAGGCAGGAGAACATTCTCAAGCGACTTCCTCGCCTTGCTGATGATCCCCCAGTGACTGATCCTCTTTCTTATGCTCAGTGGAATTAACACTCTCAGTTTCCTTGGGCTCAGCTTGAGTCTCATCTCCTAGAGACAGCTTCTGCAGGCCCTTCCCGGCCATCCTACACCCGTGTCCCTAACTATATATGAGTCTGAGGAAGATGATGACAACGATGGTGATGATGAGGATGATGACTACTCGGAGTGATTCACTAGGGTCGTAGCATCGCTCTTTTTCCTTTTTTGGCGTTTCGATGCCAAAAGGGGAGATGTAGTTCTACTAGGTCTCCGTGTGGGATTTGCATGGGTTCGGGCACAAGCTTATGCTTTTATCATTCTTATTGCGCTTGTGTCCATTTATGTCAAATGTCAAACTTAGTTGTATTATGCTTTATGTGAACTTATGTGTGTGAACCTTTGTGCTATGGTTTATCTAATTGTGAGACATATGGATTTCTTATATGGTTATGAGGTAATTCCTTGTGATATGGTTTATCTCTTCTCTATTTTACACAAGGTATATCTCTCTCTATTTTGATATGTCTCTCATATATCTAGTTCCCTTATTATTTGGAGGTTCTCTCTACTTATTTGTATTGCATTTATATTCCAATGCAATATGATGATATGCACACAGTAAGGGGGAGCCTCTCATGAGCTCAAGTTTCTAGACAATATGATTATGTTTTTCTTGCAAATCCTAGTGTTGTCATCTAACACCAAAAAAGGGAGATTGAAAGGACATTTCCTAAACCCTTGTGTTTTGTGTGTTAGGCAACAAGGCTAGTGATATTTTAATATGTAAATTAAGTGGTGCAGGTTTTAGGTGATTAAAACATCTTTGCATCAAATCCAAAAAGTGAGTTGAAAAGAGCAAATCTTCCCTGTACTCAGTCGGATTATCTGGTTCCAGATGAATCGGATTATCCGATCCTCAAGAAAAGCTCAAATACGGCTAAGGAAATCAAGAGATCCTTCCCTGCATTTTGTCGGATTATCCGATGCCACTTGGGTCGGATTATCCGGTCTATCGAAGAGAGCTCAAATTTTGGCTAAGGACTTCGAGCAAAAGCATCCTGCATTTTGTCGGATTATCCGATGCGAGTTGGGTCGGATTATCCGGTTTCTCGGATTATCCGACACTCACTTTGCTCGGATTATCCGACTGCCCTGTCACCAACGGGCAGATTTGGTGGGGTACTATATAAGGGCCTTCTCCTACTTTGAGAAGGGTACCACGACCAGAAATATCTCTCCCACCATTGTTGCAAGCTCAAAACTAGTAGATCTCTCTCCCTACCCACTCAAACACCTTGTCCTTCTAGGATTTGGGAGAGTTGACCTAGATCTACACTTCCACCAAAGCGATTTGATTTCCATATCCATTCCTCAGAGGAACTTGTGAATCTTGGGTTCATTGGAACCCTAGACGGTCGTTGGTCGTTCTTGTAGCTTTGGAAGCCGCGGGGACTAGCCGGGAGCCTCCAATTGAGTTGTGGAGACATGCCCGGGCCTTGTGATTCTTGTGGCTTTGGGAGCCGCGGGAATTTGGTGAGAGCCTCCAATTCGGTTGTGGAGTGTGCCTCATCCTTGTAAAGGTTTGTTGCCGACCTCGAGGGCATCATATAGTGGCTCGTGGAACTCCTCATTGGAGGATAACACGAGGGAGATATGGTGTGCCATATCACGGCTATTCGGGGATCACTTGTGACCCTGCACCGCTCCAACGAAGACGTAGCTTCCATTGGGAAGTGAACTTCAGAAATAATCTCCATGTCACTTTGTGTTTGTCTCTTTATATACCTTTACTTGTTTTGCTCGCTTGTCTTGTTTAGTTTATCTTGCTAGCTTGGTTATTGCTCATCATATAGGATTGTTCACCTAGTTGCATATCTAGAGAACTTATATTTGAGCATTTCCCTAACTTGTTGAAAAGAAAATAAAAATTGGTAGTTGCCTATTCACCCCCCCTAGTCAACCTACTAGATCCTTTCAAAAGTTTATAATGCCCTCGTTGGAACTCAGCAAGTGTCACCACAATTCAACTGGATTTGGAAAAGTTCTTGCCAAGCTAAACACAATTTTTTTCCTGGTTGCTCCTTCAGGAAGAATTTCCATCTTGAATCATATAATTGTGCAACAATTCAATGCACCCAAGAAGAAACTTTGGTTCATCTGTTTTGGACCCGCCCCCTAGCCATGAGATGCTGGGAATATGTTTGTCCACAGAGAAATACAAGTCTGTCACTACATGAAGCTTTCTATGACATGAAAAGAAAGCTAAACCTTCCATACTTCATGGATATCTTGATTCTAGCCTGTTGGAGCATATGTATGATTAGAAACAAAAATATCTTCAGAGATGAAAGGCCAACCTTTGAGAGGTGGATATCTATCTATCTAATAGAGTTGAATTGGCTTAAATATAGAATCAAAGCCAAACACTCTGATCAATTCAATATTTGGAGAGAAACTCAAACCTAGTAGCTTTTTTCTTTTTCAATTTTTTGACAGATGAAGCAAACTTGTAAATACCTAGTAAATATGTTTATATAATTATAAAAGTTGCAGCGGGATTTTTTCCCACTGTTTTGCCCGTCAAAAACGGCGTTGGTCCACGAGATGGAGATGGAAGCGGTGGCAGAGCGGAGGAGTGTGAGGTTCACCAAGCCGCCCCCAAATGGCGCCAACATTGAGCAGCTAGCCAAGGAGGCCGTGACGCGCCGTCTCGGCTCGCAGCTTGAGGAGGCATGCCCCTCGGAGCGCCTGCGACATGACTACATGGGCATGCTTGACGGTCCTTTCACGGACCAGACGGCGGCTGCCATCGACGACCTCGTCCTCTCTGTGAAGAAGACCAAGAAGAAGAAGAAGCCAAGGATGAGATTGAGCCGCAAATGCCGCTCATGGTGGCCTATGCTGATTTTCATGGCTGGTCCTAGTTATGTGGGCTTTGGCTGTGCTCTGTCGGATCGATGCACCGCGGATACTTGCAAGCATTCCACCCAAGACGGCTTGGAAGAAGAGGAACAAAAGAACCTTCCGCAATGTGACAAGCTCGCCTATGAAGGTGGCGGCTTTGGTGTGGGAAGAGGTGTTGCAGCGGGCTTTCGCCCACAAGCACGATCCAGGAGACTCATAGTTTTGTTTGTCTTTATGGGATTTTATCTATTCTTAAACTCCGTAAATAACATTCTATTCTATCTAATCGAATGACGGATACGGTTGTCTTAAAACTCAAAAAAAATTGAAGCAAATAAAAGAGGCAGCAACGTGTGGGGAATAAGGAACTTAAAGAATTAATAAGGAACATCGGCTATGACCTTCGGTGGGAGTGCATGATGGCATGCCGGACAGGAGAAGTGCTGACTTCGCGGTCGGCCTTCCATTGCCGCCTCCAAGATACTATACACAATGCAGAGTACTGTTGTGGCGCCCTGACCTGACTGTTATACAGTGAGGCTGTGTGTCGCCGGTTAAGCGATACAACCAGAGGTTACGGGTTTATCAATCCCCGGCCAAAACCTTTGGCAGGCGTTGCTGGGCACACCTCTCCCAACAACACAACACCCCGATCGATGCCTTAACACGGGCACAACTATCAAAGCATAATAATAAGATCAAGACTTGTGGAACAACTGGCACATCACAGACTCTACGACACAAAAATATATAATTCAACTCTTATACAGAGAAAGATAGCAAATGACAACCAGAGGTCACAGACCCAACATTACATCAAGCGGAAGCAAATTAAGTTGTTCTAAACAACAAGAACCACATTATGGCCTAAGAGGCCTACAAATAAACATCACAACGCCAGCTGTTCCAGGATGTCCCAAGCTGCCACCTGGGAACCCCAGACTACTCGTCGATGTCCATAAAGAACCCACCTTCGAGGTCGGTGAAGTCCTCCTCTGAAACAAAACAAACGACGTTGAGTTCGACGAACTCGCAAGATTAAGAGCTAATATATGCTCGATGAGGCCTTCAAGGTTATATGGTTGTTTTGCATAAAGCTGATTTTATTTATGAAAACATAACTCAAAGGCATCGACTAAACAGAATAGTTTTCAAAAGAGGTAAGGAGTACTCTTTCTTTCATCACCTTTCTCAACATCAACCACTGTACCTGTTCATCAAAGGCACCTCCCCGAATCACCCTCGAGGAAGCTCACCTTGCATTTGTGAGTGGTACCTCTAGTACCCAGTTTTTAATCATTCCGTTAAAGTTATTCTATGATCTTACCTTCACTTCCCAAGTTCGTCCATAACCGCGGACACGGCTTTTCGAAAAGATTTAACCCTGCAGGGGTGTACAAATGTTTGCCACGCGTACCGTCCGGCCCATTACCTGATCATTAGCTCTCTTCCATGGAAAGCTGGCTGGGTGGGAGCGGTGTCGACTTCTCCCTCGTTAAGGACTAACCCAGGATCATCAGTGAGGACGAAGAACGGATCATCGACACCGTGCCCCGTGGCCACTCATTTTCCTAACACCACAATCCTCATCTCAGTTCCTCCCACCATCATCACGCACGCGCAAATGGAAGCCCGAACTAGAGGACCCTGGCTAGCCCCGCTCGAGTTATTTAGTCTATGAGGGTTCCTGCAAATGCATAGGCCTCACGCATGGTTGCACGCTCAGTCTTGGTTCAAGAGGTATAGAACTCGCACCTAGGCGGCGAGAATGAGACAGAGCACCACAACCACAGTGGCCTCTCATCCCCACCTTTAAGCATTTTATTATCCGTCACCACAATTCTCCACCATCATCTCAAAATTTCACACCTGTTTCCAACAACACATATATCCATTGTATAGCTATGCATATAACTAGGCATGGCTAAGCATCACATAGCATTTATAAGTAGCTCGGCCAACAACACAAACCTATGGATAATAGGAGGGGAAACAGATAATGGCATAGGGAATTAATGCAACTATAGGATACTCTAATCCGACAAAAGTTGACATTTAGAACCGCATGCAATAGTATAGTGGAGAAAATATTTGCGGAAACATAGTATAAGATATGCTCAGAGGGGGGGGGGGGTTACGCTTGCCTTGCTCAACGTGCTGGTAGTACGGATCGTCGGGGTATCGAGGTGTAACCCCGGCTGCAGGATCTATCGAAGCATAGCAACGGAAAACAAATCAATCACCACACATGTTTTAGCAAAAGCAATGCGCAAACACATGATGACATGACATATTAAATCCTCGAAGAGGATGATTTAAGCTATTCCGATTAAACGGGGTTCGGATGCGAAAGGTGGACATCTCGAATACACCGTGGAATTAAATAAAGTTGCATCTTTGCTTGTTGAGTTGACGTAGATGGAACCATAATGTTATTTTGCATATGGATGACATGATCATGTGAAGATGCAGTGTTTAGGGTGATTAGACATGCTTGTATCAAGTACTAGGAGTGAGATGCAGGTTAAAAGCATTACAAATGAAACAGGTTAAAAACTGGGGTATCCGGATCCCAGTCCGGAAATTTCCGGGTCTGGCACCGGGTGCAGATCCGGTTTCAGATCCGGTGAAATCCGGGTTTTGCACCGGAATTTAATTCATCCGGAAATATTTCCGGGTGTAAACCGGGTGTAATCCGGGTGAAGACGCGCGAGTCCAGTAGCCATTTCACTAATCCGGTATAGATTCCGGAAAAATCCGGGTTTGATACCGGTTTTCCAAACTCGACGGGAAGTGCTATCGCTACGGCGATTCCGACGAACTAGCGGATTAGCAAGGAGAAGGAGATGTCCAAAAGGACCGCAAGCTCACCCTGAGCTCGTAGAAAGGGTCGGTGAGGTCGTAGGTGGACGGGGATGGCCGGAATCGTGGTCGACGTCCGGCGGCAGGAGTTGGGGGAGACGAGCACGGCGGCGGCAATGCGGGGCTTCCCGCGTCGATTCCTTGGGTGAGAACGGTGGTGACGACGTGGCGGAGCTTCCTGCAGTCTTCGATTTGCTCGGGGGCTCCTCAATCGACGGTGTCGAGCTCGGCGGCCATGGAGGGGAAACGAGAGAGAGAGGAAGCACGGGAGCAGGTGGGGAAAGGGATAAGGTAGCAGGGGGCCTCGTGGTGCTCTTCTCCTGCAGGGGAGAGGGCGGAGGGGGCCCGGGCGCGACATGCTCGAGTGGGTGCGGCGCTAGCACGGCGGTTCGGTCGGTACAGCTCGAAGAAGACGATCACTTGCTCTTCCGGTATGGATTCCGGAATATTCCGGTTCTGGCACCGGGTGAGATCCGGGTTCAGGTCCGGATGATTCCGGATCTGCTACCGGATTCCCTGAGTTCTTGGAACTTACTTGACGATTCCAAAATGTCGAAGTAACTTTGGTGAGCGAGGTTGAGTGACTTCATTGTTTGAATTTCGCTGGAGCAATTGGGCATTTGGTTTCAGCAACTTAACAACACTTCAAAGCAACTGCTGTGTTAACTCGAAAGAGAGATGTCTATGCATAGATGCCATGATGCAAATGAGGACACAAAAGTGAAAATTTGGTACTCAAATTTTGGGGCTGTTATAATTCTACCCTCCTTACAGGAATCTCGTCCCGAGATTCTAAGTTTGCGAGAAGAAGTCGGGATACTCCTCACGTAGACTAGACTCTCGTTCCCAAGTCGCTTCTTCCTCGGAATGGTGCGACCACTGAATCTTGAGAAACTTGGTAGTCTTGTTCCGGGTCTTTCTTTCAGCTTCATCCAAGACGCGGATAGGATGCTCGCGATAGGTAAGATCTTCCTGGAGATCCAGCTCCTCATGATTGACCCCATGGATTGGATCTTTGAAACACCGGCGAAGTTGAGATACATGGAACACATCATGCACATTGGGAAAGATGACCGGTAACTCCAACTTATAAGAAAGATCTCTCGCTTGGCCAGAACGGTGAAGGGGCAAACATAGCGAGGTGCCAATTTCCCTTTGATACCGAAGCGGCGAACGCCACGAAGGGGAGAGACGCGGAGATAAGCTTTATCACCAATTTCATAGTGAATCTCCTGATGATGCTTGTCATAGTAGCTCTTCTGCCTAGACTGAGCAATCTTCAGATTTCTCTTATGATTCTAACCTTCTCCTCAGCTTCATTGATGATATCTAGACCAAAGAGTGCCCTCTCTCCGGTCTCAGACCAATTTAGAGGAGTGCGGCATTTTCTTCCATAGAGAACCTCAAATGGAGCCATGCCCAGACTAGCTTGATAGCTATTGTTGTAGGAGAACTCCGAAAGGGAGATACTTTTCCCAATCCTTACCGAAAGAGATTACACATGCCCTAAGCATGTCTTCCAAAACTTGGTTCACTCTCTCGGTCTGACCATCAGTTTGGGGATGGAAAGCGGTGCTGGGATGGAAAGCGGTGCTGAAGTTAAGACGAGTTCCCATAGCAGTTTGGAAACTAGTCCAAAACTTGGAGGTGAATAGGCTTCCACGATCAGAAATTATCTTTTGGGAATGCCGTGAAGGACGACGATACGAGAGGTATACAGGTCTGCCAACTTAGCAGCTGTAATGTCAACACGAACAGGGAGGAAGTGAGCCACTTTTGATAGTCGATCAATGATGACCCAAATGGCATCATGTCCCTTTGGAGACTTCGGCAGACCAGTAATGAAGTCCATACCAATTTCATCCCATTTCCACTCGGGAATAGCAATAGGGCGAAGAGTGCCGGCAGGCCTTTGATGTTCAGCCTTTACCCGTCGACAGGTGTCGCATTCAGCAACATACTTGGCAATTTCTCGTTTCATACGAGTCCACCAGAATTGGCCGAAGGTCTTGGTACATTTTGGTACTACCGGGATGAATAGAGAGAGGTGATTCATGAGCTTCTTGGAGGATCAACTCCCTCAATTTTCGTTTCTTTGGCACTACCAAGCGGTCACCAAAATAAACAACTCCAGATTCATTGACAGAAAACATTTGGCCTTCCCGCTAGCAATGTTCTCCTTGATTTTCAGAATACCCTTGTCACGCTTTGAGCATCCTTAATCTGGTCTACAAGAGTAGATTTGATCTCCAGATTTGCAAGGTAGCCGGAAGGAACAATTTCCAGGTTCAAACGGGCAAACTCTTCATAGAGGGCAGGTTGGGCTCTTCAATCATAGATTGTTGCAATAGGACTTCCGACTTAGCGCGTCAGCCACGACGTTTGCTTTGCCGGGTTGATAGTTCAGACTCACATTGTAGTCCGTGATTAACTCCAACCAACGCCTTTGCCTGAGATTTAAATCCGGCTGGGTGAAGAGGTACTTCAGACTCTTGTGATCCGAGAAGATCTCACAACGGTTACCAAACAGGTATGGTCTCCATTGCTTCAAAGCATAGACCACAGCGGCAAGCTCGAGATCATGAGTTGGGTAGTTGAGCTCATGCGGCTTAAGTTGGCGAGAAGCATAAGCCACCACATGGCCATCTTGCATTAACACACAGCCCAAACCTTGTAGAGAGGCGTCACAGAAGACGACGAAATCCTTGCTTGTGTCCGGCAGGACAAGCACAGGAGCGGACGTGAGCTTGGCTTTCAGTGTTTGGAAACTCTCTTCAGCTTCGGCCGACCATACAAACTTTTATCCTTCTTGAGAAGGTCAGTCAGGGCCTTGGCTATTTTGGAGAAACCTTCGATGAATCGGCGGTAGTAACCCGCCAATCCGAGAAAGCTTCGAATGTCCTTGACTGACATTGGAGTTTTCCAATCCAGAATGGACTGAATTTGTCGGGAATGACAGCCACACCATTGGCAGATATCACATGACCAAGGAAGACAAGTTTATCCAACCAAAACTCACACTTGGAGAACTTGGCATAGAGGCGGTGTTCTCGAAGTGTGTCAGAACCAAACGAAGATGTTCCTCATGCTCTTCATTGGTTTGGAATAGATGAGGATGTCATCAATGTAAATGACGACAAACTTGTCAAGATAATCCATGAAGATGGAGTTCATGAGCCTCATGAAAGTAGCCGGGGCATTTGTGAGACCAAAGGACATGACGGTATACTCATATGAGCCATAACGAGTAACAAATGCCGTCTTTGGAATATCCTCCTTTCTGATTTTTATCTGATGGTAGCCTGACCTCAGATCCATCTTGGAGAATACCGTTGCACCAGCTAACTGATCCAACAGATCATTGATGCGAGGAATAGGATACTTGTTCTTGATTGTCACCGCATTCAACGGTCGATAGTCAGAGACTAGACGAGGCACGGTAGAATCCCTCTTCTTGACAAAGAGTACCGGACAACCCCATGGTGAACTGCTAGGCTGGATGAACTCCTTTGCTAACAGCTGATCAATTTGCTCTTTCAACAGAGCCAACTCTTCCACCGGCATACGGTAGGGCTTCTTGGAAATTGGAGCGGTACCGGGAAGTAGCTCTATGACAAACTCCACACTTCGGTCAGGAGGCATGCCAGGCAACTCTTCCGGGAACACATCCGGGAAGTCACACACCACGTGTATGTCCTGGATTTCAGGAGGGGATTCGCCTTCCATAAAGCAAAGAAGGATCTCAGGTGAGCGGGGTACGACGGCGGACGGAGGTATTGATGTTGCAGGCCAATACTTCACAATGTCACCGGAAGGAGCGGTCACAGTAATGGTCTTGGCGGCACAGTCGAGATTAGCCTGATATTTGGTTAGCCAGTTCATGCCCAGTATGACATCAATGCCTTTGGACTTCAGAGCTACCAAGGCATAAGGAAAGACAAGGAACCTATATTAATCTGGACCTCAGGAGTAACCCCATCGGTTTGCCATTTGGAACCAGGAGTGCGATCACCAAGGGATGGCTCATTTTCTCGAACGGTATTTGTGCTCTTTTGCAAACGCTATGGATATGAATGAATGCGATGCTCCAGAATCAAACAAAACTGTAGCTGTATTGCCGTTGATTCGTAACTCACCCATAAGAACGCCGGGGTCTCTTCAGCTTCTTCAACAGAGACGTGGTTCAGGCGACCACGCACATAGGTCCAGCCTTGCCAGTTGGAGTGGCAGGGGCTCGTGCAGGAGTTATCGCGAGAGGTGCCTTCTGGGGGCACTCCCTGGAGTAGTGACCAGCCTGGCCACAGGTGTAGCAAGTGACTCCAGGTGGAGCAGGTAGCATAGGACGGTACCCACTTCCGCCTATCCCAAGTGTCGAAGTAGTGGGCGCGGAGGAGGTGGCCTGTATCCTGCTGCCCTCGGCATGAAGGGAGCACGAGGTACGGCGCTGTAGGGAACAAACACCCTGCGCTTCTTGCTCTCAGAACCCGAGGAACTCTGGTGATCCCCATGTGCGGGCCTCTTGGAAGCTTCAAGTTCCTTTCTTCCTTGCTCAAGAGTGAAAGCCTGGTTGAACAGCTCCTGATAGGTCTGGAACCTGAAGGGCAATAGCTCATAGCGGAGCTGCGGATTCAGACCCTTGCGGAACAGCTCTTGCTTGTCAGCATCATTGGTCACGTCCCTTGGGGCGTAACGAGAGATGGTTGAACTCACGACCATAAGTGCGGAGGTCCATCCGTCCCTGTTGCAAATCCAGGAACTCCCTCCTCTTCAAGTCCATGATAGGCTGGGGAATGTACTCCGCTCGGAAGGCAGTGCGAAATCAGCCCAGGTGAAGACATGGTTGGCTGGAAACAAAGCCACATGGCTTTCCCACCAACAGCCAGCAGCACCAACCAAGAGATAGGTGGCAAAGTTGACTTGCTCGCCAATGGGACATGAAGCGCGGAGAACTTGCGCTCCAAAGCACGAAGCCAATCATCAGCTTCCAGTGGCTCCTTAGCATCAGCAAAGTGGGTGGCTGGGAACGCAGGAACTCAGTGAGAGTGTTGCACTCGTTCCTCCGTGCATTCTGCTGCACCAACTGCTCAAGCAAGCGCTCATTGCGCCCACGGTTCTCCTCAATGGCCATCAAGACTCAGCCATCGAGGGTGGTGGCGGCAGATCATCCTCATCATCATTGTGGTTACCGCGACCACCACGGCCTCCACGACCTCCACGACCTCGAGCCATTCTGGAGATTTGACAATGACACAGTTAGTATCTTTCTCCGAATGGTCGAACAATAGCATTAGCGTCTACACAAGTACACAGACTAGGGACGATAATACTTTGCGAGAAGGAAAACAACAAGATAGAACTTGGGTCAAAGATCAGCATCATGTGCTACTAGTGAGAGTTAAGAAATCACAACTTAACACACTCTAGTTGACACAATCCGGGACCTTATGTTCAAGTCCGTGGGTTAAAACCCAAAGAAAGGATCAAAAGATTAAACTCGGTAGAAACATCTGAGTTGATTTGGATTGACAACGCAGCGGGAGCAACGTGACACATAACACTAAAGGTCGAACCCACCCCGTTTCTAATTTTTGAAGTAACAGGTGAGAAGTAAAACCTTTAAACTCAAATCGAGGTAAGATTGCTCCGAGATTAGAGGGTAACCAGATAAGGAGTAAAAAGAATCCTAAGATGGTTTTCACAACTCATTTTTAGGTTAAAATATTTTCACAAACACTAGACTCAACATCGACCAGTAGAAGGGTTTCCTACAGGCAGTACTGCTCTGATACCAACTTGTGGCGCCCTGACCCGACTGTTATACAGTGATGCTGTGTGTCACCGGTTAAGCGATACAACCGGAGGTTACGGGTTTACCAATCCCCGGCCAAAACCTTTGGCAGGCGTTGCTGGGACATCTCCAACAACAACACCCCGATTGATGCCTTAACACAGGCACAACTATCAAGCATAATAATAAGATCAAGACTTGTGGAACAACTGGCACATCACAGACTCTACGACACAAAATCATATAGTTCAACTCTTATAAGAGAAAGATAGCAAATGACAACCAGAGGTCACAGACCCAACATTACATCAAGCGGAAGCAAATTAGGTTGTTCTAAACAACAAGAACCAATATGGCCTAAGAGGCCTACAGATAAACATCACAACGCCAGCTGTTCCAGGATGTCCCAAGCTGCCACCTGGGAACCCCAGACTACTCGTCGACGTCCACAAAGAACCCACCTTCGAGGTCGGTGAAGTCCTCCTCTGAAACAAAACAAACGACGTTGAGTTCGACGAACTCGCAAGATTAAGAGCTAATATATGCTCGATGAGGCTTTCAAGGTTATATGGTTGTTTTGCATAAAGCTGATTTTATTTATGAAAACATAACTCAAAGGCATCGACTAACAGAATATTTTCAAAAGAGGTAAGAAGTACTCTTTCTTTCATCACCTTTCTCAACATCAACCACTGTACCTGTTCATCAAAGGCACCTCCCCGAATCACCCTCGAGGAAGCTCACCTTGCATTTGTGAGTGGTACCTCTAGTACCCAGTTTTTAATCATTCCGTTAAAGTTATTCTATGATCTTACCTTCACTTCCCAAGTTCGTCCATAACCGCGGACACGGCTTTTCGAAAAGATTTAACCCTGCAGGGGTGTACAAATGTTTGCCACGCGTACCGTCCGGCCCATTACCTGATCATTAGCTCTCTTCCTTGGAAAGCCGGCTGGGTGGGAGCGGTGTCGACTTCTCCCTCGTTAAGGACTTTCCAGGATCATCAGTGAGGACGAGCAGGATCATCAACACCGCCCCGGCCACTCATTTTCCTAACACCACAATCCTCATCTCAGTTCTCCCACCATCATCACGCACGCGCAAATGGAAGCCCGAACTAGAGGACCCTGGCTAGCCCCGCTCGAGTTATTTAGTCTATGAGGGTTCCTGCAAATGCATAGGCCTCACGCATGGTTGCACGCTCAGTCTTGGTTCAAGAGGTATAGAACTCGCACCTAGGCGGCGAGAACGAGACAAGCACCACAACCACAGTGGCCTCTCATCCCCACCTTTAAGCATTTTATTATCCGTCACCACAATTCTCCACCATCATCTCAACATTTCACACCTGTTTCCAACAACACATATATCCATTGTATAGCTATGCATATAACTAGGCATGGCTAAGCATCACATAGCATTTATAAGTAGCTCGGCCAACAACACAAACCTATGGATAATAGGAGGGGAAACAGATAATGGCATAGGGAATTAATGCAACTATAGGATACTCTAATCCGACAAAAGTTGACATTTAGAACCGCATGCAATAGTATAGTGAGAAAATATTTGCGGAAACATAGCATAAGATATGCTCAGAGGGGGGGGGGTTACGCTTGCCTTGCTCAACGTGCTGGTAGTACGGATCGTCGGGGTATCGAGGTGTAACCCCGGCTGCAGGATCTATCGAAGCATAGCAACGGAAAACAAATCAATCACCACACATGTTTTAGCAAAAGCAATGCGCAAACACATGATGACATGACATATTAAATCCTCGAAGAGGATGATTTAAGCTATTCCGATTAAACGGGGTTCGGATGCGAAAGGTGGACATCTCGAATACACCGTGGAATTAAATAAAGTTGCATCTTTGCTTGTTGAGTTGATGTAGATGTTACCATAATGTTATTTTGCATATGGATGACATGATCATGTGAAGATGCAGTGTTTAGGGTGATTAGACATGCTTGTATCAAGTACTAGGAGTGAGATGCAGGCTAAAAAGCATTACAAATGAAACAGGTTAAAAACTGGGGTATCCGGATCCCAGTCCGAAAATTTCCGGGTCTGGCACCGGGTGCAGATCCGGTTTCAGATCCGGTGAAATCCGGGTTTTGCACCGGAATTTAATTCATCCGGAAATATTTCCGGGTGTAAACCGGGTGTAATCCGGGTGAAGACGCGCGAGTCCAGTAGCCATTTCACTAATCCGGTATAGATTCCGGAAAAATCCGGGTTTGATACCGGGTTTTCCAAACTCGACGGGAAGTGCTATCGCTACGGCGATTCCGACGAACTAGCGGATTAGCAAGGAGAAGGAGATGTCCAAAAGGACCGCAAGCTCACCCTGAGCTCGTAGAAAGGGTCGGTGAGGTCGGAGGTGGACGGGGATGGCCGGAATCGTGGTCGACGTCCGGCGGCAGGAGTTGGGGGAGACGAGCACGGCGGCGGCAATGCGGGGCTTCCCGCGTCGATTCCTTGGGTGAGAATGGTGGGGACGACGCGGCGGAGCTTCCTGCAGTCTTCGATTTGCTCGGGGGCTCCTCAATCGACGGTGTCGAGCTCGGCGGCCATGGAGGGGAAACGAGAGAGAGAGGAAGCACGGGAGCAGGTGGGGAAAGGGATAAGGTAGCAGGGGGCCTCGTGGTGCTCTTCTCCTGCAGGGGAGAGGGCGGAGGGGGCCCGGGCGCGACATGCTCGAGTGGGTGCGGCGCTAGCACGGCGGTTCGGTCGCTACAGCTCGAAGAAGACGATCACTTGCTCTTCCGGTATGGATTCCGGAATATTCCGGTTCTGGCACCGGGTGAGATCCGGGTTCAGGTCCGAATGATTCCGGATCTGCTACCGGATTCCCTGAGTTCTTGGAACTTACTTGACGATTCCAAAATATCGAAGTAACTTTGGTGAGCGAGGTTGACTGACTTCATTGTTTGAATTTCGCTGGAGCAATTGGGCATTTGGTTTCAGCAACTTAACAACACTTCAAAGCAACTGCTGTGTTAACTCGAAAGAGAGATGTCTATGCATAGATGCCATGATGCAAATGAGGACATAAAAGTGAAAATTTGGTACTCAAATTTTGGGGCTGTTACAACCGTCCCTGGCATGAAGAAACTGCAGGGGCTGCACTGGCGTTTTGCAGGCGGGTGCGTGGGATCCCAGTCCGGCGATGACGGGGAACTCATCAGAGCAAGAAAAATATTTTGCGAGCGAAATAGATAGAGCGAAGTAGTATGTCCAAAGCAATATATATTTTCCATGGCATCTTAGCACTGGTATGCAAGAAATAGATAGCATATTACATTGCAGTACAAAAGAATCGCAACAGACCTTTTTTGCCCGACATAATCGCGCTAGACTGAAGATGCAGGGACGGACAAAGCAAGGGCTCGGACATGGTTCACGGACCCCAATGGGCCTTTGGGTCATTTGGAGGCCCCCGGTGGAGAGCCGCTAGCTCAGGCACGGTTTCGAGAACACCGTGGAGGCCGCCATCAGGGAGGCCTTCATTCGGAGCGCGGAGCGGGATGACCGTTGCCACGCCTTCATGGCCACGGAGCAGGCGGCGTACGCGCAGCTCAACGCCCAAGCGGCACCGCCGGAGCAGCAGCTGCTTATCGCGCAGGTGGAGGGGCTGACGCATGAGGCCTCCCAGGTGATCACCGAGCAGGCGAACCACGACGAGCTGAACCAGGCGCGCTTGGGGAGGCTGACGGAGGCGAGGGAAGCGACAGCGCAGGCGCAGGAGGCGAGGGCAGCGACAACGGCAGCGGAGCAGGCGAGGGTAGCGGCTGCAATACAAGCAGCGGCAGATCAGGATGCCATGCGCCGGGCGGTCAACATCCTTC
Source organism: Poa pratensis (assembly GCA_947311845.1). Classification (NCBI taxonomy): domain Eukaryota; kingdom Viridiplantae; phylum Streptophyta; class Magnoliopsida; order Poales; family Poaceae; genus Poa; species Poa pratensis. Next base: position 59,075,713 of record CAMZMU010000035.1, read on the forward strand.
GGCAGGAGAGGCGTGTGCGCTCGCCCTTGGACCAGAGGGCCGCGAACGACGACGAGGCTGGCCAGAGTGGCGGGGTTTAGATTAGGGTCTATCGTTTAAATTTTAAATTTTAATCGTTTAGTCTAAATTTGTAACGTTCACTTAAGTTTGATGAGAAAATTTCATTGCCATTCGGCGGTGTGCACCGCCCGCAAGATGTTCGACAGTTTGCTCAAAATTTAAGCAGTTTGGGGGTGGGCCTTTGGGGATACCGCTATGGGCGGCCTCGAAATGTTAGACAGAAGAATTTTTGACAAAAGAGACCACCTGATCGATTGAATTGTCAAAAAAGACCACCTCCGAAAATTATTGTCAAAAAAGACCACCTACACTGTGGTGGCATGTGTGCCAGGCGACACGTGTCACTTACCGCCATCGGCCGTGGCGGCCATCACGGCTGGGCCCACAAGTACACACGCACATGAATCTGCCATGCTCCAAGCAAGATGCCGGCGGCCCATAAAATTTGCAGCCTCGTTAACAGGATTTTTTTACAAATATTGCCCCTGCCCAATGAAATTGTCAAAATTAGTCCCCCACTGAAAAATATTGCCAAAATGAGCCTTAGTGGGAGGAAGAAAAAGCAACACGTGTTTTTCCGCCAACCAGGGAGGCGGGAACTGACTTTCCGCCACATGGGACGGCGGGAAGCCTACTTTGTGCCATTTGAGCTGGCGGGAAGTTACTTTGCGCCGCACCAAAAGGCACATGGTGCACAACTCTGCGCCAGCTCAGGAAGCAACACGTGTCTTACCGCCACTTGTGTTGGCGGAAAGTCAGTTTCCGCCATCTGGTTTGGCGTAAAGACACGTGCCGCTTTTTCTACCTCCCGCGAGAGCCATTTTTGACAATATTTTTCGTTGGGGGCTAATTTTGACAAATGCATTGGGTAGGGGGGCCATATTTGTAAAAAAATCCATCAACATGCCACCGATGTGTGTGGCTGCTGGGCCCACCACTTGGTATTATAGAAAGAAAGTAAAACACGTGCATGCCGCCATGGGCAGCGGCGGCAGTGGACACGTGTTGTTTGGTACGCTTGCCGTCACGGTGTAGGTGGTCTTTTTTGACAATAAATTTTGGAGATGGGTCTTTTTGCCAATTCATTTGGCGAGCCGGTCACTTTTGTCAAAAATTCTATGCAGAAAGCCGAGCTACTTGGGGTGGGTTCGACGGTCCCTAGCAATTTGGCCCACCTGGCAGCCGCAGGTGAATGGCAGCCGTTGCCATCCTCTCTTCTCCCATGAAGAAGAGGAAGAAGAAGCGCTGGGTTCTTCAAACGTTCAAATTCGAAACCCGTCGGCGTCTTCCTCTACAGAAGGACTTCGTTTGACCTTTCCTTGACTCGCGGCTCCCTCTCCGCCAACACAGAGAGGGCCAGCAAATCTGCGGCGACAGAGGCCCCATGGCGACGGAGGCGGCCAGCGCCGGCGCCGGCGCCGCCTACGAGGAGGAGCGCAGGAAGCGGATCCTCGACAACCTCAAGCACCTCGAGGTACTCCCGCGCACACCTCGCCTCTTCTATCCTCTCTCTTCTCCCCGACGCCAACCCGCATGGACCAATCCGGGAATCCCCTTTAGTTCTGTTCTGTTTCGTTCCCCCCTTCTTCTCCTTCTTTCTAGATGCGCGAAAGATGGCACATTTCGTGGCGGTCCTCGCTGCCGATTTCCCTGTCGATTCATAGCAGCGGCTTCGATCTGCGTATGCTGTTGCAGTTTACTAATTTCTCTGCATCCGCCGTAGGATCTGGGCATATCCAAGATGGCCAAGAGCTTGGTCCAGGCGACAAGACAGGTGCCCACTCCTCGCAGCGACTGTACCACTGCTGCAATCTCTGGTGTTCATGTCAGTGTTAGGGGTTGATTTGTTGTGGGTTTGATTCGTGGTGGTCCTTTTTGCAGAGCACCCGTGCGAGCCCCAAGCCGAGGAAGAAGTTCGAGGCCACCACCGAAGTCAGGCGCTCCTCCAGGGCCAAGACCACTCCGGTTTCCTACAAGGAAGATGTGAGTTACTTGCTGGTGTTGTGGCTTGATAAGATTTGATGTCAGTACTTGTTATTATACTCCTTTGAAGGAGGATATGTCGTTTTGGGAGTTGTTTCTGTCATGCTTGCAATCTGATGAGCCGATTCGTATGGGGTTTATGTTTTATGTGTGTCCATTTGGGGTCGAATTCTTGTGCTGTGTTAATAGTCATGAAAGATACGCGCCAATGAAACGAGATATTGTTGTTATGTTTCCGAACGTGTAGATAATAACTGCAAAAACTATCAGAAGTCTTCCACATCCTATTCTGTGAAGTTCATGGCGACCTCAGATGCTGTCCTTTACAAATGGTCACTGGTGCCTTGATTGTGTCCACCTACTGTAGTTTTAATTGGCTAGAGTTGTAGTGCTAGGAGACATCAATTCATTTTGTTCAGGAAGTGACAATTTTCTTCAATTGCAACTTAGACTAAAATTTTCATTTGATTCCCTTCACAGTTTCCTGAAGTGGATAATTTTGTGCGCCGCGGGAGGTAATACTTTCAATAACTTTGCGGGTTCATCTTTGCATATGGTTGCCCCGTTCATAATATAATTGACTACTTGCTTGTGCTGACCAGGGTTAGTAAAGGTCCAGACAATGGACGGGGATACACTGGAAGGATTTCTTCTTATAAGCAGCAAAAGCGTGCTTTTCAAAGAGCTGAGAAACTTGAAGATAGTCTTGACTCAGGCAACCCATCGTTTGTCAAGACCATGGTTCGGTCACATGTATCCAGCTGCTTTTGGCTTGTAAGATGGTGTTCTCTCTATTTTGTTTAACTAGTGTTGATAAATATGTACTATCGACTAAAAATCATTGTTGTGAAATTTCTGTTATACAAGGGTCTCCCTTCTAGGTTCTGCAAAGATCATCTGCCTGCCAAGGAGTATAAGATGGTGCTGGAGGATGAAGAGGGTGGTGAATTTGATGCTGTATACATTGGAAATCGAACAGGTCTGAGTGGTGGATGGAGAGGCTTCGCAATGCACCATGAATTGGAAGATGGGGATTCATTGGTCTTTGAATTGGCTGAGCCTGATAGATTCAAGGTACTGTCTTTTACTTAGTACCTCATTAATCTGGAACAAAGAAACTTCCCTATCATTACTGCAAAAGGTCCCTGTCCCAACTCCCAATTAAAGAGCTGAGATAAAACTATAGAAGTGGAAAGAAAATCATAAATTAAAAAGAGAATGATCACGGTGTGATATTTTCTTGTAGAGAACTTCGAAATTTCTGAAATCATAGAATTGAATGCAAGCGTAACTGTACTAGCGGCCCTAATGTATCAGCCAAGCATGGCACTTGGCAAGTAAGAAAATGGGTGCTATTTTCTTGTAGTGTTGCACTTCTGTAGTAGATCTTCATGAGTGCACTGTATTGCATCTCAAAACTCACCTAACAGATAAGCATCAGGCCTAGCAATTTGTTCGGCTTTGACATTCAATTATTTACTCGTTACAGATTTACATTTGTAAAGCTATAGAGGATGCAAATGAGGCCAAGCCTGATGATACAGTCGACAGCGATTCAGCCAAGGAAGAGGCTGACCAGACAGATTCACCTGCTTCTGAACCCCCTGCCAGCCCTGAAACTCTAAAAGGAGCCAAAAAAAGGAAGCTTAGTGGGAGACGGTAGTTTTCTTGTTAATTACATGAGACCCAAAATATAGGGTACTTATGGCAAGTATGTTGCCGTATCGGCGATGCGCTTTCCTGCCAGGTCACCTATTTTGCCTCTTTTTGCTGGCCTGCTTTTGGAAATTTGGGTGTTCAGTGATCACCCTTCCATCGCCTAGATTGCTTGTAAAGTAATTTCCCGGCAGCAGTAATCAAGCACTCATAACCCCTCTATGGTATGCTAATCTGGTGTGTCTCAAGCGCTTCAATGTTTGTTTCTCAGTTCTCATTACTTGATGCTGGTTTCTCAGAGTGCTGCTGTTGCTGTGTAATTTGTAAATGATGGAAGAGAGATTCATAGCTCATGTCACCGTGTTCTCTCTCTCTCTAAAAAAAGTCATTTCATTTTGTGTGCAGGAAGCTTATGAAATTCTGGAACGCCCAGCTTTGTCAATATTTACTCAGTTGTTCATTCTCATTATCTACATTACATCAAAGCTGACTAATTGGTTAGCACAAGGCAAAGGATCCTAGTGTAATAGGAGTAAGTTAATGTTACAAAACATGATTTCGTTTACAAGGTATCTACACTATTAAAACACCAAGATCAGCGAGGGGTCAGCACCCCAGAGAGCACGCCACTACTTGGATCAATGCTGCCAGAGGTCTGTGAGACAAAGGAAGCACCGGTTGCTGATGCGGTTGACAAAGATTTAGTCATTTCCGCCGAGTCTGTGTCCGTCGTCTCCAGGAGAACAAGATCCACCTCTGGCATCATCCTCAGGATGGCCTCGAGTTCTCGGACGATCTCTGACATGGAAGGTCTGTCATCAGTCTCATCCTGGCAGCACTTAATTGCTAGTGCGAGGAACCTGCTGACGCAGTCTGGAGGACACAGGCCCATCCGGCTGTCGACGATTTCAGAAATATCGCCCGATTGGAATGCTTTATTAACCTACAGCATAAGCAAAATTTAGTTTCTTTTTCAGTTAACTGTTGGTGCTCTTCTTAAATCCATGTATTTTGAATGTTGTAGTCATTTTCTCTGAAGCAAACACAGAAGAACTTTTTTTTTTAACCTTAGACTGTAGGGAAAGCCCCACAGAAGAACATATTTAACCACCGATTGCACAACCATGTTTATGCGTTATATGGATTTCCAAAATATGGCAAAAATTGCAGTTTGAAGTGTATGTACCTCTCTCACTATGTTTTTACCATGCTCAATGGGCTTCATCCCAGTCAGCATTTCAAGAAACACCACACCAAGGCTATATACGTCACTTTTGTCCGTCAACTTATGAGTAAGGAAGTATTCTGGATCAAGATAACCCTGCCAAAAATAAGGAAATATTATTACACTGTAAGTAAGCATGTCAACTTTAATATCTCCGGTGTAACCAATACTTACAGGCGTGCCCTTGACAACAGTGGAAACATGACCTGCTAATATCCCTTCAATATCCGGCACCGGAGCAAGTCTTGAAAGACCAAAGTCAGCCACCTTTGGAACAAATTTCGAATCCAATAGAATGTTACTGGCCTTCACATCGCGGTGAAATATAGGAGGGTTTGCATCAGTGTGTAGATACAGAATTCCCTTGGATGCACCCAATGCTATGTGGAGCCTCAGCGCAAAACTGGGAGATCGTTTGGACTTGGCTGTGATTGCAAAAAATTGTAACATAAGATGAGGTACTTAATCTACGTTAACATTTTGAACTGGTAAATTATAAAATAAATTACAAAGTATTGGCCAACAAAACCTATGTAGTACTGAAGATAGAAATGTATAAAGTAATATAATATTTCGAAAATGCGAGCTCTCCATGTACTTACAAGAAAGATGATCGCGTAGAGTACCATTTGGCATGAATTCATAAACTAGCATCTGCAAAACACAATTTCACATGAAGCGTGAATAACCCGAGTTAATAGGAATTGTTCTTCAGTGTAGCATTCAGCTGCTTATCCATATGATTTTGAAGGAATGCCATATCTATATTAATCATTCAAAGAAAAGAGATGCACCTGTTCATCTTCTTCGTCACAATAACCAACTAATGAAACCAGATTCCGATGATGCAATCTGGATAACAACTCTATTTCAGTGCAGAATTCCTTCGAACCTTGCAGAGAATCCTCATGCGCCCGTTTGATTGCCACAATTTCTCCATCATCTAGAGTTCCTCTGTATACCTTTCCATAACCTCCTTGACCAACTTGAGCTAGTATGTCAAAATTATTTGTGGCCCTAGCCATTTCTTCAAATTCAAAGCACCTCACACCATCAATTTTGACAGAAAATCTCGACACTGCGAAGGGAAATATCATAAAAACCTTCAGGTACTACCTATAGAATTAGATGTCTGCTAGCAATATTTATTGGAAATCAACTTATTGCTTATAAAAGTATAATGACTGACATGATCGTCTTGAAACTGTTCTTGTTCTATGTCTTGAACGCCTTCTCATTATAAGAAAAGTAGCTACTGCAGAAAGTAGAAAAGCGCCAGCCATTGTGCTTGCCAGGATACCGACCATTGCAGTCTTGCTCAAACCCGATGAAGCTTCATTTGGATATTCTGCAAAACATGTGTCACACAAACGGCATGACTGATGGGAATAACTGGCCAAAATTACAGTCGGAACATAGAACTGAATGAATCGCGAGTAGAAAAACTTATAATAGAACTTTGGTTATTAGTCAACTATACCTATCTTCTGCACAAATCTGTATATCGTATTTATACATTGAGACAACTTGCCAATGACAAGTATCAGATTGTTGTGTTGCCTAGAGTCATTACTCTTTATAGCTTCTAATTTCTGTAATAGAACGGCTACAGAAGAAAGTTGTCACTATTTACTATGTAGTACAGGTGACATAAAATTAGAAAATGCCCCCAACAAAAAGTAACAAAATTAGAAATTTCGTCAAAAATCTATGTTAGCACACTTTCAAATTAGTTTTAAAGTGTACATACCATCTGTATAGGAACCAAGTGTGAAGTTGAGAAGCTCATATGGACCAAACATATCTAGAAGAGTAATTTCCCATCCAGCAAGTACATGTCTGAGTTGCACAACCTCAGATATATTGAATAAGCTTGTATTGCTTGGAAATAACTTCAGTTGCATGTTGAGCCTTGGACCAACCTCCCATATGTAGTTATCAATATGTAGCTGATAAGGAAACAGTTTCAACAAAGATGTTATGTCGACTCCAAAGGCATCTTCATAGGGATGGAAGTCTGTGATTCCTGGACTCTTCAGTCGAAGTCCAACTCCAAGTGGCACGGCACAAAAACAAGGTATTGGAGATGACGGGTTGTACTCGTAATTTTTATCTGTTGGGCAAGGTGAACAATGTAAGCTAGTGCCCTGTATCTGTTTAGGGGTTTGCTGGTTTACTGACTGGGGTTGACAAAAGCTGTCTACTGGAGTTCCACTAGAATTCTCACATACAGGGTTTCCATTCAACCTGCACAAATTGACAGCAGTAGTGATTACTATCCATTAAATTTAAGTTGTCAGTGGAATATAAGTATTTTTATCTCCAATAAAAAGTTTAATCTTAAGTTATAGTCCCAAGTCTAATTCATATAATACCATTACACGTACATGATGTAAAACATTTTTTATGGTTCCTTATTGTCAAATTTCAACACTTTAGCCTGAAAAATTCTATACAGATTATTTTAAAAGGTTTGTATTAGGTCAGCTGTGAAAATAACATTCGCAAAATTGCAACTAAAAATTCCTCTAAACACATACTATGGATATGCTTATGTACAAACGGAAATTGCTAATGCATTGCATATATGAATGAGAGCATACATTACAGTAACATTTTGGGGAGGATTAAATGCAGCTGGAATTGTCTTGAGAGAATTATTTTGGAAGTCCCTGCATGATGATAAATAGTTAAATTTAAAATAAACAAAAATATATAATTATTACCAGTGGTAAAAAATTGCAAAGGGATCGTACAAAATAAGGCTGTGATTTCCAGTAAAAATGATGTCATTCCAGATTGTTGAGGGAACATCACCGTCTAGATGATTGCTTTCAACGGACCTGTATGAAATTACACATTCAGAAAAATAAAAAATAGAAGTACATGATTACTTGGAATCACTTCATATGTCCATATGTTCAGATGTTTTATGTAAATAAATAAGCCATACATGGTATGACTTCAACTGAATGAAATTAAAATGAGTATGGATTATAAGACATTTGTGAGTTAATCAAAATATGTAGTTTGGGAATACAACAGAACTGGATGCGAAGTTGTATTCATTATTATAATTTCAGACAGAGCTATCTGGGAAAGAAAACCAATCTAAATATTTTGCTTACAATATCTGGAGATTAGGAAGCCCTGAGAAGGTAAACGGGACCGTTCCATTCAGCATGTTGTGTGACAAATCACTGCCAAGAAAACAGAAATTAGCCAAATACTGAAGGAAATACAAAATAGACAAACATTATCAGAGGTTCATACATTGTAGTGATGTTTGAAGCAAGCTTATTAGTTGGTATAGATCCTGTCAACTTGTTCCAGCTAAGATCCCTGAAAATGCATGTAAATCATTTTATACAGTTTAGACACCTGTGAAGTTATTTCCTGATCTCAATGAACAAAAAAGGTGGTCACGATTTTTTACAGAAATTCTCAAATTCCATAAGCTTTCAGCAAAAGTTACTACTCCCAAACACAAACAAATGTAATGAGAAGTAGCAAGTGCCAAGTTCAAAGTAGCAAGCACTAGCCATAACCTCAAAAGACATTAATTGGAAATTTATTACTGAGATGTACTTTCTGCAGCCCTAGTGTACTCACAGATAGATAAGTTGAGAAATGCCACTCAGGTCAGGAATAGCGCCCTGCAAGCTGCAGTTCCTAAGGCTCCTGATAACATAAGAAGTATTTTGAATATTCATTACAATTGTTGCCTCCGCTAATATGGAAATGGATATCGTCATGTTGAGAAATCATCATATGAAGGTATTTACAGTTAATGTGGATATAGAAAGAAACTAACAGCTTCAGTAGCGTTGATATGTTCTTGTATGTAGTAGGGATGGAACTTCCACTGAAGTTATTGTTGTCAGCCTGACTGAACAAAAACATATGAATATAAGTAACATGTGTATGTTTTTTTAATGAGAAACTGTTTTCCTCAGCTAGATAATGGGGGTGCATACAGTATTTTCAAAGCAGGTGCCTCCGCTAATTCTGGAGGAAGAGGTCCGGACAAATTGTTGTTATCAACAAGGCTGCAAAAGTGTGAAGCATTAGTTTATATTAAGAATAAAGGATAATTTCATATTTCCGACTAAACTTGCATAAGAAGAAATTTATTGGAATCTAATAGAATTCCACATACAGGTGAACAAGCACTGGCAGTCTTGACAGTTCAGATGGAATTTGCCCACTTAATGAATTATTGTTCATGTGGCTGGAACGAATCGAAAACTAAGGTTAGTTTGGCAAAATGTTCAGAGTGATAGCAAGTAGCAAACCATAGAAAAAATGGAATGAAATATTCTTACATATGTTTCACGCTTAAAAGGTTGGCAAATGACTTCGGTATCGGGCCCAGTATTTGGTTTTGGTCAACTTGTAATCTGTTTAAGTTTTGAAGGTTGCCAATCTCATCTGGTAAGAATCCAGAGAGCTGATTTCCATTCAGTAGTCTGCAAAAATATCAAAATAACAATTAGCTTCGTTGGATAGATAGGTAGTCAGATGTTGCTGCAATTGTTTGTCAGGTAGAAATAAGAAGTGGTGCTGGTGTTCTTATATGAACACAATAAGGTTAACACCATGATGGGTGGCTCAAATGAAAGGCGAGACAATGTAGGCACGAAAAGAACTTGCAGAGCAGAAATACAGAAAAGTTGCCCCAGACTAAGTTAGATAATATTGATTTAGTGTCTGTAAGTCCAGTTGATACTTGGCAACTATACTTACATAAAAATGAAATGGTGAAATCGATACCCATGAGCAGCGATCAAGTGAATAATCATAAGAAATATAAATGCTTCATCTGTTTGAAACTTTGAATAATATGTAGTAGCAACATTGTTGGTTGAGAACCATCACAAAAAAAAATCTTGATTGAGAAGGTTTGCATAACTTCAACATAAGTATTGCTATTTTTTCTTTCTATAAGCACAGTGACAATATCTGTACTTTGGAAGGTTTCATTGATTTATATGCAAACTGAAGAGGGGAAGTCAAAATAAATGACTTACATTAGTTTGAGTGTAGTGATGTTGCCTATCTCTTTTGGGATGCTACCTGTTAAATTGTTCCACATAAAATCCCTTCAAGAAAAACAGAAGTTAGTTAATGCAGGCTGGAATAGCTCAAGGTTAAAAATAGCAGCTACTATAAGCGTGATATAATCAATCAACATTCTCATATAATCAAGTCGTAAGTTACTCCTTGTTCCGGTAATGTTCATTTGTTAACAGAACCTAAGCCTTTCTATTAAATTGGTAATATAAGCACATGAATTTATATATGTATTGAGAATACGTTGAAGCGTAGCAAGGATTGATATTTAATAAATGTAGAAGAACTTAAGGAAATCAGCAACTTCACACTCAGAGTAATACTTACAGTGTTTTCAGCTGAGATAGAAGACTGACCTCTGGCGCCAAAGTTCCAGACAGGTTCCTCTTAAACAACTGTCTGCAATGAATTAAATATACTATCAGGAACAACATAGACGATCACATTAAGCTGAAATAAAACAACACTGCAAATAATATGTCAAGCAAACAAAAGCCTTAGAAAATAAGCTGCAACAGTGACTAGGCGTTGTGAATCTAGCTCCTATGCAGTTTTTGGTTCCAGTTATTGTTGGAACAGTTGGTCACATTTAGACAATAACTACTACGTCACTTTTACGGATCAATACTACAGAAACATGGTAGGCCAAAATGTCAATCTGAAGGGGATCCAAATTACGACTTACCAGCAAATATAGTTCATGTTTCACTGTTGAGTAAAATATTTACTATGGTCATGACATACTTGTGAGATGTCAATTAATTTTACATATACTAAAAAGACTACTGTCTAGGAAAAATAATTCATGTTGGTTTTCTTCAGTAGAGATCTCATTACAACATACAACAACCAAAGCTGATGTAAAGAAGATGTTAGTATCCATACAATTCTGTTACATGAAGATGTGCATCATTGGTTTTATGGCAGAAAACTCCGGTCCAGTTTGTTGTGCATGGATCTCCCCTGTTCCAGTTCTCAAGGTTACCCATAGGATCAAGTAAGCTTCCCTTGATAGCCCTGAGTGCATCGACTGCAATATGCAAAAATTAAAGATTCAAAATTTGCAAGAATGCTAGGTTCTCGACATAATATTGCTAGTATTTTGTCTCCAAGCACAGTGACAGAGTGTGAAGTATACAGGCCATCAAAGAGAATACTACCTTCGGAAGGGTCAGTTGTACTCTGCCCCAGCACAACGCCCAAGCAGGGGAGCAACACAAGCAGGATGATAACCACACGGAAGACACCTTCAGAACTGGCCATGACTCTCATGAAATATTCAGCAGAAACTTCTCACATCCCCAACAGAAAATTTTCCTGAGGAGCTAGACCCTAACGAAGAAGAAACAGAGCAGTGATTAATTGTGGTTCATGGCAACCCAACATGCCCACGATAGCGATGGTAAGATCAGCAAACATATAGTATCGGTATTGTTTGTCCTTGCATAATTATTTAAATGGAAGGCGAGTTGATACCCGAATATCGGTAATAGTCACATGCAGCCGTGCACCTACCACTGATTTGCCAAGCAAGTAGGGCTCACAGCGATCAAACCAAACCTTTTTATAAAAAAAATCAGGCGAGCTTGCATGACTAACGCGTCTGCCAGGACCACGCGGCGATGAGGTCGACGGCACTGATAATAACACCGTCCTAATTTGCAACCACGACATGCCAGCTGAAAAGAAAAGAACTAGGAGATGCCAACAGTCGCAGCACAACGAAGTCTGACAAAGCTACCTCGACAATGAATATGGATTATGGAACTTATTAGACTTAGCAAAATGCTTGGATACGGTTTTGGAACAAGATCCAAGCTAGGAGAAGATAGGAACCAATCAATCTGTGACAAGATTTTATCAACGAAAGGGGAAACACCCCGGAAAACAGTAACCGAAGGATGGATGAGGCGCAGCGGAATCTGGACTGAACAGAACAAGATTCGCGGAGACAAACCGAAAGGCCACCAGCAGACAGTAAACAAATGGAAGAATTCCAGGGAACCGACGAACCTCGAAATTACGCTTGCAAGAAGAAGCTAGGAAAACCGGCGGAGAAGGGGGGTGCAGGCTCGCTCTGCCGGCGTCTCCCCGGAGTCCGGGTATCTCTGTACTCTATGCTACTTCGCCGCCGGCACGGACGCGGCGTTTCTCTCCGAGCCTTTGGGTCTCTGTGGCTGCGAACTGCTGGTACGAAGAGAGGATGGTGGAGACCAGAAGAGGCGAGGAGCCTCGTCGAGACTGCTTGATTGTAGGCGCCGTGGAACTGGAGTCCACGGCCGTCGCAGCGCGCGTTATATGGGTCCGGCGATTTGCGATTTGGCCTGACTGCTGTTGAGTGTAGACCGTAGCACTAGTAGTGTTGGCCCTTGTGGGAATTCCTTTTTTCTTTTCAGCAGCTACTTACAGAGCATTTCCAACAGTTGCCTAAAAAGCTCCCAGTTTTTTGGGTACTGGGGACAAAAATGCTGCTCCCCAAGGCGGGAAGGCCCAACCGGCCGCGGTGAAAATTCACCCGCATGGCGTCGCCAGGGCATTGCCGCCACCTTCGCGACCCCTCTCCTCCCGAGCCCCACATTTTCCCTCTCGGATGGAATCGTCGCGACGCCGCCGGGTCCTATCCACAGCCTACGAGCTCGTCCGCCACCACCGTTTGGCCTGAAGCCAACCGCCGACGTCATACACGGCCCGCCGCGACTCGTCCTTGTTGGCATAACCGATTGAGGACGGACTCAACCGATGTCGCAACCTCTATCTCATGCGCAGTGAAACCGACGACACCACCCACACCAGCAAGGTAGTTTTTTGCTTTTCTTATTTCACAAAATTTATATTCAATTTGTATTTATGTGATTTGTTCGGAACCTATGATGCGAAACTCCGTGTCCCATATCTCCTCTCTTCTTTATTCAAACCCTTTTGCCTATGTAATCGAGATTGTTAGAAACAATTCATTAGTGTGAATCTTTGAGTGAAAAGACTGACCACGGCCCTAGATTTTGTAGAACAAGCTAGTGGGGTCGATCGATCGACATAGATGCGTGCACGCACCCTGCTGGCATCAAAGTCTACGAGGGCTGCACCATTAGTGGAACGCACGTCGGAGGACGACAACGGTGGTGAAAGTAAAAAACGCCTCATCTTGTGTTGGGATTATGTATTACCGTTGCACAAACTAGTCAAAAAGTGTGGCTAGCTAGTGCCCGTGCATGCATGCTGGTTTCCTTATGTAAGATTGCTCAATTTCAGCTTGATCTGATCCAGTTTAACCGCACAGAGAGGGGGGCTTTCACCTTTAGTGACGCATGTATGCGCGACTAAGTTTAAAAAAAAAAAAGGGATCGATACAGGTTACTACTGAGAAATTGGAAGATGCATGGCCAAGTTTGGAAAACAAGATCAACACGGGTTACCGGAAAGCTGGAGGCCTTGATCTTCTCTTTTCCCTCATGATGTCCCTTCGTCAAGTCCACGAGACTTGAAAGCTACTCCTTGGCGCACTGATTAACGCCCTGGTTGGTATAAAGTTGGATGTGATTATCTCACTTAGTCAAATGTCCCCTCTCAAAGCTGCTTTTGAGTATCTGGACCTTTATCCCTTTCAAGCAAGTTGGGAAACATTAATTATGATATTGCATCTACAAACAAACATCTGAGATGGATTATGAGAGGGCAATTTCTTCAATGAGTTTACCAAACATGTTCATCCATGATCCATACATTTCTTCAATGAGTTATAGTTTCCTCGCGGCAGAAATAATTTTGTTTTTGTCGCTGTTGCTGGTGAGACCTCTTCTGGAAGGTCGAGGTTTCGCTAACTATGTAGCCCGCACGTCAGACCATGGCAAGATTTCCCTAGAGCAAAGACAAGTGAACTGACGACAGTGCATAGAAAAAACAAGCTCTTCATTTACTACGATCGGTTGGAACCATGCCAAGGAACATGTCCACACCAATTTAGAAACGATTTGCCAATTGCCACATGATTGATTTGGATCGATCGACGCGAGCTTTAAATTGGTCAAGAACGCACGCGCGCTGACCGCAAGCAGCGGCTAGTCGTCGACGCTACTGCAGGAGTGCAGGTGATGAGCACTGATGTCATATCACTCATATGATAGAGCCCATGACACCACCTGCATTCATTTCAGTTGCTTCTCGACGTTCTGAAACGAGAAAGCCACCATGACCTAACTCTTCAATGGACGATGAGCTGAGCTCATACACACACACATACGCTGCTTCAGAAAATAAGAAATTTCCCTGGGTTAATGACAAGAACAGTCAAGCCAGACCGGTTATTGGAAAACAGTTCTTTCATTACAACCAGACTTCCAGGGCACCATGTGTTCGTACATGGAAAACCGGTGAGATGTCTCCTTCATCGTAGTACAAGGAGTACTTACCTAGCTACATGTAGACGAACAGGATTTGAGGGAAGGATAGATAGCCGGCAGGACCAGATACTACACATGGCATCAGCCTCTTGAGTCACTTTTACACATAGCTCAGCTCTTGATCATTGCTTCTGCACTGGAGAAAACTGTGCCGGTAGTCGGATGTCGCTCTTGTAGAAACTATGGGGGCATGCCAGGCCGCCACCGGAGCTAGAGTCGGGGGTACCAGAACATGCCCTTGATGCCCTGAGGGTCGGCCTCAAACCCCATGTTCTTGTAGAAGTCTACGACTGCAATTAACAGGATACGACAGGAAAGTTGAACGGTTCGTTAGTCTGCTGAAATGGTGCTAGCGTGATGCATTATTTGGTTTTCTTGATATGCGTGGAATATGAACATAACATCTATTTTGCTCACTTCAACAAAGTGAAATGCTATTTGTGTGCTTCAATGTGGGCGTGAGTGTAGGTCTGTAGGACAAACACAATTCTTGCTAGCAGTTCCACTTAACTAGGGCCTGCAAACAAGGTAATGTTGCTTTGTTGGGGGATCGAGTTTTGCACCTTTACTGTCTGCAAACAGGGTAATGTTGCTGATATCTCTCTGAAGCAAAGTACGGATAACTTTCTCCATGAGTGTTTTACCAAGACCTTGACCCTGAAATAGTATCATGTATAAGCCATTGTAAACACTACTTAACGTAACAAACATAAAAAGGTGAACTCATTGTCATAACACAAAGCAGAAAAGTTGATCGATTCACCTGGTAGGATGGGTCGACAAGAACATCCCAGATTGTAGCATTGAAGGCGTGGTCTGAAGTTGCTCGTGCCATACCAATTAGTTGCTTCCTCTCGTCTCCCTCTGTCAAATAACTTCTACAAGTACACTCAGATGTTCATCATCTAGAAAAATGAATTTCTGCACATAATCTTACGATTAGGATGTGTGGTTCAACTTTATTCCCATGATCACACATGACCCGGTAACAACGAAAAAAATGAGGGAAGTACCTGTTTCAGAAGATCTAGTTATGGAATGTATTGTAGTGACCAGGTAGCTGTTTCTTAAGGATGTCGCTATTTTTGTTAGAGGTCTGCGTGGCCATCCTACCTATGAGATAAACAGTCCAAACATAAATATTTGTCATCAATTAAATTTCCAAGGGAGTATCAATATAACATGAACTTGGGGAAACTGAATCATTGGAATACTTCACTTGTAATCACAGCTATAACCTAACACTGCAAGACATATCAAGTTGCTTCTGAAAGAAAGATCACCTTATCACATAAGGCTTGGAGATCATATACATCAATATCGCCAGCTGAAGAAAATATGATCTGCTCTGTGCTACCATCAGGGAGTGTCCTATCTAGGAGCACTAGTTCTTCAGGTATAGGTTCTTCGTCTTCAAGTGGTGTTGATGGTGGCTCTACTGTCTCTGTGCTGTTACTGTTGTTCAAAAATCTGCGAAACAGAAACATTTAATTCTTTTTTCCATAAGGTGCAAATTAAGCAGTGTGCGACTACTGGGTAATAAGTCAAAGGTATGTAACATACAAGAACGATTATGAGTTTCCAGGATGTATGTTCAGTATAAGATTACGAGACTCCCTTGGAAATAGTGGTATATTCACACTAGTAGATAATGTTACAGTTAGATATAAAGATATATTTGAAAATGCAAACTTTACCAACCCAGGCAATGTTAGAATATGAAGATATATTCGACTGCGCAACATAAAACACAACTCTAGTAAGCGTACAGGAAGTACTTTACCCAGATTTGAGAGAGTCCCATAGACCAGCCCTCAAGGACCAGGATGTCGAAGACTGTCTTTTCACTGCAACCAAAACATGAGTGGGTCATCAGAGTTTGGCTACTACATATGAGTTCAGCAAAAAAACATTTACACTTCCTGAAAAGGTCGTCAGGTCAGGAAATTCAGCCTACTGGCAACTAGCGGATGGTTATTAACCAAGGCCCACAAGTTCATTTTACAGGAAAACTTAAAAACAGTGGTGAATCAGTGGCATCCTGGCTGGTACCATGCTGATTTTCAAACATTAACAGGAAAAAAAATGTAAGTGAAGGTTTGTTTTGCTAGAAACTATGCGCAGTAGGCAGTACAATCTATGAATTAAACACCACATTAATTTGATGCAAGTTATCGGCAGAACATTCATAATCTCATCTATACTTCTTATAAAGCAAAACCCCACTAAGTGTAGTAATTATTTTTCTATCTCTACATGCAAGATATCCAAATCACTTCCTCTTTTAGCCAATCAATTGTCCATGTCATCCCGCTAACAAACATTAATTATTTTCTATCTCTACATGCAAGCATCCACAACATCTATTTTAGACCATCAAATTGTCCACATCATTTTTTTCGAATGATAAGATCACTCATTAATTATTTTCTATCTCACACCATATCACTATGTAGTTACACAAGTAAATCATGTGCATAGTTTCGCCCATGAACTTTTTTTCCAGTTTTTTTCAGTGATGAAACTCATACAACTATTATATAATATTATGGGCTCTTCTATATGTATTCACTCAAAAAGATTCTAGAAATATTATGCGGAAATGTGCATGTCATCTTCATGCAAGCCATCCACAATGTCCATTTTTTCAAACCGTTAATATAATCTTATCAATACCAATCAGGTACACCACTAAATCATAAAAGCTTTAAATTATAAACCACATATACATTTGATGTCTAATTTTTTTTTTTAACGCGCAGGGTGTCGTTCTAATTCTATGAACAATCGGCCCCCACAAGGTCGTTGTAGCCTACTAGCACACGTATACCCAGCTGCAGCTAAAGTTTGCATAAAACTGAATCGAGCCTACTAGACCACGGTGACCTGCGAGAATCGGCTGCAATGTATGGGAAACCAAACACTCGTACCATGCTTCCAGTTGCGGAGAAACCTCGGCGCGGCCACTCCATCCCGCGTATCCAAACGGCACGCCGTCGGGATGCAGACACCACATCTGCAAGAGAGGTAGAGTAAGACGAAATCAGCACGAAACAGGGACAGAGGGGACAAAACTTGATTTGGGGATACTGGGTGCATACATCGAGGAGGACGGGGTAACGGTGAAGGCGGCCATCGTCTTCGCTACCTGGCGATTCCGGCAGCTCGCGGTGCCTCCGGAGAACGGCGGTGGGAGGAGGGGAAGAGGGCTCAGTAGGCGGGTAGCTGCCTCGCTCGCGGCCAGTCGCGCGTCGGGACGATGGATAAGGTCGGGTCAGGCGGGTAAGCCCATCTTCCGATGTTCAGCGGCCAGTACTAGGCCGGAAACGAAAAGAGGTCGTGGATCACATCATGGTACCGGCCCGTTTGGACTTTACGGTGCGGGCGGGCCACAAAAAGAATCCTTTGGCATCCATCATTTCATTTCATTTCATTTCATTTCTAATCTCAAAAAAAAATCCAACATTTCATTTCAGAAATGATGGCATCATTTCATTTTATTCGGGAAGTGAAATGGCAGAGTTCACACAATAGGCCTTTGCTGGATGAAATGAGATGGCAATTTCCACACCAGCCAAATAGGTTGAATTCCATGATTCCAGCTCGACAAACTACCTAAGGGCTCATATATTTATGCTACTCACTTCGATGCATGACGAGTGTCGCAATTCGACGGATTGGGACTTAATTCGCCACTCCGTCCCCTCTTAAGACAAGACAGGGTAAAAACTAAAGAGACTTATTCAAAACAGTTTAGCTAATTCTAAGATAGTTGACTAAGAAATGGCCATTTCCAAATTAACATAAAAAAGCGTCTCACGTGATTATATAGATTCGTGCAAGTAATAAGGTGGTTTTGAGATTGTTTCAAGGTCATTTCATGTGTTGGGCAGCGATCCCGAAAAAACTTCTTGATCAAGGTGGCATGTCGAGCCCCTACTGGTGATATAGAGATTGGATCAAGCGGCACTCCATAGACAGGTTGTGATGTCGCGGACCACATTCTAGGATGCACTCCTTCGCGGGTTGTGTATCTATATCTTAGTTTGGTGATTGCGACGAGGTGCGTGCATACATGGTGGAGGAGGCTATGGGTGGCATATCTACTTTGGTTATATCTGGTCTAAAGTGACAATGTTGGTGCCATGGAGGGGTGCTCACCTCCTTAGAGGGGACGTTGTGATGATAACTCACTCTTTTCCCCAATGCCAACTCTAGAGCAAACCCTAATTTTAGGTATTCTTAAAACATGCAATGGTGGAGCTTCATGTGTTGTTTTCCTTCTTAGAGGTATCTCTTTGCTTGTATGACCGTATTGTCGCAAAGAGTTCACACCCGGACTGTCGTGTCACGAAGGACGGACACCGGGGATGAAGGACACCCCCTTGTAGATTCGGTAGGGGCGCGAAGGAGGCTGGAAGACGTCTCCTGGAGAAGTACCGTCGGCGAGCTCTCCGTCTCTCTCTCTCTCTCTCTCTCTCTCTCTCTCTCTCTCTCTCTCTCTCTCTCTCTCTCTCTCTCTCTCTCTCTCTCTCTCTCTCGGCGTGAACGGCAAGCAAGCAAAGGACACTGCGATCTACCCAGGTTCAGGCCGCCCAAAGGCTAACAGCCCTACTCCTGCATGTCTGGATAGATGGGAGCATCATGGGGTGGCTACAATGGAGTCTCTGGCGAGGTACCCGGGAAGGGTTTTGGCGAGAGGAAGGAGAAAGGGCAGATCCTGGACCGGAGGAGATCACCTCCCTTCTCTTCTCTGCCCTAGCTATGTCTTGCTATGCTCTTGCTTGGGTCTTGCCTAGCACTTGTCTTCTGCCCCTCCCTTCCTCCTCGCTATGAATTGGTCCTCCTTTTATAGACAAGGGGATGCCACAGAGGTCACGCGAGGAGCATGAGGGGGTCTTGGCGGGAAGTTCGCCCTCTCCGTGGTGGAGGTGGCGACGTGGCCTCTTCTCCTCTAAGTATCTTCCTCCGGTTTGGTGAGATCCCCGCCTTTTAGGGGAAAGCGTGGTGGAGGAAAGCTGGCACACCGCAGGTGGTGTTCCCTGCTCGCGCCTTGCTTCCCAAGTCTTCTAGGCTCTTCTACCATCTTCGGGAGGGTGCTGGAAACCCTCGGCTTCGACTGGTACGGCTTGATACCCGAGAGGGAGTCCGGCCCTGCCGGGGTCTCGGGCTCTCGGGGTCCTCCTTCTCTTCCGGGGTGTGAGGGATCCCGGGGTCCTTTGCACCCGGCAGACTTGGCTGGCTCGCGGGGTGCCCGCCAGCTTCGCTTCGTGTCTTGGCCTTGTCCATCTTCGTGTTGGGCCCACAGGCGGTGGACCCACTTTGGCAGCACTAGGGGAACCCCGTGTTCCACTGCTGCGACACGGACTTTACATAACTAGCTACTCACGGACACAATAGAAAACAAAAGGGTCTTTGGATATACAATCTTTGATCAATGAGCGTGCTAACTGCTAAGAAACACCGTAGATCGACATAAATTTTCTGCCCCTTGTGAAATTAGTTCATCTTTTCTGAATTAAACATTAACCTTCGATGGCACATGACATGGTTTTATTGCTACTACATTAGCACAACACGGTAGATACACACAGGTAGACATAAGTCTGACAGGGGTATACTGCACAGTGTAACTCAGCTGTCTGCCAGTAATAATTTACCCAGTTACAAATATGACAATATTTGTACTGTTGACAATGGTATTGGTACACATAAGGAAACGTTGGGATACAAGAAGACATGTCTCGAACGGCTTCAGATTTATTCAAAAATAATGATTGTAGTCCAAAATAAACTTATTGTGCCACTTTCTGGTCGTAGAGCTTCTTCCTGATCTGCATGAGCGAAACAGAGAAATATTTCAACCGGTTGTACGGAGAAGGAAAGCAGGGATAGAGAGAGCAACGGCGCACGTACCTCAGGAAGCTTTTGCCTGAAGGAGACGTCCACCCTAGCGTCCAGCGTGTTGTCGCAGACGATCTTGCCGTCCTGCGACGCCAGCACGACGCCTCCCCAGCTGCACACGTTCGTTCATATCCAAATCAGTCGTTTGGCCCGTGCGCGGCGTCGTTTTACTAAATCGCAATCGATCGGAGATGGGGGTAAGTAGAAAAGAGTACCAGGAGGGCCCGTGCGCGGCGTCGTTGATCCTCTGCGGCGGGAGGTAGACCTTCCCGTCGATGATGATCTTGGGGAGGTTCACCTTGTTCTTCTCGGCGTACTCCTTCTTGGCCGCCTCCAGCACCGGCTCCACGTGGATGCGGTCCGCCTCCCTGCACCGCAGCACAACCGACGGCTCACGCAGCCGGAGCAGGCTCTGCTCCATCGACCCATCCATGCCATGGACAGACACCGTTAGTTAATCTGAATGTTCTGAACCTGTAATATGCATGATATATGCGATGATATATATTGAACCTGCACGATGAGGCTCTTGAGGATCTTCCTGTAGATGTTGGTGTCCTTGGTGACGCGGAGGAGCGCCTTGCACGAGTTCTCCTTCATCTCGCTCACCACGTCGTCCTGCGCCTGCAGCAGCTTGATGCGCGCAGCGTTCAGCTCCATCGAATACTCACTGCATGCATTATATAGGTTGGCGATATTAATCTGCATTTCCCGAGCAATACGGTCGAGGTGTTGATCGAGTATGTATATGTGTATGTGTGCTCACATCTTCCTGCGGATGTCCTTCTGCTTCTGCTTGCGCTCGTAGTCCAGACGGATCTTCCTCTTCTCCAACTCCACCAGCTGCAGCTTCTCTATGTTGAACTCCTGCAGGCAGGCACGGATAAATTCAGAGTGATTGTGCATTTACGCAGAATTGAAGTTCAGCAAATGTGAAGGATCGATCGACTACGGTTATATAATGCGATAGATCATACCTCCTCTGCGGCAACCAAGATCTCGCTGGCTTTCTCCTCGGCCTCCTGCTGGATGAACCGACCATCTGCTGGATCTGCTTCCCGACGTCGACATCGTTCATCTTGGATGATGATCACTTGGGCTGTCCGGAATTAATGTCTGATCGAGCTGCGATGAACGTACTTGGTTTCTGAATCTCTGCTCGTATCTTGATCAGACAAAAATCGTCCTCGATCGGTGAGGGTTGTGTGTTGTTGTTTTCCGATCCTTGGATTGGATGGACGAGAGAGAAAGGGGAGAGAGCGGGAGAGGAAGGGAAACGCAGAGTTCGGATCCCATGCATGCATGCGAGGAAGAAGAGAACTGGTCCTAGCTGCCAAATTTGGATTTCCGTCTCTCCTTTTTTTTTTGAGAATTGGATTTCCGTCTCTCCTACCATGCAGCCTCTTCTTTTTTTTTTAGCGTAAAAACTACTCCCTCCGTTTCAAATTAGATGACTTCTATTTGCCCACATGTGGATGTATCTAGACATATTATAAGTATAAATACATCCACATTTATCCAAATGAAAGTCATCTAATTTAGAACAAAATTTAGAACAGAGTGAGTAAAAACCAACTTCCGTGATGCAGTCGGAGGCCGATGAAAGAAAGGCCTTACCTCAACTTTGGACAGGCCCGTTCTTTTATTCGATTTGTGGCCCAAATTCAAACTGGAATTTCCAAGCACAAGTAGAAAAAAATTCCGGTTCCCATCTGAGACCACGTTCCCCCACTCGAACGCCATCGACTGGAGTCCGAATCCGACTCGAACGTGCACGTCCTCCAGTCTGTCCATAAACTGATAAACCTACACCGCCCGATCAAAGCGAAGCACAATCCATCCAGATCGGAAGCAAGCAGGAACACGATCCTCGATGGAATCACGCAATTTCGGGTTCGGCCTGAACGCGCCACCGGCGTTCAAGTTCGACCCCACGGACGCCGACATCTTCGCGCACTACCTCCTCCCGCGCGCGCTCGGCCTCCACAACCCTTACGCTCACGCCATCATCGAGGGTTTCGACCCCGGCAGCGTCCCGCCGTGGGAGATCATCCGGAGGCGCGGCGACCACGCCTTCTTCTTCGTCCCGCCGGGCGTCCGCAAGACCCGCACCGTGCAGGGCGCCAGCGTGTGGATGGGGCAGAAGGGAACCGAGGAGACCATCACCCTGGTCCGTCCTGGCGGCGGCGAGGTGGACGTCAGGTACAGGCACTACGCTACTACCATCTCAGCTTCGGCCTCACCAAGGACGGGCCTTCCACCGGCTACATCATGCACGAGTACACGATCCTCTCGCCGCCGCTCCCAGGCACCGTGCTCACCCTCATAAAGTTCAGGAAGAAAGCCAAAAACGCGGACCAAGACCCAGTCCCAGAGCAGCCGGCCGGCCCGAGCTACGAGTACGGTGCCGCCCCGCACGCCGAAGGATTTGCTGAAGCACATGATGGTGCTCTCTGTGACTCTGTGACAGTAATGGCGGTGGCGGCTACTCCTATAATCCTCTCGATTATGCCCTCCCGGTGTGCGAGTACGACGGCAACTACGGCGTCCCCATCCCAGATCAGCCGGGCGCCTGCTACACGACAATGAGGCATTCACTGACGCGCAAACCGATGCTTTCTATGGCGGTGGAATGGTGACGACGGACGGCGCCTACTACGCTCCTTCCAACTACGTCCCTGAGTGTGGCAGCGAGTACAGCAACTACTACGGCGAGTACGAACAGCTACAATATCAGCAGGCCCCGTGCAACCAATACCAAACGTGCCAATATCAGCAGGAACCGAGCAACCAATACCAGGCCGGAGATGCCGCTGTGATGTGCACCGGTGATGAGGCGTTCATCGGCGAGGAAGAAGCCGGTGGAAACATCGATAAAGGCAGTGTCATGGGAACCAACAAGACGAGCGCGCACTCAACTATTTCGCTCTGCGACAACAACACCTTGTTCGGCATCGGCGACGGCCACGACTTAAAGTGTGAGCAGATTGACGCCGGTGATCCGATAAACAAGTACTCCTCCGTTAAAAAAATAAGTGTCTCAAGTTTGACCCAAAAGTGAATATATCTAGACATATTTCCTATATAGATACATCAACTTTTGGACCAAACTTGGGACACTTATTTTTAGAGTGAGAGAGTATAACATTAGGATGACGATGCCGCACCATGTGTCATGACATCATGTACTTGGGCATGTTCTTGTATTAACGGCCCAAATTACGGATTCTCATGAAGAAAGCATCTATTTCAAATAAAGAACACATATATTATTTCCTTTTTAGGCGCACTTTATCCACCCCTCAAATTCGTTTCTTTTAATTGATGCAAAAATATCTACAATACATTTATGTAATGAATTAAGTTCCATGATCATTTTGTTACTAGTTTGCAACTACAAACCAAAAAATACATTATATCATTGGTCGTTTTTTTTGTTTAGTATCAGTTGCTGATGCAAGGCATTGTGAGTAAGGACGATGGCCGCGGCGGGAGGATCACTAAGCGGAGCCACCAGGCCAAGCCTCCCCACCAGATCTTCTTGCCGCCGTCGTGGGGATTGAACACGTGAGAAAAGGCCTGTCCACTCGTGCTAGACTCCGCAATAGCCACTCCCTGGAGAGGTGACGAAGACGGCCATGTCGACGTCATCATTCCCGGCATGTACGAGCTTTGCCTAGCCGTTCTCCGTCGTCAGCTAGGATTAGGAGCGCGGATTAGGAGCACACTGCCGTGGGGTTTAAGATAAGCTCACAATGCATGTGACACAATGACATCAAACCTTTTCAGCGGCTTATCTTGTGAACAAATTATGCGTAGCACCCACTCACCAAATCCAATGGCAGACACAACGGCATCAAACTATTTCTTATCTACTTGGCCCGACATCTTATAAGCTTGAAAAAGCTCTGATGTATATGTTGTCAGCTGACGTGGTGACTTAAGGGAATGGTGTTTTTTCAGGAATTATAAGAGCCGACTCTTTGTTGCTATTGGAGCAAGTGATCTGCCGTTGTTGATGACTCTTTATGGATGTTGTTCCATATGATATGTGATCGTTTATGTTGATCAATGCATCTATTATGTTCAAGTTTCACATGTTAGAGTTGATGTCTTCACGTTAATATTCTGAAAATTGTCATAAATTATTGTCTAATTATCAACACGATGAAGCCCGGCCAAACAACAATCCCATACTTCGAGCAGAAGAAACCGAGAATCCCTTGTGCTTCTTATGTTTCTCAACAAATTTCTATTTCTAGCCATAAATCTCTCTAGGAAGCTACCAACACAAACGAAGAAAACAAGAACAAAGTAAAACGACCAAGAAAGAGGGCAGATATATCCATTTGTATGATACTATGATGTTTTACTTCGGCATAAAATCCAAGTAGTAGTCAAACTTATGATCTTGTTAGGTCTTGTTTGAACTATGCATTTACGTTTTGAACTACGCATCGTTGGTTGGTGATGTTTAAAGTATACACTTTCGGTTTATGTTATTGAACTATGCTAACGATTAATGCTTAATTGTTCATCTGTTAGCATGCTCATATCATATTCCATCTGCGTGATCCAGCTTGTGTAGTAAAACTCTACAGTGTAGTCAGAAGCGCATGAAACTTTTTTTTTAAAGGAGCACGCCCCAGCCTTTGCATCGGAGTGATGCATGCGGCCGAATAGATTCCTACCAGAAGCGCATGAAACAAAAGCCTAGTTTGAACTTTCAACCGGCCCACTTTTACACCTTGATTGGCGGTACAAATCAAAATACGTGTAATTAAATTGGTAACCTACTTATTATGCTTATATATTCGTCAAGTTTGGTTAACAAATGCTTTTAAGATCACCCTTTTGTGATCGGTGATGACTATTTTCAGACTATAGGCGGGTGTAGAGTCCATACTTATTAATCTCTTTGTTCGTAGCGAGTTGTAATCGTCTTATAATTGTAATTCTGCCTTCTTGATCGGTGATGACTGTTTTCAGACTAGGCAGGTGTAGAATCCATACTTTATTATGCTCTTTGTTCGCAGCTAGTTGTAATATAGTCGTATTATAAATGCAATTCTGCCTTCTACACAAATATGGCACGCCTTGGTGTACTCCAAAAAAAAAAAAGTTCGGTAACAACTCGTCCCAGTTGCCAAATGTAACTACGCGTAACCGTAGATAACATAGGCCCCCTTCTTTTCAGTTTCCAAAACAGATTCTGGCCCAAAATCTCCAAAAGCCCAAAAGAAGGGTCCAGCTTTTGGGCCAGCTTATTTCCACCAGAATCAAGTTTTGTACGTGAACTCAGAAGCTGCTCGCGGGTCGATTTTGGGCTGATTCCCGCAAGTGAAACAAAGGGGTACAGGATCTAGACATATCGTTGCATCAAATTACGGAGACTTGCCACCGCCCAGGATAACAGACACACGAAGGCAAAAAAAAAACTCCCAGACCCGCCCGCACCCCTGCTCTCCCCCGACTCGCGCCTCTGGAGAAAGGAATGGCGGCTAGGGTTTCCTGCTGCCCCGCCGCCGCTGCCAGCGCCGGCCGCCGTTGAGCCCGACCCCGCGTCGCCGCTCCGCCGCGAACGTCCGGCCGCCTCCGCCCGACCCGCTCGTCTTCCGCCGCCCGACCCGCTCGTCTTCCGCTCGCCTCTCCGCCGCCGGCTCGCCGCTCCGCCGTCGAAGACCCGCCGCCTCCGCCTCCAGCGCGGCCGCCGGCTCGGAGCTTCGTCGACGACCGGCAGCACGCCCGCGCCTCGTCCACCGCCCGCCGGTGAGGCGGCCGCCGGCTCGGAGCTCCGTAGACGACCTGCAGCACGCCCGCGCCTCGTCCAGTGCTGGCCGAGCCCGTCACTGCGCCTCCGCCGTCGTCCGCCGCCCGCTGGCCGACCTCGCCACCTCATCCACCCGTCCCTGCAAGTCAGGACCCTTGTCATACTTCAGTTTCGGTGTGCCAATTTCAATTTTCAGTGTACGCTAATTTGATTACTAGTAAATGAATTTCAATATAGTTCAACTGCAGTGTATAAATGAATTCCAATATAGTTCAACTGCAGTGTATATTGTGGCATGGTTAGATGAGTTCGAATTTAGGGGTGTTATGGACATTTCATAATGCAACACATCAAACAATCCAATTTTCACAAGCCAAAAAGAAGGGTCGAAACCTGCTTCTACGAGATTCTCCCCACCACAGCTTCTCCCCATAATTTGTCAAAAGCTAGCTTTTCTAGAATCACAAGCTGAAAAGAAGGGGGCCATAGCACCGTTCATCAAGTTCCACGACAACTCATCAGTAAACACCACTCATAAATCTCCCGAGCGAGACATCGTCCCAAAACCTCCATCAAGAATCAAGATCAGAGAAGCAGAATCTCGCCCCGTCGATCGATGGAAGCCTCTAGTTTCGGGTTCGGCGAGAACACGCCGCCGACGTTCAAGTTCGACCCCACCGACGCCGACATCGTCGCCCACTACCTCCTCCCGCTCGCGCTCGGCAAGACCGACGACCCGCACACGCGCGCCGTCATCGAGGACGACCCCGGCAGCGTCCCGCCGTGGGAGCTCCTCAGGAAGCACGGCCACGGGGACAGCGACCACGCCTTCTTCTTCGGCCCGCCCAGGGACGCCAAGAGCCGCGCCACCGTGCAGGGCGGCGGCGCGTGGCAGGGGCAGCAGGGGTCCGAGGACACCCTCACCCTGCCCCGCCCCGGAGGCGGCGAGGTGGACATCAGGTATAGGAGGCACGACCTCACCTTCTGCCTCGCCGAGCGCGGGCCCAGCCCCGGCTACGCCATGCACGAGTACGAGATCGTGTCGCCGCCGCTCCCCGGCGCCGTGCTCACCCGCATCAAGGTCCTCAAGAACGCCTACAGGCCGCCGGTCGCGGATGGCGCCGACGAACAACAAGCGGTTCCCCAGATCCCACACCTAGAGCAGCAGGGCCCGAGCTCCGAACACGATGGCGCTGGAAAAGGCGACGGATTTCATGGTGCTCTCTAGGATTCACTGATTCAGTGGTGAAGAGGGGTTGATTGCTTTTTCTCTAATCTTGTCGAGGTCGTATCTGTAAAATCCAAGGACTGGCTAGTGATTTTCTTTCTTTAGGACCCTTCATGTGATTGTACCCATGGCAGCTCCAGACCCTTCGGGTTCGTCTTTGTTCAAAAAATAAAGTAATAAATCTAGCTGTTAGACTTGTTATTTTAGATAACCTACTACTCTTGTTTAACGTTTCATCTAGCTACTTTGTTAGAGTTTTCATTTTTCTTTTTGGCGATGACGTGGGGTCGAGCCAAGGTTTTATGTCGCATCCAAAGGCATGTTTGGAACGTCGGATAGCGCGATTAAGTAGGGACGTGGTAAAACCGTAAAAGTAGAAAAAAAAACAGCAAAAGTATACCATCGATTTAACTCACAAAAAATGTATATCCTCAATGTAGATACTAACAATAGCCATCACAGTCATGTCCATTTGGCGAATATTGTGGAAAGGTTAAGGGTAGCGGGTTAAAGAAAACCGTCCGCAAGGCTACACCCTTCCCCGTCTCCTTTGGCTTGGTGTGGTCACAAC
The DNA here is from genome assembly GCA_947311845.1 of Poa pratensis. Lineage (NCBI taxonomy): Eukaryota > Viridiplantae > Streptophyta > Magnoliopsida > Poales > Poaceae > Poa > Poa pratensis. Next base: position 59,103,580 of record CAMZMU010000035.1, read on the forward strand.
CATACGTCGTGGCGGCAACGAACTAGTGGTACGCAAGCATGTCATGAGGGACGACGGTGTCTCCTGTGTAGCGAGGGAGGGTACAAGGCATCATCATACTAATAACTACTCCCTCCGTTCCAAATTACTTGTCTCAACTTTTTCCAAATTTGTATGTATCTAGACATATTTTAGTGTGGAGATACATCCAAATTTAGACAAAGTTGAGACAACTAATTTGGAACGGAGGGAGTAGATGATACCCTCTGCATTGTTGCGGGCATAAAAGAGCACTCACACATATATGCAAAATAATCATAGACAAGTTCGTGAACAGAAAGATGACATGCAAGAGATGTTTTCTTAAGCTTAATGTCGCCCAACACATATCTTAGCCCGTAGACGTGGCCTATCTTTTTGTAATCTCTCATTTGATGTTGCACCAGAGTGTATCCGGAAAGTACTTTGTAATTATGTGCCTTAATCAATAAAGTTGTGACATTCTCTAAAAAATTTGAAAATACACCCGTGAGAAAATACAATACAATGTCCACAAAAGTTTTTTTTTGAACAAGGAGCGGCCCAGAAGGGCCTGGATACCTTCTATTCCAAGCGGCGGGTACATTTTACATCGGGACCAGAAGAAAAACATAAATTACAACCATGTCCCTGACTTTTACAAAGAAAACCCTACACAGAAAAAGAGAAATGCAATTGGGTCCTCCACCGTCGATGATGAAGAAAGAGCTCGAGCCACGGCCGCCATCCTCCGCGTCGGGGACTAGACCACTTGACACCAAGGAGACGTCGAATGCTGCAGCGAACTCTGGAGAGGGCCTCCACAAGGAGGTTGAACAAGCGCCGAGATATTCCGGCGAGCATAGCCACCAGATGGCTTCCATGGTCGGACGGCTGCAGAAGGCCGCCGAGATTGTACACCAAATCACGGTATCGCTACTCCATGGCAGCTGGATATCAACAACGCACCCGGCAATTTGCTTCCTCGCAACACTTCCACTGCGAGCAGAGGAAAACGAAATCGCCTCTTCCATCAACCAGATCGAGCTGCCAGCTTCCAGCCACTGCTCGTGAATAGCAGCTCCGCCATCGAACTCCGCACTCCCGCCACGAGCCGAAGGAGACAGAGACAAGAAAGAGATGCAGCAACCGAAAGCAGAGGAACTGGCTTTATTGAATGAGTCCAGCACCTGCATCACCACCATCTTCGGCTTCCTCCATGGAAGCACCACATAGAGATGCAGCAGCACCGTGCAGAGTTGAGCTTGGCCAGAGCAGCTCCACTCCCGAACTCCAGCGTATTGGGTTGCGGGGAAAACTTTAAAATTTATCTGTAACCTTACCGCCAAGATCTATTCTATGAAGGTACGTTGCACCCCATAATGCGATGATCCAGATTACTTACAAACACGCTTGCGGAAGATCTTGTGTTTGTCGAAGTAGATGTCGGTGAAGCCTGATGAAGAATCTCATGTCCACGCCGGGAGGTGAGATTGTTGTCGTACGTCGTCGTTGTTGTAGACCTTGATGAAGTTGTTCCGTTGTCCAAGGAACTTACTTGTGCAAATCCCGCTCTAGCGGTATCCACACATACACCGTGTCAACCCACCCCGTGCGTTCACCGCCTAGCTACTAGCACGTGGTGAAGAGAGTCAGCCTTGCGGCGTAGTTTAGGTGGTAGATCTAATCAACTAGATTAGATCTATATGAGAAGATTAGAGATGTCTAATTCTCAACACATGAGATCTACAAGAGAGAACTTTGCTTCAATTGTTATGTCAAACCCTTGGGGCTTGGGGCTGCTTATAAAGGAGGCCAAGGGGTGGAGGGACTTGGGGAAGGGGCCAAGCCCTTCCCCTTTGGGCCGGCCGGCCAAGGAAGGGAGGGAGGACTCCCTCCCCTTCCCCAACTCGGTTTGGGGGGAGAAGTAGGACTCCTCCCTCCAAACCTGCCTTTCCCAAACAAAGAAGGGGGAGGAAACCCTCCCCCCCCCTCCAACTCGGGTTGGAGGGAGGAGTAGGACTCCTCCCCCACCCGCCTCCTGCCATGTGGGGCCTGCCCTGGGCCGCTGCCCCCTGTGGGGGAACGCCCTAGGCCGCCGCCCTTGTCGCCGGGGAGGGGGAGCCCCCCCAACTCGGACTCGGTCCCTCCCCACATACCATGTGGGTGTGGATGCCTTGTGGGCCCCATGAGCCCACTTGGCAGCCCCCTTTTATTGGGCTCCAAATAAAATCCTTAATTTATATTTTCTAATATAATTAATTAAATTAATAATTAATTGTTTTGTCTAATTAATTCCTAAATGAATATTTCCTTTTACAGAAAATTTCCGGAATTAATTACTTATCATATAACTCATAACGGGATACCTAGTATCCGCCGACAAAACATTGGAACAATATTTCTTTCCTTATAAGCATTCAGATTAAATCCGCTGATGACAGAAACCATTCCTATCATCCCGGGACATTAGATGTCCGCATTCTCTCTAACTTATAATTCACCGGAACAAATCCCAGTGACATCGGAGTTATTCCGACACAATCTCATTCCTACTAAAACTACGTCTTTACTCTCAATCAAAGATTGACCTACAACTTAAACGTGTGACCCAAAAGGTTCATCAATCACAAAGTATTGTTTGGGAGCTTACCAAACAATAACCAACAGTGGGTTAGGCATTCGTACTGGCACCCTTGTGTTGTGAATGAACAACAGAACCTGTGCGTTACTCATTACGCTTTATCCCCTTACGTACACGATACCAATGATATCTCGAGATTGAGACAATGTGCTCTAGTGTGATCAAACCCTTTGACCATAACACATATTATTCTCGTATCAATATCATTCTCTTTTCTCATTCCATATATATGTTGTCCCGTGATAAATCACGCTTGTGTCTGGCCAGACGATTGGGTGACAACAATAATACTTGAGATGGCCTAGAGGATGTATCTCTCCATCGTCTGGAGGAGTAAGTGCCATTCTTGAACGATCTCTGTTCCAATACATATTCTAGTTCAAGCCCAAAAGCCACCTATCATAGTCCCATGTTACTGCAAGACGTTTGATGGAAATCAAAGCTCGAATGTCGAATAAGCGGTCAGAATATATTCTCATAGCATAGGGATCTAGCTAATGATAACTAAATAGATGATCAATCGCTATTTCATTGTCGACGATTTGTCTCATAGCAAGATCATACGGTGGGTCGGTTCAGTGCGATTATCATTCCGATAATCCACTCCTATAGTTGAATGACTTATACAAAGTCCATGATCAGGAAAACACGATCATCGAGCAACAAGATAGGCTAGTCTTAGAGACAAGACCATGAACTCTTTTTCCGTTCATATCTCTACACGTGTATCGGAGGTTTTCCTCTTGCATACGTTGTATTTGCTATACAAGTACCCAATACAGTTGTAGCATAAAGATACAAACATTAATAATAAACATGGAGATAAATAATAAACTCAATTATTATTGTCTCTAGGACATATCTCCAACACAGCGCGCACCTTATTAGGAGGGATGCGCAAGCTCTTCCGGGCCCCATACGACACCGTCTGCCACCTACGGAGCGCAGCGAGACAGAGGAAGCTTACGGCGCGGCGGATATGGCCGCCAAGATCCACCGACCGACCCTCAGCAACTACGGCATAGAGCCAAGATATGGCATAGCGCCAAAGCAACAACCTACAACTACTATATACAAGCCAAGCAACGCCTCCGCATCCACACCGAGCGGCATCGCCGCTGGAGAGGAACGGGGAACACGCCGGCGTAGAGGAAGGAAGGCGCAGAATGATGACGTGAAAGACACACGCTCGTTGGGAACCCCAAGAGGAAGGTATGATGAGTGCAGCAGCAAGTTTTCCCTCAGTATGAAACCAAGGTTTATCGAACCAGTAGAAGTCAACGTTGCTCTGAAGGTGTTGGTGGAGGATTGTAGTGCGGCGCAACACCAGAGATTCCGGTGCCAACGTGGAACCTACACAACACAATCAAACTATTTGTCCCAACAAAACAGTGAGGTTGTCAATCTCACCGGCTTGCTGAAAACAAAGGATTAGGCGTATAGTGTGGAAAATGATGTTTGTTTGCAGAGAATGAAAAAGAACAATGATTGCAGTAGGTTGTATTTCAGATGTAAAAGAATGGACCGGGGTCCACAGTTCACTAGTGGTGTCTCTCCATAATAAAATACTAACATGCTGGGTAAACAAATTACAGTTGGGCAATTGACAAATAGAGAGGGCATAACAATGCACATACATATCATGATGATCACTATGAGATTTACTTGGGCATTACGACAAAGTACACAGACCGCCATCCAGCATGCATCTGTGTCTAAATAGTCCACCTTCAGGTTAGCATCCACCCCTTCCAGTATTAAGTTGCAAGCAACAGACAATTGCATTAAGTATGGTGCATAATGTAAACAACACTAATATCCTTAGACAAAGCATTGCTGTTTTACCCCTAGTAGCAACAGCACATCCACAACCTTAGAACTTTCTGTCACTGTCCCAGATTAAATGGAGGCATGAACCTACTATCTAGCATAAATACTCCCTCTTGGAGTTACAAGCATAAACTTGGCCAAAGCCTACACTAATAACGGAGAGCATGCAAGATCATAAACAACACATATATGATAGATCAATAATCAACTTGACATAGTATTCAATATCCATCGGATCCCAACAAACACAACATGTAGCATTACAATAAGATGATCTTGATCATGATAGGCAGCTCACAAGATCTAAACATGATGGCACAAAAGGAGAAGACAACCATCTAGCTACTGTATGGACCCGTAGTCCAGGGATGAACTACTCACGCATCACTCCGGAGGCAGGCATGGCGATGTAGAGCCCTCCGGTGATGATTCCCCTCTCCGGCAGGGTGCCGGAGGAGAACTTCTGAACCCCCCGAGTTAGGGTTGACGGCGGCGGCGGCAGCGGATGTTTTCTGGAATAATGGCTCGGTGTTTTAGGGTTTTCGCGTCTGGAGGAATAAATAGGCGAAGGGGCGACGTCGGTGGAGGCGCGGGCCCGCTCCCCATAGGTGGCGCGGCAGGGGGCCCACCCGCGCGCCATGTGGGGAGGGGCCCTGCTGCCCCCCTTCGTCTCCTCTTCGGACTTCTGGAACGTGTCGGGAAAAATAGGCATCTGGGATTTTGTTTCGTCCGATTCCGAGAATATTTCCAGAACAGCTTTTCTGAAACCAAAAACAGCAGAAAACAGGAACTGGCACTGTGGCATCTTGTTAATAGGTTAGTCCCAGAAAATGCATAAAAATGCTATGAAGTGTGAATAAAACATGTAGCTATTGGTATAAAACTAGCATGGAACATAAGAAATTATAGATACGTTGGAGACGTATCAAGCATCCCCAAGCTTAGTTCTACTCGTCCTCGAGTAGGTAAACGATAACAACAATAATTTCTGAAGTGACATGCTACCAACATAATCTTGATCAATAATATTGTAAAGCATATGAGCTGAGATCAAATCATTCAAAGCAAAAGTCTATAATTGATATAAAGACAACAAAACAAGTTAGTTAAACAAGCTAAAAGTTTTCATGAATGATTGCTTTAAAGACATGAAACCGTACAAGGTTCATTAAAGATGTGTTAAGTATCCAATGTAGGAGTTCTATCCTTCAATTCCAAGCATCAAGTAATCTTTCACAACATAGAAGGATTCAGCCAAGTAAAAATAAACATGAACATCATGAATCAACTGTTTCGAAGTCTACTCAACCGGTGAGCGTAAGCATTTGGTTTTGGCACCAGGATGTTATGGCTAAAAGAACATTGATGGGGGTTTGGAAGGCCAAAGGAAGAAAGTCTCACAAAGCTATAAGTGATCATTAGACAAGAGGAAGTCTTATAATCGAAGCTATGTAAGGAGTAGTGATTGCCATGCAACGGATGCACATAGAGCTATATGTGTATGAAAGCTCTCCAATGGAACTAGTGGGGGTGCATCCAACTTGGTTGCTCATGAAGACCTAGAGCATTTTTGAGGAAGCTCATCATTGGAATATACAACCCAAGTTCTATAGTGTAAATTCCCCACATAGTTATACTAGTAAACATGAAAACTCTCTCACATGGAGTACAGGTGCTAAACATGAGCACAAATGATGACTATGAATAATGCAGGTGCTGAAACATGAGCACAAGTGTGGATAAAGGATAGTAATGTTGCCCCCTTTTTCTTTATTCTTTTTTTTCTTTTTTTCTGTTTCTCTTTTCGATGGCCTCCATGGCTCTTTTCACTTTCAGGGGCAACACTCTAATATGACAATACACTTTTTGTTACAAATAACTCACAACGAACTAAAACATGATGTAAACTGTATGCCTCTGCCAGTGTAGCAGGATATGCAATGATCTAGCGTAACATGGGTAAACCGCACATCAGCTGTATAGAATCATGCAAAGCAATATGTATATGATGAATGACAGCAAGTCATGTAATGTAAGATGGAAGTTGCATGGCAATATATCTCGGAACAGCTATGGAAATGCTGTAGTAGGTAGGTATGGTGGCTGTTTTGAGGAAGATGTATGGGTTTATGTGTAGGAGAACAAGAGAAAGTCCTCCCACGGGTTTGGATGTACTGGCGAAGTATGCACAACTCTCAATGTGAGCAGAAGGCAATGCACACACCGAAGAGGCTAGCAAATATGGATGGTGGAAGTGCCAAAAACCGTAGCTCAACATTAGTCAAAAAGAACTCACAAGCTTATTGCAAACATCTAGCAGGTTCAACATTAAGAACATGATTAAAGTTTACTCCAAGAAGGGCCGTTCACGGCGGTACAAGTACCCCGTTAGATCCCTCGACCTTCAGCACAACTTAGTTATTACGAATCACTTTTAGACATGGAAAGCTATCAAGTCCAACTACACCTTCAACAATTTAAATAGAGTTTGTAGTACGGTACAAGCTTAAAGACAACTATCCACTCATAATTTTAACTTAATTAACCAGCAAGCTTTACCATCTAAATACCTCAAAACATTTGCAAAGAATCAAGTCATCAAAGTTCAATGATCTACAAGACTATGCAAGTTATTACTATACCACTACCACATGCAGCATTTTCTGAACCAACACATCAACCAAGCAACTAAACAAAAACTCTCCAAATGATTTACAAATGAAACAAGAGAGTACTACTCCTCAAGAATTAACAGCTCTAAAAGAGATGCATGAAAAACAGGAGCTAAAAGCATACAGTAGCTAGATAAGAATACTCAAAAGATATAAGTGAAGAATATGAGTATTCACATGAAAAAGCGGAGCGTGTCTCTCTCCCACACAAGAATGCTAGGATCCAACTTTATTCAGAAAATAAAAACAACAAGCAAAAATAAAAGCACACAGACGCTCCAAGTAAAATACATAAAATGTGGAAGAATTAAAATATAGTTTCACTAGAGATGACCTGATAAATTGTTGATGAAGAAGGGGATGCCTTGGGCATCCCCAAGCTTAGACGCTTGAGTCTTCTTGAATATTGCAGGGATGACCCACGGGGGCATCCCCAAGCTTAGGCTTTTCACTCTTCTTGATCACATCATATCATCCTTCTCTCTTGCTCCTTGAAAACTTCCGCCACACCAAACTCAGGTAACTCGTTAGAGGGTTAGTGCATAATCAAAAATTCTCATATTCTACTGTGACACAATCATTACCAAAGCTTCTGGACATTACTTACAGCCACTGATGTTTAATGGAGCAAAGAAATCCAATCAAACATAGTAAAAGAGGCAATGCAAAATAAAAGGCAGAATCTGTCAAAAACAGAACAGTCTGGAAAGACGAATTTTTTCGAGGCACTTAACTTGCTCAGATGGAAGAAGCCCAAACTAATGAAAGTTGCGTACATATATAAGGATCATGCGTGATTTTTTCAGAATTTTTCGAATTTTCTGTAGCGCATACAGCTCAAAACGGTGGACAGCAAAAATCTGTCACTGCGCAGAAATCCAATTTTAGCAACAACTTTCAACTAGAGACTTTACTTGGCACAACAATGCAATAAAATAAAGATACAAAGGAGTTGCTACAGAAGTAAACAGCACCTTGACTCAAAATAAAATAAAATGACAGAAAATAAAAAGATGGGTTGTCTCCCACAAGCGCTTTTCTTTAACGCCTTTCAGCTAGGCGCAGAAAGTGAAAATCAAGTGTTATCAAGAGAAGATGCATCAACATCATAATTTGTTCTAATAATAGAATCAAAAGGCATCTTCATTCTCTTTCTAGGGAAGTGTTCCATACCTTTCTTAAGAGGAAATTGATACTTAATATTCCCCTCTTTCATATCAATAACACACCAACAGTTCGAAGAAAGGGTCTTCCCAAAACAATAGGACAAGATGCATTGCATTCAATATCCAAAACAACAAAATCAACGGGGACAAGGTTATTGTTAACCGTAATATGAACATTGTCAATTCTCCCCAAAGGTTTTTCATAGAGTTATCAGCAAGATGAACATCCAAATAACACATTCCAAAGGTGGCAAGTCAAGCATATCATAAAGTTTCTTAGGCATAACAGAAATACTTGCACCAAGGTCACATAAAGCATTACAATCAAAATCATTCACCTTCATTTTAATGATGGGCTCCCAACCATCTTCCAACTTCCTAGGGATAGAAGCTTCAAGTTTTAATTTCTCTTCCCTAGCTTTTATGAGGGCATTTGTAATATGTTTTGTAAAAGCCATGTTCATAGCACTAGCATTAGGACTTCTAGCTAGCTTTTGCAAGAACTTAATAACTTCAGAGATGTTACAACTATCAAAATCAAAATCATTATGATCAAAAGTAATGGGACCATTGCCTCCAATACTTCGAAAAATTTCAGCACCTTTATCAGAAACAGTTTCAGCAGTTTTAGGCAATTTTGCATGCTTTATAGTAGAAGTAGAAACATTGCCAACATCAATAACATTACCATTGATATAGGAGGTTTATCAACATGTGAAGCTTCAGCATTACTAGTGGTGGTAATAGTACAAACTCGAGCTATACTATTCTTTCTATCAATTTCAGCTTCTCTTTCCCACCTAGCATGCAACTCAGCCAACATCCTAATATTGTTGTCAATTTTAACTTGGATGGCATTTGCTGTAGCAAAAGACTTAGTATCTTTAACCTCATTAGGCATAACTTTCAGTTTCAAAAGATCAACATCAAGAGCAAGACTATCAACCTTAGAAGCAAGAACATCAATTTTACCAAACTTTTCCTCAACAGATTTGTTAAAAGCAGTTTGTGTATTAATAAATTCTTTAAGCATGACTTCAAGATCAGAGGGTACACTCCTACTATTGTTGTAAGAATTACCATAACCACTACCATTATTAGAAGGATATGGCTTATAGTTGTTATTACCAAAATTATTCCTATAGGCATTGTTGTTGAAATTATTATTTTTAATGAAGTTCACATCAACATGCTCTTCTTGAGCAACCAATGAAGCTAAAGGAACATTATTAGGATCAATATGAGATTTACCACTCACAAGCATAGACATAATGATATCAATCTTTTCATTCAAGGAAGAGGTTTCTTCAACAGAATTTACCTTCTTACCTTGAGGAGTCCTTTCAGTGTGCCATTCGGAGTAGTTGATCATCATATCATCAAGAAGTTTTGTTGCTGCACCTAAAGTGATGGACATAAAGGTTCCTCCAGCAGCCGAATCCAGCAAATTCCTTGAGGAAAAATTTAATCCTGCATAAAAGGTTTGGATGATCATCCAAGCAGTCAGTCCATGGGTAGGGCAATTCTTTACCATAGATTTCATTCTCTCCCATGCTTGGGCAACATGTTCATTATCAAATTGCTTGAAATTCATAATGCTACTTCTCAAAGATATAATTTTAGCAGGAGGATAATATTTTCCAATGAAAGCATCTTTGCATTTTGTCCATGAATCAATACTATTTCTAGGCAAAGATAGCAACCATTCTTTAGCTCTTCCTCTCAAGGAGAAAGGAAATAGTTTCAGTTTTACAATATCCCCATCTATATCCTTATACTTTTGCATCTCACAAAGTTCAACAAAATTATTAAGATGGGCAGCAGCATCATCAGTACTAACACCAGAAAATTGCTCTTTCATAACAAGATTTAATAGAGCAGGTTTAATTTCATAAAAGTCTGCTTTAGAAGCAGGTGGAGCAATAGGAGTGCATATGAAATCATTATTATTTGTGCTAGTGAAGTCACACAACTTGGTGTTCTCAGGAGTACTCATTTTAGCAAAAATAAAACTAGGCCGAAATAATAAAAGTAAAACAAGTAACTAATTTTTTTGTTTTTTGATATAAAGAAAGCAAACAAGACAAAATAAAAATAAAGCAAGACAAAAACAAAGTAAAGAGATTGGGTGTGAGAGACTCCCCTTGCAGAAGCAACTCGACCTCCCCGGCAACGGCGCCAGAAAACTGGCTTGATGACGTGAAAGACACACGTCGTTGGGAACCCCAAGAGGAAGGTATGATGAGTGCAGCAGCAAGTTTTCCCTCAGTATGAAACCAAGGTTTATCGAACCAGTAGGAAGTCAACGTTGCTCTGAAGGTGTTGGTGAGGAATGTAGTGCGGCGCAACACCAGGATTCCGGTGCCAACGTGGAACCTGCACAACACAATCAAACTACTTTGCCCAACGAAACAGTGAGGTTGTCAATCTCACCGGCTTGCTGAAAACAAAGGATTAGGCGTATAGTGTGGAAAATGATGTTTGCTTGCAGAGAATGAAAAAGAACAATGATTGCAGTAGGTTGTATTTCAGATGTAAAAGAATGGACCGGGGTCCACAGTTCACTAGTGGTGTCTCTCCATAATAAAATACTAACATGCTGGGTAAACAAATTACAGTTGGGCAATTGACAAATAGAGAGGGCATAACAATGCACATACATATCATGATGATCACTATGAGATTTACTTGGGCATTACGACAAAGTACACAGACCGCCATCCAGCATGCATCTGTGTCTAAATAGTCCACCTTCAGGTTAGCATCCGCACCCCTTCCAGTATTAAGTTGCAAGCAACAGACAATTGCATTAAGTATGGTGCATAATGTAAACAACACTAATATCCTTAGACAAAGCATTGCTGTTTTACCCCTAGTAGCAACAGCACATCCACAACCTTAGAACTTTCTGTCACTGTCCCAGATTAAATGGAGGCATGAACCTACTATCTAGCATAAATACTCCTCTTGAGTTACAAGCATAAACTTGGCCAAAGCCTACACTAATAACGGAGAGCATGCAAGATCATAAACAACACATATATGATAGATCAATAATCAACTTGACATAGTATTCAATATCCATCGGATCCTAACAAACACAACATGTAGCATTACAATAAGATGATCTTGATCATGATAGGCAGCTCACAAGATCTAAACATGATGGCACAAAAGGAGAAGACAACCATCTAGCTACTGTATGGACCCGTAGTCCAGGGATGAACTACTCACGCATCACTCCGGAGGCAGCATGGCGATGTAGAGCCCTCCGGTGATGATTCCCCTCTCCGGCTGGGTGCCGGAGGAGAACTTCTGAACCCCCGAGATAGGGTTGACGGCGGCGGCGGATGTTTTCTGGAATAATGGCTCGGTGTTTTAGGGTTTTCGCGTCTGGCGGAATAAGTAGGCGAAGGGGCGACGTCGGTGGAGGCGCGGGGCCCGCTCCCCATAGGCTGGCGCGGCAGGGGGCCCACCCGCGCCGCCATGTGGGGAGGGCGCCCTGCTGCCCCCCTTCGTCTCCTCTTCGGACTTCTGGAACGTGTCGGGAAAAATAGGCATCTGGGATTTTTTTCGTCCGATTCCGAGAATATTTCCAGAACATCTTTTCTGAAATAAAAAACAACAGAAAACAGGAACTGGCACTGTGGCATCTTGTTAATAGGTTAGTCCCAGAAAATGCATAAAAATGCTATGAAGTGTGAATAAAACATGTAGTTATTGGTATAAAACTAGCATGGAACATAAGAAATTATAGATACGTTGGAGACGTATCACGCAACAACTCTCAAAACGAGAGCGGAGGAGAGGAGAGGGGAAAGTCGGGAAAATTTGCTTCCACACTGTCGTTCTCGACAGTTCGTTCACAAAAGATGAAAAAGAGATTCAAGAAAAAAAAGCACACGCCTATAATGATCTCTAGTTTGTTTGCATGAAATAGTAGTGTACCATATAAATCTCTGCTTTAATTAAAAAATCCACACTCTAACTCAAAAATCCTCTAAATATTAATCATGCAAACATGGGCATGTTTGCAGGGCTGGTTCTTGCAATTGGCTTTTTTTTAAAATAATACGCGAACTTTATTTATTTCCAGAAATACTACGCGTTATTTTAAATTTTCAAAAATATTATACACTCGTCTTGGCTGAAGACGATTAGTACTAATCGTTATGGCTAGAGACGATTAGTAATAATCGTCTTCGCCGAATACGACAGGTCCCATGTGCAAAGAATCTACATGTGGCAAAGACTATGCATGTGCATGCATGCAACTACCTATTGTCTTCCCCAAAGACGACAAGGCTCTAATCGTCTTTCCTAAGGACGATTAGCTCAGTCGGATTTGGCTAAGACGACTGAGTAATATTTTTGAAAAAAATGCATATTATTTTTCTAATTAAATAAATTTCGCGTATTATTTTAAAAAAATTAGCCTTGCAATTGATCATTGGTTCCGGGCATTAATTGGCTCTATATGGGCTGATGTACTGGGCTTGACTAGTGGGCTGCATGTGGCTGGTAGCAATTGGGCTAAACCAATGGAAACAGAACGCACCGGAGATGGATGAAAAGTTCTCAAATAAATAAATTCGAACAGACCGAAGAAACTAGATAAGATGATGCGGCGTACAAATAAACAGAAACTGACGGTGACATGGGACGCTTGCATGTGTGGTCGGTGTCCTTTTTAGGTTTTTTTTTTGACGTGCTTTTTAGGTTTTTTGAGATGTCGTCGATGACAGAGGGCGTGGCCATGTGATGTTTGTGTTTGGGTGGTATGTGCTTTGTTTGTATCGAATTTGGTCTAATTTTTCGCTAATTAACTGAGCATTCTTCTTCTTAATTAAAGGACAAGGCAAAAGAAATTCCTTTCGTTTATTTTAAAGTAAGACTAAGTTGCTCCTCTTTCATTTGGTAGATTGGATCTCACGGCTACCTAATCCATCAACTTTGTACAGCAAAGAAAAGATGAATGTGGTCAAGCTCACTCACTGTCCGCGAGCGACCTGATTGCAGGGTTTTATTGCAGCCAGAGGAGGCACGGGATGAAGTGGTGATCGTTGCCTGGGCAAAGTGAACAAAAGCACAAATAATTAATATCTCGTTGTGATCATTCTTCTGACCAAATTAATTTCCCCGCCGACCTACAGCTCAGATGTCGCTTTTGCTTTTCCTTTCTGGTGTAAAAAACACTACTATGGTCTGATAAAACCTTTGCTGCCTTCGACATCTTTAAGTTTCGCAAAGTACTACTGTAGTACTATCTTTAAGCCCCATGCATGATTGAATTTGTGATTTACCCCAACTGCCCAGAAGTTGCAAGTTTGTTGCAGTCACAAGTGGACTACAATCCAAGACGCATATCATTTCGAAAGGTCATCAATTTCGGCTGGAAGAAGTAGGACCAAGCAAGCAACACACAAGTAATTGATTAAAATCTCCCAAACATAAACACTACAGCTATCGCAGTAGTAGTACTCTGACAAACCCTTGGACTAACAACGCTTAATCTACACATTACCATTTAATTTACCTCGCACTAGAAGTGCATACTTGCAAGTTCACTGGATCTGGTGAGCGATGGGCACAGGCGTTTTGGCTCCCGAGCTCCATGTCGTTCAAAAAAACTCGAAATCAACACTTTTTGTTAAAAAAAAAACGAAACCAAAATCTCACTTGCAGACAATATCGAGGTCTAAAAGCGTGCAAAATTTGAACTCAAAATTCGTTATATTATGGGATGAAAAAAGTTAGAAATGGGTGAATTCGGGTGGTGGACAATACATATTTTCAAGAACTTAAATTTGGACAGATTTTGTTTTGTGTGTAGCTCAAAGTACAGCAAAATTTGAGTTGAACTTTTGCACGGTTATAGATCTCGACGCTATCTACATCGGGATTATTTTTTTGCAATTTTCAGAAACTAAACGTGGCGATCTTATAATTTTGAATTAGCGAGCTACATGGAGTTAGCTCGAGCTACATTTGAACTTTCTGGCACAGACATGAGGTATATTGATATCTGTACTACCTTATCCCCCTGCTGTAGCTGAGAAGGAAATCGGCAGGATCTAATACCACTGCTGGTGCATCGACAATTCAACAGCTTGGCACTGCCAGTGCCACCACCCCCATTTGTATTATCTCTTCCTCCTCCCTCCCCTGTAGCCGGGAAGACAAACCATACGTTTGATTGCACTGTCTGTCGTCCGGTAGAGACAACAGCTAGCAGGACCGTGCATTACAGATGGGGTTAGGATCGATGGGGGATCGGGCGATAGATGCACGGCATGCGCATGTGCGAACGGGGCTTGGCCGCATGTTACATGTATCCCGTCGGTCCCCGGCCAGCAGTTCTTCCTCCCACCAGCAGCAGCAGGCATCTGATTTCATTTCTAGCACTGTTCCAGTAACATTTCCTGTCAATTACACGGCGTCACTGATGTAGTAGCAAATCGTAAGCTCTACAACTCAAAACTGAAGAGTATAGAGAGCAGCACCGATCATGTACAGTTTCCTGACGAGACGACGAGGAGTGTTGCGGTACGGTGGCGCGGCCCAGATCCCAGTGTAATGCACAGCGCCCCGGTGTCCGGTTCCCGGCCGATGGACGCGGACGCGGCAACCGCCCTGTCGGCATCGGCGTCGTCGCCCAACCGACACGAACGGTTCCCGTCGACGACTCCGTGCCCTGCCGTCCCCGAGACGCCGCCAGCCCGCCACCGCCGTGGTAGACTGGACTATGGGATCGATGGCGGGTGGGTTGGATGGCGCTCTCCGTGTCTTGCTTTGCTCGCCGGCTCACGGCATGCTTACTTGCTTGCTGAAATGTTGGGTTTTTCGGTTTTTCCTTGCAGAAAAGAGCGCGTGCAGCTAGTTCTTACGTGCTTTTTTATCAAAAAAAAAAGCGGTATTACTATTACACAATTTATGTTTATTCTGTGATAAGCACGTAGCCACGTACATCAACATACTCGCAGGACAAGTCAAAAAAAAAAAAAACTCGCCGGAGATTTTTTTAGATAAAGAGTGTATATTAATATCGCGGAGATACAAATTACACCCAGCCTCTGCAACAACGCAATAACCAGAGCCATTACGGATGCACACAGCCGAAAGACAATAAGAAAAAGAAATAAAAAGAAAAGTCCCGCTACGGAGTTACAGTCCTTGCGGCAGCCGCACAACCACCACCAAAACAACACCTGATGTCCAATTCTTCAAAAGCAACGCCTTTAAGAAGAACAGTGCCAGTCACAACCAATTAAGGCCAGACTTTGGGTTTTCACCCTGAAGATAGTCCTCGCTCTCAAAACAATGTCTCCAACAAGACCACTGTCAGGCACAACCAATTAAGGCCAGACCTTGGATTTTCACCCTGAAAGGTAGGACTTTGGACTTCACGTATGTTGTCGCCCCCACTTACATGCCGCTGCTCCAAGTCATGAAACACCAAGCCAATTCCTCATCGCCAGAAAGATTCGAACCACCATTGTCAGTCCTCAGATCTCGCCTTTCATGTCATTCTCCGCTAGCACTATGAAACGAGAAAGCGTGCTCCATGATATTAACAGCCAGCAGAGCTTCGAAGCGCTCCCTCTGAAACCAAACGGTCAGAGAAAAAACACGGGTGCGCACGATCGAATACCATCCGATCCAGCAATATCCAGGCATGAGACGCCCAGTGGAGTTCGCCGGCGGAGCCTTCCGAAACACGACCGTCCAGCCAGATCGATGGGGATCAACATCCGGTAGATCTTCATCTCGCCGCGAATAAGAACCAAGGACACCGCCATTATTCTACAGCCTCGCAAGCCCCGACGCCGCAAGGCCACTCCCAGCAGGAACGGCAACAACGGAGGAAGTCAACCAACGCACAGCTAATCGGCGAGGCCAAAGCCACCGACAGATCGCCGGCCTGAGTTGGATCCCGCAGCCCAGATTGGATCTGGGACCAAGATCAGAACGCCGGATCCCTTCCGCCAAGATGGAGGAGAGGCTCCGGCAGCTCCCCACCGCCTCGACGCCGCCGCGCCGCCAGGAGAACTCAGGCGCCGGCCGGACGACCGCGCCGCCCTGTGCCCGCCGCCTGCGCCTCACCGCCTCCGTGAGCCGTCGCCGCGAGACACCTCTTCTGCCCACCGTCGAGGACGGGATGGGCGCCGCCACCGCCGCCAGGGCCGGCAGCAGCGGCGGCAGGGGCTGGGATGGTGGGTGGCTGCAAGGGCTTGGGGGCGGTCGCCTCCGGAGCCGCCTAGAGGGAGGCGACCCGGGAGCTACTCGCCAGAGATGCTTTCCAAATTTTTTTTCACTCGCCGGAGATGATCTAGATCTGAGTAATACATGCTCGAGGTTCTAGGGAACTGAAACGGAGGCATCCTGATCTGAGATCTCGGCCGTTTGTTTATCGATCGGACGACCTCGATCAAATCGGATGCACGTGCGCTCTCTAGGGTCTCGTTCAAGGTAAGCTGGTGGTGCATGTTGCCGGCATTTGACTACACGATTTGTCAGATGAGAAGAGGCTTTGCCAGGCTTGCCGGTTGCCTCGCTGCTCCGTCCCTGAAGAATCATCATCAGGCGGGCAGCAAATGACACACCGACCAGCCAGCTGATTATTCTGATCCCCACCAAGATGACTACGCGTATTTAACTACAGCCTTATCGGCATCTTCCGCAGCCTCAACTGACACGTGGGCCCACGTCCCTAGGTCCAACATGCCAGCGCGAAAATATTCGAGAAAACCATACGTATTTCATACCAGTTGATTTATCCATATTTATATCATAGACATTGACACTTCAAATTTATTCTGATTCACTTGAAACAATATTTATAGACCTATAACTCACTTCTCTAAAAATAGCATCCTGGTTAGCCATAAAATACAAATATCTCTCATGACCTATCTTATATTCTTCCCAAAATCAAATGATGTAACCGTTGGAAACACTTGAGGCGGCAAGTTTTTGACGCACTCTTTTCCTTACCAGGGTACCTGAGATGATTGGAAGGTTTTTAATGAGGCGTCTTGCTTGCTTATTATATATAGAAAGAGTTTTGATTTCAAAAAAAAAGTGAAATATGTCTTCATGAATTGGCTGAAACGGTCACTCAATGTCCCCCTGAATGAAAAAAAGGGTTTCTTTAATAGCCACCGGCTTCTTCATAGCAAATTCGGGAGATTATTGTTTACTAAGAAAGTCTTTTGGATTACAGGAATGACGACGCCTACAAAATTTATGTGAGATGCATTCACACAACTCAATCTCATAGGAATTTAAAACATGCACTCAAACCTCCTTTTTACACTTATGTGCATCGAGACATTTTTCATGTGTGTCCATCCAAATGACTCTTACCGCGGTTTTTTTATTTGTTTTGCAATCCTCTCTATTTGTATCCACAATCTTTCAAGGAAGTCCTTAAAAGCCGCTTTGCATATTTTCATGTGCTTCGTTCTCACACTCCCATTCATTTTACTGCAAGAGTTGGCAACAGTTTATTTGCAACTACTACTCACTGAGTTTAAGCAAGTTTCTTCACGGTAAACCCAGCTATAATTAGACGCGGATCATGGCAAAATGCCATCGCCAGCGGTGCTTGTTACCGGGCGAACGGAACGGCTGTTCACGCATGGACCGCACGCTTCCAGCGGGCCACCACCGTCGGAGAAGACGAGCCTTCACGGCTAAACAAAACAAAGCTTTCATTTCATCAGAGCCGCAGAGACAGAAGCCGAGCTCACGCTCACGCACCCATCCGCCCCCACCACCATATCCATCTCCCCCCTCCTCCTCGCGATCTCGCACAGCTCACCCCATCGCACTCCCGCATCCCAGAGAGACCCACTCGCTCGACTGGCGGGCGAGCACCAGCGCAGCGGCATTCCTCCCGGCCTCCCCGGCGGGGGATAAAAATTAGGCGAGGGCTTGAATCGAAGCTTCCGGAATCTTCCGGATCCGGATCCGACGCGGCGGGGCCGGATCCGAGCGGCGCTGCCCGGTGACGGACGGACGGAGCCGGGTGGTCCCGGCCGGACTCGCGGCGGCATCGGCCGGTCCGCCAGTGCATCTTCTGTGTGTGTGTGTCGTTTGAGGCGGAATCGTCGCCGCAGGGTGCTCTGCGATGGAGGACCTGCTGGATTCCGAGATCGGCAAGAGCGACTACGACTGGTGAGTACCACTTTCGCCCGCGCAAATCCTTCTTCTTTCCCCGTTTTTCTGGGCGATTCCTCTGTTATCGTGTGATGCTGTGTGCGCCGGTAGCTGAAACCCGGGATTAAATGATCAATGCAGCATGCTCGTCAAGGTCGTTTAACGTTTTTTATCTGCATTAGATTCAATCTGGCTGTATTTTCGGTCGATTTGTACCCATTACTCAATTACGAGGGTGAATTCTTGACCCTCTGTACTTAATTGACTGAATTAGCTTGATCTTGGAGTGCCGTGCGTGTTTTGTCCCGTGGAGATGGTACCAAGGTCCAGAAAATACGGCAGCTCTTTATTTATAGACTGTCCACTAAGGTAGATGTGATGGATGTCGGCTGTAATTGTTTCTTGTTTAAGGCACGGTGCTGATCAGTGTGAGCCTTAGAAGGCCAGGTCTGGGGCTTCATTATCTGGCTTCAGGACGTAAGTACGTACCCCAATTTTTGTCTAGTGTAGAAGAAACAAATGACGCGGTAGGTGGAGCGGAGTGTATGCACCTTTATGGTCTGAAATTGAGTTCATTCCTTGTATGAAAAGTAAGATTGTAGTGTTGGTTAGGTAAGACTAAGACATGTGTTGGTCAGGTGATGAGGTCAATTTGGAGGCATTAGCCTGGTTTTCTGCAATAAAGAAAATATATACTAAAATCTAGTGATTTCCACTCATAATCTTATGTGCGCATTTCTGGCCTTTGGCGGTGAAGAATGATGTTGATTTGTTTGTTCTTCTTGTTGCAGTGACCTATTTAGTACTTTGTTTGCTTCCTCTTGTTAATAATACATGTCACCATGTGTTTCTACTTACATGTTTTGTGATGCGCTCCTCAGGCTTCTAACTCCTCCTGGGACACCTCGTGTTCCTGCTCTGGAGGTTGCTCAGAAAACACCATCTTCAAATATATTACCTAAGCGCACCGTCACTAGATCATCTTCAACTACAAGAGCATCAAGGGTATGTGGAATTTGCTATCTGTGTGGGAAATAGATTTACCACTGCTTCCGTTTGCAAACTGGTTCAGGATTTACTTTGTTGCACAAATGGTACCAAGCTTTATTTGGCAGAAAGAATAAGTTCTAGGAACCATGTTCTTTACCGTTGGATCTTGATAATATGATGAATAGCCTTACCTAATTTTCTATAAAAGGAATAAAAACATCTTTATCTAAGTTGCATTGCACATATTTTTAGATCAGAAAATATCAAATAGATCTTCTGGATGTATGCTAAATCATTGTTATCTAGGCTAGGTGTATGTTTTATAGTTGTCTCAATACTCTTTTGACCTCTTCTGACCTGTTCCTGGTTCAAATTTTAAAATGAGAGTATATCTCAGCGAAAAGAATCTATCAGATGTGGCTGAAATTCAGAAGCACTCTGAGTCTTTGAACTGAAATTCCTTACTGTTATTGGTTTCTGTTTCATTTGTAGGAACTGGAGGTTCTTTAAGTATCTGTTTTTTTTTTCTCTTAAACTAAGGTCTCAGTTCGTGAATAGATATTTACCTTGCATGTTCAATGTTATATGATCCTTGGAAGTATATGTCAAATATGGTGTGAAAGGAATGTGCTTTTGACGACATATAGGAAGGCAATTTTTTTAATCTAAATCATTTTAATTAGAATTCAATATAGTCAAATGGCAACTTAAATAGTAATAACAAATGTCTCACTTATTAAACTAATCCACGCAATAGCTGCACTTTTCTCTTGAAACCAATTATTTTCTCATCTAGATTATGTCAAGTATTATCATAATTCTTTTAACCTTGTAAGCATTGCATTTGCAGCTTTCGGTATCCCAAACAGAGAATGGACATTCTGCAGCTCCCACTAGACCAGCCAGAAGTAACTCCGTAACCTGCCCTTCTATTCAATCAACCCTCATGTCAAGCAACAATAGGACATCAGTTCTCAACACTAGCATTTCCTCTGTCAGTTCAAGACCTATAACCCCAAGTAGGAGAAGCAACAGCATTGCTGCACCAAAACAACCAATGCCAGCTTCACGTCCAGTTCCAGCAAGATCATCTACTCCTGTTAAAACTCGTCCATCTACACCAGCCAAAACTCGCCCATCTACTCCTGTGAAAACTCATCAAGCAACATTCAACTCTACAACCGACACAGCAGCTGGCAGGACCACGTCTACCCAAAGTTCAAGGCCATCAACTCCAAACTCTCGGTCTCGAACTATTTCTTCTTCAGGTTCTATTCCTTCAATGAGCCGCCCAAGTGCATCCACTGGTATAATTCCTGCAACAACCCGCCCAGGCGCTTCCTCAAGTAATGTTCATGGGACAAGCCATGCCACCTCATTGTCCTCTGGTACAGTTCCTTCAATGAGTCGCTCCAGCTCTCGTTCATCTACACCTACACGCCAGCCTGCAGTGCGTTCATCGGCCCCAGCTATGGGCCGTTTGCCATCGTTTGGGAGGACTTCTAGTATTAGCATGACGACATCTATGAACCGACCTGCAGCTAGCAGTGGCCGGAGTTCAGCACCGTCATCGGCTCCATCATCTCATCCAAGTTCCCCAGGTCCACGACCCCGAGCTCCAGTGCGGTCACATGATATACCTTCATCAGCTCCATCGTCTCGTCCAAGTTCCCCAGGTCCACGACCCCGAGCTCCAGTGCGCTCTCATGATGTCCCTTCATCGGCTCCATCATCTCGTCCAAGTTCCCCAGGTCCACGACCCCGAGCTCCAGTGCGACCACTTGATATTCCTGATTTCCCAAGTGAAACCCCACCAAATCTGAGGACAAAACTACCTGAGCGACCACTATCTGCTGGTAGATCACGCCCGGGAATGGCTTCAGGAATAAGATCAAACTCGAACGCTGAACAGTTAGCTGCCTCAGCTCCTGCCAAAAAGATCTCTGTGCCTGCTGTGAGCCGAAGTAAATTTTCTGATGCACCATCAAAGGTGCCTTCTCGCTCAAATGGACACCAAAATAGGCAGACTGAAAGGTCCGCTGTTGACAGTCAAGGTAGTAGAGCAGGGCGGCCTGTTGCAGTTGCAGGCACAGATAATGGATTTGGGAGGACAATATCAAAGAATTCACTTGACATGGCAATCAAGCACATGGTATGTTTCTTGTGTTTAAATCATGACAATACCGCCCCGCTTCTTAGTTTCTCTTTCATTACTTTTGTGTTGTCGACTGAGTTCCCTTTTTTCCCTGAAATCGGAAATAACGTTAGGATCTTATAGGATACTTTTTTTTTGTTTATTTTAACCATGTCTGCCTCTTTAGGCAACATTACAATGCCACCCTATTTTTAATGTTGAAAAGTCATCACTGAAGTGAATTAGTTCTGTGGTTCAGAATACATACATGAACTGAAAAGTTGTAGTTCACATCTGAGTAGCAGATCATCTCTGGGTGATGCAAAATTGAAAATTCAGGCATAAGCATCATTGGAAAACTGCATTAAGCATGTGAGAGCACCAAAATCCTCTACTACCGTCTACCGATATTACAGATAAACCAGAGTTGGTAAACTGCATTTTGTATGTGAAACTCCAAAAATATTCTTGGCTGGCTTCTAGTTACATCTTACCACTTTGGCTGGAACATTGCATCAATGGACACCATTGCAGAGGGGGTCATGCAAATCATGCCTTCCATTGTTTTATTCCGTTGAAGAAGCTGACAACACAAACTTTCTTCCTTTTGACAGGATATTCGGCAGAACTTGGGTGGCATTCGTGGCGCATCCCTCTTCCCCCATAGCATCCGCTCGAGCGCCGGCAAGGTGCGGCCAGTTCGAATGTCTGACCCCGGGCATCTGACCTCCAACGGCGACCGGCAGTACGCCGACAACGCCAGCGCCAACGGGCACTTCTTCTCCGGGGACTCCTACGGAGCCTTGTCACGCAACGGTGGCAGCTCGACCGACTCGCCGGACCGGTTGAGCTTCGGGACCAAGGAGACGCTGAGCGAGGTGGACATCTACGGCAGCACGAGGTATGAGGCGATGCTGCTGAGGGAGGACGTGAAGAACACGAGCTGGCTGCACGGCTTCGACGACAAGCCGGACCAGAGCCCGCTGTTCGACCACCGGTTCGAGCCGCTCCCGGAGCCCTTCAGCCCGTTCTGACCGCCGCTTCACCTGTGCATGTAAAGTCCCCGGCCTGTTGGTTCATTTGTATTGTGAGATGCCCTTTTTTGTTTTGGTTGGTTTTAGTTCTGATTCTGCACGCACGCTCCCAAATCTTTTTCGGAATGGTGTTGAGATGGATGAGAACGGAGGGGTTGTGGGTTTGCCTCCTGTAAGTTATTATTATGGCGGGAGGGTTGGTTACTTTCCACAGATTGTTGTACTACTGAAAATGGAAAAGGTACAGATAGATACTACTCAGTAAAAAAGCATTTGTAAGTTTTTTTTTGCGAGGAAAGAGCTGCTAACAATGCCACCATGGTTCTTACAGAAAGATCTAGCAAAGATAGCAAAATTACAACAAGGTCCTTCTGGAACCCATCTTTTTTTTTGCGAGGAAAGAGCTGCTAACAATGCCACCATTGTGCATGTAAAACGTGCCGACGACGCGCCGCCGCACCTGCTTCCTTCAACCTTGGATCAGAAACGTCCCCGTGCAGACAGGAAGTCCTCGAGCCTCGAACTCCGAAGAGCCTCCATCTCGCTCCGCCAACTCGGACGCCATGGCCAGCACCAGCAACTCCTCCGATTATTTCAAGCAACCGGCTCCGCCGCTCGTCGGACACCGGAACGGGGACAACACGCAACACAAATCCACGGATCTGCGAGCATGGAGAAGGCAGCAACTCGACCGCAGACCTCCGAGGAAACCTGCAACCAGAGAGGAAAAGCGCCGCCGCAAAACTCCGACCTGACCGCGCCGCCAGCTCCCCGACGCCGCCAGCAGGAGACCTACTCTGCCCTACGCTATGTACACATCGGGATCCGGGGTTCCCCCACCCTCCCGCCGCCGGAGCGGCCGGCGGAGGGGGAGGGAACCGGCGGAACGCCGACGGCGAGGTGGGAAGAGAGGAAGGTTTCAGAAAAACGCCTCCTTCGACTACTGTAGCGGGAAGGGGATTTGCATTTGTAAGTTGTTGTGATGTCCTCGGTTGCTCATGTGATATGACGATGTGAGTGAGATCATGCCTATAATTCTCGGAAATTACAAGGTTGACGACCATCCTCAATTCCTAACAGCAGAAGACGGTTACTGCTAGAGCCTAGAAGAGATCGAGGATTTACCGCCAGGTGCCATCCTCTGTAGCAAAGGCGCGGAGCGGGCAAGGCAAAGCCCTCCTCGTGCCGGCTGGAGCACGACGCCTTGCGGCACACATCCGGATGTGCAGTGACGAACGGGGCAAACTGGAGTGGAGTGGGTGGACGGACCTTGCCCGCTCCCGTCGGAGGTCGCCCAGATCGACACGCTGCTGCTACGCCCGCCTCCATGCATGTGGCCGCATCCCCTCGGCCTCACTGATCGTGTTCCATGGATTTCGTCCTCGAAGAGGAGACGAGCTCGCTGGGAGAAGAAGGGCACCATCCGGCCATCCCTCATCTACAGGCTTCATTCTCGGGGCGGATCAAGGCGGTGTGGGGAGAGAAAGGCGCGACCAGGGAAGAGAGAGGGCGGCGGCGTGTGATGGAGACGGATTTTGCGACAGGAAGAGGGTCATAAGCAAAGGCCAGACGTAAGAAAAAAACAAGATCCAAGGGTACTAGCACCCAGGACATCTTAATTAAGGTAGAGCCCACCCAGAGTGAGAAACTCCACAAATTCGCTCCCGACGGGAGTCGAACTGTGGAGGCTGGGCTGCGCCACTGCGCCCCTTGCCACTAGGCCACTGCCTAGTTCTCAAAGGCCAGACGTAAGGAAATACAGTATTTGGTAAAGCCTCAACTTGTGCTATTGATCATCGTCAACTCAGTGTACTCCTACCGAGCCATATTCTTATTTGATACTCCGTACATCACACATTCTACCTCGACAGTTACTACATGTTTTATTCAACATTCTTTTTTGCAGAAACATATCTCTATAACTGGTTTTATGGCGACCAAGCGACATTCTCCTTCGGTAAAGCCCTCCTTGTGACAGGCCTCAAGCCCTCAACACATGGATCAGTATAGCATGGATGCTCGTGATAGGTCTCACTCGCTTCTTTGCAGGTCTCGGCTTCCGATCCTACATAACAACCACCATGAAAAGGTTTATGAAAAAAGATCAGGCACTAGGATCCACAGAAACAAAATAGATAGGTATGTAATGGAGTAAGAAGTTCATATGAGTGGCAAAGGCATAGATAATGTATTGAGGAAGTTCCATGTTCTTCGTTATAAGTGGCAAACACAACACATAAAATGCATTGAGTATGAATATTGCGGACGTCGCTTACCAGGAACAAATAGAAGTGGTGTGAGCAGTAGCATGCATAGCAAGATTGGCACCTTGAGAACTCCCATGTCTTAGTAGATGAACGGTACGCCATATATATAGACTCGGAAGATGAGACCAAAGGAATAATCAAAGATATGATTGTGATACCATATATATCTGCTGGCTGCTGCAATTGTGAATTGTGATAGCATAAGCTACTTTTCTGGGATTTGGCATTAATTGCCTAGTAAGTTTCTAGCACCTAATGCTATATTTAATTTATGTATTGTATTTTGGAAGCTAATTCCGTTTTTTTTGGGAAGCAGACCTTTCCATCGGAATCCTGTGTGACATTGGATTAGTTTTCCCCAACCGCCCGATGACAAAATAACGTGAGGTTAGAGCATCTCCAACATATTTGGTTAGGATATGAAATGAAAATATAGCAATTTGCCCCCCAAAAACGTTGTTCCAACATCAATCCATTATAGATAGTATGTTGAACTTGGACACACTCTTAGCTAGTTAATCAGCTTGCATGCAGCAATTTCCGGCGGTAGGAGTATCTCAACCGGCACCGTCCAAGCAATCATCAAATTTCCACTGGGGGCAGGACACGAGAAACGGCCACACCGGCACCCCAAGTATTAAATTTCATGTGTGAGTGGCCCTCGATGTAGCCTCCGTGCTGCCTGGAACTATCATTTATCCTATGGGACCTGTTCGTGTTTCACTCATGTTGTATGAACCTGGCCGGATGGCTTTATTAATTTAAAGTTGGGCTCTGCTCGAGCCTTCCGTCTAAAGTATTAGATCTAACCCAAATTTATATTTCACCTCCGAGCCGACGATCAAACTTGGGGGTCTGCTAGGGGGTACCGGACATCGCTCGGATACGTCTGCTTTCTTTTTATAATGAATTTGACTTTAGGCATTGAACTAGTGGTAAGGGTAAAATTAATAATGTAATGTTGGGGCTGCCGAACAAAGATTATCTCGAGTAGTCAAGTTGTCAGCCCGCGCAGCACTGCTTTCATGTAAGGGTCACAGACATGCAGTTTCGCTGTCGTCCACACACCGGTCATTTCACCCGTTTAGTGGCAGAGCAACCTTCCCAGCGGCCCTGCTAGGCCAATGCGACAGAGACGTGTCACCGGCACGTCAGCTCACTACCCACTTGTCAGTTCCCGCGCGTGGCACCTTTTCCCGTGCACGGCGGGCTATAAGAAGCTCTATTGTGCATTTGCTTCTCGTTGTAGAAACACGAGCCCGCCGTCATCGAGAACATGCCACACTGCCTATCCACCTCTTGGGCACTCTCACCTGGGCCACGCGCCGTCATTTCTCGATGGAGGGGCCAAACCCTGTGGCGCGGGGAGGAGGCGTTCCGACAGATGCAAGCGCGGACGACGCGACAGAGGCTACAACGATGCGGCGGTCAATTCAGACTGCGGCAAACGAGGAGCATGCCTGCTCCTTCATGGCCGCTGAGAGGGCGGCTCACGAGGAGCTGGCCGCCATCAGGGCGGCGGGCATGTCCCGGTGAGGCTTGCCGCTTCGACATGGCGGACGATTACCGTTGCCGGGTGGAAGCAGCTTTCCATCGGGCCGACGAAGCGCCTGCACCGGACATGGCGCGTCGGGAGACCAAGGCGGTGGAGGAGGCCTGGCAGCATCTCCGTCTTGTCGAGAGTGTGGGTCGCCAGCAGAGACGCCGTCCATCGAATTTGGCTGGCCGCAATGAGTCTCGCACCCCCAAATCACCCAAGACCGGGCAAACGACGACGAGGTCGGCCCCTCTCACGCGGCGGGCGATCGATGGACGATGGAAAATGTCAATTCTGCCCTGCTAGCGGTTTTCTAGATTATGGAAGTTAAGTCAAGATTAGTTGTAGTTTAAATTTTGTCCGTAATACATCGAATAAAAGTTCTGCCTTTCGTTTATAATTTGCAAAATTTGGTCAAATTTGAGTTTTGCTTTGGAGGTGCCAGTGTGGGCATGCAGGAGTATTGAGAGAAGACATCCAGAGAGGACTCTTAGGATGACTCCAACGGGCCGACGCAAACAGACGCGTGTTTGATCCGTTTGCGTTGCTAAAAGGACGCGCGTTTGATCCGTTTGCGTCACTAAAAGGACGCGTGTCCGGCCCATGTCCGCCCCTTTCCGGCCACTGCCCCCAACGGGGCCGACGCATTGAGTCCGCCCGGCGTCTTTTTTTCCCAAACTTTTTTCTTGGATACATTTTTAAAAACTAAGTACATTACATTTTTAGAAACTAAAATTACATAAAAGCCTAGTAAATCTAGGGCTTTCTCCTAATATTGAACTTAAAACCAAACTTAAACCTAAAACCTGAAAAAAATTAATAACCGACCACCGGCCAACAAGGGGGAAGATCAAAGAGGGGCTCCGGCCTTGAGAAACTTCACGCAGCATGCCCGTTCTGCAACGGACTTGCGTGGCTCTTCCTTCATCACGGTCGTGGCCAGCCGCGGACTGGCTGGCTCCTCTTCTTAGCGGCACCGAAAATGGACCGCATATAGGCGGCCACGCCGGCGGGGGTACCGCACCAGTTGGATCAGTCGAAAACTGCTCCGTTGTCGGCCGCGTCGGCCGCCGCTGAGGCCTCGCGGTGCCGTTTGCGTGCGGCGCCCACTTTTCGGACTCGATGGTTTTGCGCTCGTTCGCAGACTCGGCCTCCACTGCCGCGTCGGCGCACGCGCGCGTTGCGGACATGAACGCAGCCACCCTCTTGGCGTTGACCTGCATGTGGGATTCCCGCATCGCCTCGTCCTCGGTCCTGCATACGTAGCCGCCCACGCCAATGGGAGGCTCGGGCGGTGATGACCCACAAGTATAGGGGTGTATAGTAGTACTTTCGATAAATAAGAGTGTCAAACCCAACGAGGAGCAGAAGATGTTGCCAAGTAGTTTTGATCAAGGATTCACTGTAAATACTAGCAGACAAGTATTTAGGGGTTTTTGATATTGCAGATAAATAAAATACGAGTAAATAAAAGACAGTAATAATAATTGCAGTTGGTGGTCCAATCCTTTTTAGCAAAAAGGACAAGCCAGTTTGTTTACTTATGACGGCAAAATGTTCTTGAGAACACATGGGAATTTTGTCAAGTGATTTCGCTTCATTTAGTTGATTAATCTTTATTGTTTTGATAAGTGTTGTGTGAGTGAACCTATGCTAATGCACTGCCCTAACTTGGACTAATACATACTTGTGATTAAACCCCTTGCAAGCATCCACATAACAAGAAAGCAATTAAGATAAATCTAACCACAACCATAAACTTCGAGATCCTACAATCCCTCATGCATCGGTATACTAACGGGGGTTTAGGTTTCTGTCACTCCGGCAACCCCTCAATTAGCAACCAAATACACAATGCATTCCTCTAGGCCCATAAAGGTGAAGTGTCATGTAGTCGACGTTCACATGACACCACTAGAAGAATAACACCACAACCTAAATATCAAACCATTAAATATTACTCAACATAACTTCACTACTAACATCAAGACTTCTCCCATGTCCTCAAGAACTTAACGAACTACTCACAAGATATCATATGGATCATGATCAGAGGTGATATAATGATGGATAACAATCTGAACATATATTTTAATTCACCGATAAAACTCAATAGCATCAACCACAAGGAGTAATCATTGCCGGGAAAGTTTCCCCTACGAACTACGCAAAGTATAACCCTAGATTTTACAGCGGAACGAGGTGAAGTGGTGGATATGATGGTGTCGGCGGTGGAGATGATGGTGAAGTGGTCTTTCCTTGTAATCTTTCCAATGGGGGAAGATAGGGACAACATCATTCACAGCTAATGAACAAGCTGTAGTATAGATGGAAGCAATCTTTGGGTCCACTGGCCTTGTCCTTCCCGGAGGAATAACAAGTCTAAACTTCTTGCCCCTTTCTAGGCCTGGAAATTTGTCATGGGGAGGTGCCTGTTCGCACTGGGCGGCTGCCTCCTGGTGGTGGCCAGTTGTCTCCTTCTGTTGGGCAGCTTCCAACTGGTCATGGGCAACTGCCTGCAAGGCTTTTCAGGTTGCAGACCTTAATAGTCGTGGTGTAGCGGCTGCAGGTACAGCTGGAGGAGTCGGTTTGATCTTTCTCTTTACTACCGGAGTCTCAGGTGTTGTGCCATCAAATATTTCTGCATTGACGCGCTTGCGATTGCGAACTTCACCAGGTTTTGTTTGTGGTTCTAACATGGATAAAGATCTCAAAGTTAGGTACAAACATAACACTTGGTAAGAACATACTACAGCTACAAAGTACGCTACTCACTTCCGGGTTTCTTCCATGGGGTATAATTTATGTTCTAAAATATATGACTGGTATTGATTGTTCTTTAGTAGTGATGATGTAACAGACGGATATGAGTAATCTATTATGTGGAACTAAGACTGATAGGATTGCAAAACTGATCTTAAGCGACATACATGCTAGAAAATAAGCAAACTTTGACCATAAGAACTCATTGTGGTTCTAACATGAATAGAGAGCTCAAAGTTGTTAGGTACAAACGTAACACATGCTAAGAACCTACTACAGCTACAAAGTAAGCTACTCACTTCCGGGGTGCTTCCATGTGGTGTATTTTCTGTTATAAAATATCGGACTGGTATTAATTGTTTTGTAGTACTGATGATTTAAAAGACTGATTTGAGTAATCTAATATGTGGACCTAATACTGAAAGGATCGCAAAACTGATCTTAAGCGACATACTAGCTGGAAAATAAACAAACTTTTACCATAAGAACTCATCAAACAGAAGCATCGAACAGGTAATTAAACAAACATGTACACGAAACAAGCATCAAACAGACAAAAATAATTATGTCAAGAATGCATCCGGGCTTTAGTAACTTTGTCTTACGGCTGTTCTTGGCGGGAACCGTTACTCGTCGCGTGCGGGGAAGCATTGACGGCGATGGACGACCTGCGAGCTGGACGGCGAGGAGGCAGATCTTGAGGGCGAGGTTGACGGCGAGGAGGCAGATCTTGGCGGCAACCTCGAAGTCGAGGTGGCAGTTCTTGCCGGCGAGCTTGACGGTGAGGAGGTAGATCTTGGCGGCAACCTGGAAGTCGAGGTGGCAGATCTTGGCGGCAACCTAGAAGTCAAGGTGGCAGTTCTTACCGGCGAGCTTGAAGATGAGGAGGTAGATCTTGGCGGCAACCTGGAAGTCGAGGTAGTAGATCTGGGACAGCCAGCTACCCGACGAGCTTGGGTTTGGGTGGAAAGGATGGGAAATTTGGGACCGGGAGGGATGGAGGAGAGGGGAATGTGGGCATTCGAGTAGGGGACGTCTTGGCGAGGGGGTATAGGCAGGGAATTTTGGTTCGAAATTTTGTGCGCGCAGAAGAAGGTGGCAAAGTTTCAACGATAATTTTGGGTGGGCGCGAGGTACGAAATTTGGTAGGTGGGCGCGCGGTGAGAAATATATCTGGCCGTCGGACACATGATAGATGGCTTAAACAAATTTACCATTTAATGAAGTTAGTATTACAGTACCATGCGAATAAGTCTATAAATTATTGACCTAAACTTTCGAGGAAAAAAATTATTGTAACATCCCAAATTTGGAAACTAAGAAAAACTTAGTTTTACAAGACCAAAATTCAGAACCAACAAAAACTTTTTGAAATATTTTACTGATGATTGTGTTTTCCTTCCCGTCGCTGTGTTGAACCTTGTGTGACCTGTTGTTTAAAATGTTTGACTAATAAATATTAAACCTAAGAACTCAACGAAGATGAAAATATTATTGACTTGGTGATCATGTCATGACAAGAAAATGTTCCATGTATCTTTTCCATTCTTATTTTGGCCAACTCCATTTCAATGATACTTGGTTTAGCAACACCCCAAAACTAATACCCATTATTTGAGAAAGTAAAAGTATTTCCAGAACTATGTGTTCCCAAAAATGTGGAGATCTATATGTTATCCCTATCTATATTTCCACCTTGATATTTTGCAGGTGTATGCAACTCCCATTTTATACACTCTTATTTCCACTCCATTTTAAAATAACACTAGTGGGAAATATATTACCCCACATATTTCTCTTTATCAAATCTTTTGAAAACTATTAAGTTATGAGTTGAGATATTCTTTAAAACATCATCTTGTCATAATTGAGTGTGATCATCTCTACAAGATAGTATTGCTAATTATGGAAATGGTGGTATGATTAATTCTTGTGGTTTGATTTGTGTGATCTCGGATGTGATGTTGATATTGTTGTGTTTGTTACTTGTGAGGATAAATTCCTCAATTATGCTTAATACAAACATAAAACAAACTTGACCACAAATTTGGAATGTGACTTGAATTTAAAGCAACTCCTCAAATTATTCAACAAATAGAAATTAAGATCATGAATTAAAAGAAATGATCTTAATATATTAATTTATCTACCTCACTCTTTATTTCTCTCAAGCAAATATTTTCTTTATGAAATTAATTCCATGTATGAGGTAAAAGATGACCATCTCCTTCTCATACCCCTCCCTTCTCAAAATTATATAGTTACCACTTAATTTTATTTAAACTATGAAATCCTAGTTGTAATTGGAACGGAAATCCAGGGAGTTATCGGCAAAAGCGTCATCGTCTCCTGTAGCAGCCCGTGGCCGACGATGCCGTGTCGTCCTCCCGCGCGCCGAGCTCGCCAGGCCCCCCTCCCGCGCGTCTCCTGCCACTCGAAGGAGATAAGAGGCCCCCCTGGCGCTCCTCTGCTTCCCTCTCCCTCGCTCGCCCACTCCCTCTCCTCTCTCTTTTCTCCCCACGAAGACGAACCCTAGCCGCAGGTTGCCGAGGACGCCGTCGCACATCGCCGGCGATTGGAGCCACCCCGAGCCAAGCGACGACCACCACCAGCTCCGCCATGATCTCCTCCACCTCCTCGTAGAAGGAATCGAAGAGGGGAGCCGCGAGTCGACCGCGCCGTCCACGTCTTCTTCCTCTCCGGCCGCTGCACATCGAGCACGATTGCCACCGCCTCCGACCTCCCCTGTCCAAGCTGAGCACACGCACGCGTCGAGGGTGAGCGTGCGATTCCCCTGGACATCCCCGTTCCTCCCCTTCCTCTGTATTTCGACGAGCCGTTGTAGTTCGCCGCCGGCCGCCGTCGGGCGCCGATGCGCGCGTCGCTCCGGTGACCATTAAGTAGCGGTGCCGCTGTGTTCGTGTTCGTCATGTCCATGAGAGTCGAGAGCAACCCGAAGCATGTCCCCTCGTGCCGTAGATCGACGGACCCGTGCACCTCGCCGCCGGTGATCGCCGCGTCCACGCGCGACGTCGCCGTGCATCGTCTACACTTTTTAATTACCCGCGCCTGTAGTATATCACACGCACACGTCCATCCCAGTGGCTAGCACCCGCGCGCGCTCGCGAGGTCGCGAGTTCGAATCCCGCGCGGCCACTTCTTTTCCTTTTATTTTCACTCGCTGACAGGCGGGCCCCACCGGTCAGCGACCGTGGAGGCCACATCCGCTCCACCCGCGCCCAGTCAGCGCCAGCATGGCCGCTGGCCCACACGTCAGTGACCGTGTGTAGCGCGCTGCTCGGTTCAAAATGTTTCGTTAGTTTTTCTGCAAAATAAAATAAACAGCCAGATTCAAATTTAAACTTCAAAAATTCATAACTAATTAAATACTTGTCCAAAAATTGCAAACAAGATACCAAAGTGTTCAGATAAATAAGGCCTGTCTTTTGGTGTAATTCACCTATCCAAATAAATTAGTTTAATTGTTGTTTTATTGAAATAAAAAAATGGCAGAATATAAAACAAATTAGGAAAATTCACATCTTTAAAAATAAGGATCCAAAAATTAAGTTTGACCTCTTAAAATGTTCAGAAAATGATGACCTTCATGTTCCACCTTGTTTCCAAACATGAAAAATTATTTTGTAATGTTGTTTAAAACAAATTAACAAAAGGGCAGATTTAAAAAGGATTTTATAAATTAATCAGTAATAATTTTTGGAGCAAATCCAATTTTGCTAGGTTCCTAGTGTTTCACTTTATCACACCCTAGCTTGGTGTGATGGTTCCACTTATAGAGACTAATTGGTGGCCTAACTTTTGTCTGATGTATTTCCTGTTTAAAGGAAGGTGCTTGCTATTAATCTTTGCCTAAGATAGTTTTGTGATCGATGGTCCTAGTTGTTGCTTGAAGGATTAGTTGATGCTTGTGGTTTGTTACTTGTTGTGCATCACATGTGGTTTTGTTTGGTATATTGAGTGTTGGTTATTTCCCTGTTGCGACGTTAGATATTGGTGCTACCGGAGTGGCCTCTGGAGAGAGTTTGTTGAGGAAGGATGAGAATTTATTTCTCGGATCAGTGAAAAGAAGTTCAGGAACATTATGCTGGAATCAGGCAAGCTATTCTCTGAGCTTGCATCTATATACATCTATTTTGGTTTACATGTTTTACTTATAAAGAGCATATGTTATTTATGTGGTGGTTGCCACTAAAGTTACGAATTTGAAAACCCTTTTGTTTTCAAAATACAAGTATACTATTTTGACACCCTCTACGGAGATATTAGATGGAAATTCTTTTTCAAACTATAGGATGGGAAAAGGTATTGTTTACTCCAAACTCCTTTGAAAATACTCGTGTGGTTGTGGAATACCGAGATGTCGGTGTGGAAATGGAGAAATGGTGAATGGAGATGTTTATGAAAAATGCACATTGTGTCTTTGTACTATGACGACCAGCCAATAACCTGTGCGACCACATTTACCCACATATGGGAAAAGGGCGTAGTCATATAGTTTGCTCATATTAGTATGGGATGCCTCAACAACAAGGATGACCTCGTTCCATGAGGGGATGGTTTGGTGACCTACCCCCTGACCTGGGTCCTCTTAAGTGAAGTCTGCCAACAGAGTTGGTATGAGTGTATTGGAGAAAGAGGATTGAAGGTTCCACCATAAATCGCCGGGCAGAACTACGAGTCCTCACACTTAGATTCCGACGGGCTGGGTTAAGTGTGTTGGAAAGCTTCGTAGCGGTAGGGTCCTATACTAGCATGAGCAAAGGACAGGCTATGGTCGGTGACTCAACTTCGCATACACCTTGTATGGCGGGACGTGGCTGACACGATGAGTTACCGGATGGGTGTGGGAAAAGCGTGCTACCTCTGCAGAGGGTAAAACTATTCGAATAGCCGAGTCCTCGGATATGGACAGTTGGGAGGTTGTCCTCTGACCATGTGCAAGTTTTGCAAAGTTTTAGATTTGAAAATAAAATGGAGATGTGTGGTATCTGCAACTCTACCGACGGGCTGGTATGAGGTTGCTGGAGAATGATTGACCATGACGGGCTATGGTCGAGAAGTGCAGAGTTTTGTGATTTAAAAGTGGAAAAATGTTTTATGCAACTATACCAAAGGGCCGGTATGAAGTTGTTGGGATTGAATGACCATGAAGGGTTATGGTCGAAAAAGGAGGAGTTTTGGGGAAATAAACAAAATGGTGATTTTCCGGGAAAATGTTTTAAAGAGACTTCTTACAAAACAGGTTTATGGGGAAAAGTTCTAAAAGCCTTCTTTTCTTTTTCAAGAAAGATATAGAGATTTCAAAACAAAGTTTTAATAAACAAAAGTATATCCTTCTCCTTTCAACAAGGATATAGAGTTTTCAAAGCAAACGAAGTTTTATTTAAACAATAAAAGAGTAGTGCATGCTCATTCCGGGGGTAGTTTGCGAGTACATTCAAATGTACTCATATTGGTTTCGTCCCTGGCTATTGTCTTAGCCAGATTCTGAAGAGGAGCAGTTTGAAGAGAAAAGGGCTTCGTGAACGTCAATGCGAACTAGGGCGCTTCCCAGTCAGCTGCCTGTAGGGTTGGCAAATGGCTTGGGCTCCACGTTGTTTGGTGATATCCGCTGCAAGTACCTGATGGAGTTATGGCTTCAGTCAAGTAAGTAATTTCATTCGGTATTTATGGGTGTTCTTTTGATACCAGTTTGATTGTGCTCAGCGACAGACTGATCATGGGATCGCTGATGTTGTAGGCACAAGGGTATTTCGGACAGCTAATCCGGGTCCCCACAGACTTGGTATCAGAGCCATCCTGACTGTAACAGACCTTAGTTAGCATGGACGTTAGTTAGTAAAGAAATATTTGATTAAAAATCTATTAATACCAAAAATATATTTTTCCAAGGAAGTCCAAAAATAACTTCCACTCTTCGTATCTTCTCAAATATTTCTGAGTCTCATCCCTCTATTTTAAGATTTTCCAAGGATTTCTCTACTCTCTCTTACCCGTTCAAAATACTTGACGATGAACCCAAGTGAGACCTGATTAGCTAGCACCTACAAGAAAAAGCTTCCATCTCAAATATTCAACATTCAGCATCAAGGTGATTGATCTGCAAATACCAAGATCGTCAGTATCAATAAAGCAAGAAACCTCGAAGACCTCAACTCAATATCGACAATTCCACTCAGTTACTACCTCGACAATCCCAAGTATTCCAGCTGAAGACTAAGGCGATAAAATGAAGACTTCAACAGCCCTGTTTCACCAAGGCCCATACGAGAGAATTATTTTGGAAAGAAAAATATTACTACCTAAAATTACTTGTATCTAAGGAAGCCTAAGTGTAGCTTCCACTCTTTTCACCTTCTCGAATTATTCTAAACCTTATCTCTTGTCTAAAGGTTTATCAAAAGTTTCCATCTGTTGTCTTACCTCCATTCAAACTTACATACTTGACGACACCCCAAACCAGACCTGGGTACTTAGCAACCCGAAGACTTCAACAGCAAGGCGATTTATATGCGAAGACCGATGATCCGTGCAACCTTCCGAAATCGCAGTAATTTCACCGCCAAAGTTTCCCACTTGGACAAGGTGAAGAAAATCCTCGAGATACAAAGACCCATAGGATCAATAGGATAAGCTCGTTTTACTTGAGCAAAACCCATCTTCCACGGTATTAAACGCCTGTTGGTGCTAAAAGTGCCTTGATTGATCTTGCTTGTGTGTGGCATTCATGTGTGTTGTTTTCCTTGTGTGTTTCACAAAACCCGTCTTGTCGGGAACCCAAAGTAACCACACTTTTATCTGTTGCTTTATTTTAGACTGTTTGCAAAAACCTTTTTGCCGTGTTGGCCATAGATGTACTTTTTGTACCCTCTCAAAAGTTCGACTTAGAAAAACCCTTCAGAAAATTTTCTCCTAGTAAGAGAAGCAAGGTATGGAATACTCTCTACCCCAAGACTTTGCGATCTTCTGCAAGACGGATACCTGCCTACATACGTCGTTTTGTACAACCACAGCAAGCCATCGAGAAAGATGAAGATTCAAGACCCGACGTAGATGACACAAGTCGTGTCCCGTCGGACTAACAAAACAATATGAAAAACTAACATAACTAACATAATTTATCTAACTTTAGTTTCTCATCTAACCAATTTTTGCAAAATTACTAACTGCTTTTTCTAGACAAAGGAAAGAGGTGCCATAGGACGACTCAAAACTAGTTGGTAGAAAAGAGACTTTAGGAGGATATAAGAGTGTTGAACTATGAGTTTATTACTCAAAAGGATCATGATGAAATCAAAATTTGTTGGATAATGTTGGTAATGTCAAACATTTGAGGTTTAGAATAGGAGTGAAAACTTGGAGTGGATCGATAAATTAATTGGGTTTGGACAGATGATATATTTGATTAATACTCTGGGGCTAACCAGTTGTGGACCCCAACCATTGGTGGTTATCTGGAACTAGAAGACGTGACCCTTGATTTAAGGTTTAGAAATAAAGGTGAAAGTTATTGGATTTTTAGGAAGCACTTGCTGATAAAATGATGTTTGGATTGGTTAGAAGCAAGTAAATCAAGAAGAATACTCCGGTGTTGGAATGTTTAGGGTGATTCCTAGCGCAAGTGACCTTGTACTAAATTCTTATGGAATTATAGGAAGTGGTCAAAGATGAGTTAGCAAATGAGTAGATTGTTGGATGCAAGAAATAATTGGTGGAGGATAAGTGAATGTTTATCGGATTCTAGAAATCAATATGACTTGGTCTAGTAGCCAGACATTCTAGGTGAAAGTAGTTTTCAGAGCTTGTCACACTCTGTTTGGATTATTCTTAGAAAGATCATTTATCTTTGATTATGAGATATGCCTATCTGGGGAATAAATTAATCAAGAAATTATTGGTGGACCACTACGATTTTGTGATAGAAGGTAATGGGAAGATTATGCCTTAAAGGTTTGATGGGTATCCGATAGATTGAACTATACTATGATAAAGAGTTATGCCCGAAGAAGATGATGGTGGATTAATAACTTTAGCTCGGGCAAAGGCCGTGATTCAATTAACTAGTTGTAGTGGCCTTACCAGAGATGTTGGAATGGTATTTTGAAGATTCGAGAATTAGAGGCCTATGTAAAGTTGGTTGTTGTGGATTTTAGGTATAAAAAGTTTGATGTTCAGAGTATAACACCCAACTCCCTGGAAAACTAACTTAAGCCCCTCAACCAGAAGGTTTCCCCGGAAACTCTAACTATTCAGGTGCACTCTAACTTACTTGTGAAGACCCTGCGAAGCTTCGTGAAGATCCAGAACCAAAGAAGCCTTTCAGGATCAGCCCTTTTTCCCGCCAAGCCGAAGGAAGAAAAGCGTGACGAAGATCTACCGGAAGTCACTAAGAAGAATCAAACAACAAAAGCACCTGCTGTTGGTAACCTCAATCGCCAAGCAAGCTCAGACGCACTTAGAAGTTTATAACATCCATCTACTAACAAGAACCCGGAGAGAGTCAAGTACCCAAGCTTGACGCACCCTGAGAACAACGCGTCCCCATCTGCGACCCTCGTAAGGCGACAATATCAGGAAGTGATATCTGCACCAACTCCAAGCACCGAGGAGTGACAACCAAGACAAAGGTTGTCAAGCTACTCAAGAAGAATGATGTCTCCAAGTCAACTCCAGCTACGACTTTTAGCAAGACCGATTAAAAGATCCCCTTTTAAGGGGGGAAGACATGTGCTACGTATACCAGAACATGTCAATAATTAGTTCCTTGCGCCTTAGCCTTATAGTGTCTGGAAACAGCTAGCCAGGACTATCCATCAGCGTCAATCGTCAAGTCAACCCCATCATCGAGGATCTGAACTCAGCACAGAAGATCATCGACAAAGAAAGCCTCGCAACATCAATTTGTCAAGATCTCTCATGGCGACCTTACTGAAGAAGCAACGACCTCAGAAGAGTAATCAACCCAAAAACCCGTGCCCTCGTACTCCCCTGTTACCACCGGGCAAATCTCGAGGACGAGATTTATTTTTAAGGGGGGAAGAGCTGTAACATCCCAAATTTGGAAACTAAGAAAAACTTAGTTTTACAAGACCAAAATTCAGAACCAACAAAAACTTTTTGAAATATTTTACTGATGATTGTGTTTTCCTTCCCGTTGCTGTGTTGAACCTTGTGTGACCTGTTGTTTAAAATGTTTGACTAATAAATATTAAACCTAAGAACTCAACCAAGATGAAAATATTATTGACTTGGTGATCATGTCATGACAAGAAAAATGTTCCATGTATCTTTTCCATTCTTATTTTGGCCAACTCCATTTCAATGATACTTGGTTTAGCAACACCCCAAAACTAATACCCATTATTTGAGAAAGTAAAAGTATTTCCAGAACTATGTGTTCCCAAAAATGTGGAGATCTATATGTTATCTCCTATCTATATTTCCACCTTGATATTTTGCAGGTGTATGCAACTCCCATTTTATACACTCTTATTTCCACTCCATTTTAAAATAACACTAGTGGGAAATATATTACCCCACATATTTCTCTTTATCAAATCTTTTGAAAACTATTAAGTTATGAGTTGAGATATTCTTTAAAACATCATCTTGTCATAATTGAGTGTGATCATCTCTACAAGATAGTATTGCTAATTATGGAAATGGTGGTATGATTAATTCTTGTGGTTTGATTTGTGTGATCTCGGATGTGATGTTGATATTGTTGTGTTTGTTACTTGTGAGGATAAATTCCTCAATTATGCTTAATACAAAGATAAAACAAACTTGACCACAAATTTGGAATGTGACTTGAATTTAAAGCAACTCCTCAAATTATTCAACAAATAGAAATTAAGATCATGAATTAAAAGAAATGATCTTAATATATTAATTTATCTACCTCACTCTCTATTTCTCTCAAGCAAATATTTTCTTTATGAAATTAATTCCATGGATGAGGTAAAAGATGACCATCTCCTTCTCATACCCCTCCCTTCTCAAAATTATATAGTTACCACTTAATTTTATTTAAACTATGAAATCCTATTTTTATTCTTTGATTCAAATTCAAATGTGTTTGTTTCTGACAAACACAAATACAAAAGCTAATATATTTGTCAAGGAAGGTCCAAGAGTTCAAAATTAATATTTTAAACTTGCTTTAAAAATTCTAAATGATTATAAAATGGTATTTAAGAAAAATGCCTTATTTAAACCCTATGAACAAAAGTTGTTCAAAACATTTTATTTTGACACCCCAAATTTTGTGGAGCTTCTACATGTATATGGGAGGCTACCTGAATTTTCCCAAATTTTTATAAAATGTTGAAGTACCCTAAATAAATTCCTTAAAAGCTACTGGTTTTAAAAGAAATAAAAGAAAATCAGGAAAAAGAACCTAGTTGTAATTGGAACGGAAATCCAGGGGGTTATCGGCAAAAGCGTCATCGTCTC
This sequence comes from Poa pratensis, assembly GCA_947311845.1. Taxonomy (NCBI): domain Eukaryota; kingdom Viridiplantae; phylum Streptophyta; class Magnoliopsida; order Poales; family Poaceae; genus Poa; species Poa pratensis. The sequence continues at coordinate 59,143,251 of CAMZMU010000035.1, forward strand.
CTGTAGCACCCCGTGGCCGACGACGCCGTGTCATCCTCCCGCGCGCCGAGCTCGCCAGGCCCCCCCTCCCGCGCGTCTCCTGCCACTCGAAGGAGATAAGAGGCCCCCTGGCGCTCCTCTGCTTCCCTCTCCCTCGCTCGCCCACTCCCTCTCCTCTCTCTTTTCTCCCCACGAAGACGAACCCTAGCCGCAGGTTGCCGAGGACGCCGTCGCACATCGCCGGTGATTGGAGCCACCCCGAGCCAAGCGACGACCACCACCAGCTCCGCCATGATCTCCTCCACCTCCTCGTAGAAGGAATCGAAGAGGGGAGCCGCGAGTCGACCGCGCCGTCCGCGTCTTCTTCCTCTCCGGCCGCCGCACATCGAGCACGATTGCCACCGCCTCCGACCTCCTCTGTCCAAGCTGAGCACACGCACGCGTCGAGGGTGAGCGTGCGATTCCCCTGGACATCCCCGTTCCTCCCCTTCCTCTGTATTTCGACGAGCCGTTGTAGTTCGCCGCCGGCCGCCGTCGGGCGCCGATGCGCGCGTCGCTCCGGCGACCATTAAGTAGCGGTGCCGCCGTGTTCGTATTCATCATGTCCATGCGAGTCGAGAGCAACCCGAAGCACGTCCCCTCGTGCCGTAGATCGACGGGCCCGTGCACCTCGCCGCCGGTGATCGCCGCGTCCACGCGCGACGTCGCCGTGCATCGTCTACACTTTTTAATTACCCGCGCCTGTAGTATATCACACGCACACGTCCATCCCAGTGGCTAGCACCCGCGCGCGTGCTCACGAGGTCACGAGTTCGAATCCCGCGCGGCGCACTTCTTTTCCTTTTATTTTCACTCGCTGACATGGCTGCTGGCCCACACGTCAGTCACCGTGTGTAGCGCGCTGCTCGGTTCAAAATGTTTCGTTAGTTTTTCTGGAAAATAAAATAAACAGCCAGATTCAAATTTAAACTTCAAAAATTCATAACTAATTAAATACTTGTCCAAAAATTGCAAACAAGATACCAAAGTGTTCAGATAAATAAGGCCTGTCTTTTGGTGTAATTCACCTATCCAAATAAATTAGTTTAATTGTTGTTTTATTGAAATAAAAAAATGGCAGAATATAAAACAAATTAGGAAAATTCATATATTTAAAAATAAGGATCCAAAAATTAAGTTTGACCTCTTAAAATGTTCAGAAAAATGACCTTCATGTTCCACCTTGTTTCCAAACATGGAAAATTATTTTGTAATGTTGTTTAAAACAAATTAACAAAAGGGCAGATTTAAAAAGGATTTTATAAATTAATCAGTAATAATTTTTGGAGCAAATCCAATTTTGCTAGGTTCCTAGTGTTTCACTTTATCACACCCTAGCTTGGTGTGATGGTTCCACTTATAGAGACTAATTGGTGGCCTAACTTTTGTCTGAAGTATTTCCTGTTTAAAGGAAGGTGCTTGCTATTAATCTTTGCCTAAGATAGTTTTGTGATCGATGGTCCTAGTTGTTGCTTGAAGGATTAGTTGATGCTTGTGGTTTGTTACTTGTTGTGCATCACATGTGGTTTTGTTTGGTATATTGAGTGTTGGTTATTTCCCTGTTGCGACGTTAGATATTGGTGCTACCGGAGTGGCCTCTGGAGAGAGTTTGTTGAGGAAGGATGAGAATTTATTTCTCGGATCAGTGAGAAGAAGTTCAGGAACATTATGCTGGAATCAGGCAAGCTATTCTCTGAGCTTGCATCTATATACATCTATTTTGGTTTACATGTTTTACTTATAAAGAGCATATGTTATTTATGTGGTGGTTGCCACTAAAGTTACGAATTTGAAAACCCTTTTGTTTTCAAAATACAAGTATACTATTTTGACACCCTCTACGGAGATATTAGATGGAAATTCTTTTTCAAACTATAAGATGGGAAAAGGTATTGTTTACTCCAAACTCCTTTGAAAATACTCGTGTGGTTGTGGAATACCGAGATGTCGGTGTGGAAATGGAGAAATGGTGAATGGAGATGTTTATGAAAAATGCACATTGTGTCTTTGTACTATGACGACCAGCCAATAACCTGTGCGACCACATTTACCCACATATGGGAAAAGGGCGTAGTCATATAGTTTGCTCCTATTAGTATGGGATGCCTCAACAACAAGGATGACCTCGTTCCATGAGGGGATGGTTTGGTGACCTACCCCCTGACCTGGGTCCTCTTAAGTGAAGTCTGCCAACAGAGTTGGTATGAGTGTATTGGAGAAAGAGGATTGAAGGTTCCACCATAAATCGCCAGGCAGAACTACGAGTCCTCACACTTAGATTCCGACGGGCTGGGTTAAGTGTGTTGGAAAGCTTCGTAGCGGTAGGATCCTATACTAGCATGAGCAAAGGACAGGCTATGGTCGGTGACTCAACTTCGCATACACCTTGTATGGCGGGATGTGGCTGACACGATGAGTTACCGGATGGATGTGGGAAAAGCGTGCTACCTCTGCAGAGGGTAAAACTATTCGAATAGCCGAGTCCTCGGATATGGACAGTTGGGAGGCTGACCTCTGACCATGTGCAAGTTTTGCAAAGTTTTTAGATTTGAAAATAAAATGGAGATGTGTGGTATCTGCAACTCTACCGACGGGCTGGTATGAGGTTGCTGGAGAATGATTGACCATGACGGGCTATGGTCGAGAAGTGCAGAGTTTTGTGATTTAAAAGTGGAAAAAATGTTTTATGCAACTATACCAAAGGGCCGGTATGAAGTTGTTGGGATTGAATGACCATGAGGGGTTATGGTCGAAAAAGGAGAAGTTTTGGGGAAATAAACAAAATGGTGATTTTCCGGGAAAATGTTTTAAAGAGACTTCTTACAAAAACAGGTTTATGGGGAAAAATTCTAAAAGCCTTCTTTTCTTTTTCAAGAAAGATATAGAGATTTCAAAACAAAGTTTTACTAAACAAAAGTATATCCTTCTCCTTTCAACAAGGATATAGAGTTTTCAAAGCAAACGAAGTTTTATTTAAACAATAAAAGAGTAGTGCATGCTCATTCCGGGGGTAGTTTGCGAGTACATTCAAATGTACTCATATTGGTTTCATCCCTGGCTATTGTCTTAGCCAGATTCTGAAGAGGAGCAGTTTGAAGAGAAAAGGGCTTTCGTGAACGTCAATGCGAATTAGGGCACTTCCCAGTCAGCTGCCTGTAGGGTTGGCAAATGGCTTGGGCTCCACGTTGTTTGGTGATATCCACTGCAAGTACCTGATGGAGTTATGGCTTCAGTCAAGTAAGTAATTTCATTCGGTATTTATGGGTGTTCTTTTGATACCGGTTTGATTGTGCTCAGCGACAGACTGATCATGGGATCGCTGATGTTGTAGGCACAAGGGTATTTCAGACAGCTAATCCGGGGTCCCCACAATTATTCGCTAACTAGGAAAACCAAATATGAGACAATGTTAATTATCACAAAAATCCGACAAGTATACAACCGATGGGGTTCCCCGGTGATCTAATTACCTAATTAAGTGCATATAAGTGTGTGTGTATGAAGCGGGGGAGCTGGGTTGGCTATACGTTTAGTAAAAAAACGAGAATAAAAAATCAAAAGGAAAGAAGAGAAAGAACTGGCGTAGGGTATTGGATAGGCTGGTCGAAGTCATTGCAGGGTGTGCTCCCCCATGGATTCGATAATAAGGAAATGAAGAACGTGAACGAAACGAAATAAAGCATTTCTAGCGGATGAGCTTCTCCCAATTTTGTCTGGTAATAGAATACAACATCACATTACTCTTCTATACGTATTCTATCACTCAACTAACTTGGTCTTGTCAATGTCAAGATGTATTTCATACACATTTGTTGATCCATTTCGGTCGAAATCATTGACAGTTGACCCGACCCGCTCAATTTGTATCCTCTACCGGCCCTTAAACGGCCTCAAGAGGGTTTAGACCAATTGACTTTTCAACTTGATTGTGTTATGGTAGGCCATATGACCATTTAAAACCAAAGTTGAGACCATGTCACATGATTCCATCTGGGTTGCCCCCGAAGTGGTAGATGTGTTAGTGCAAAATCTGCGTGTAGGTTAAGTGTCGTCTGTGAAATGGGTAAACCTAGGAGTTGGATCAATGTTGTCATTTCCAATGTACGATCACACACTCGTACCCATATATTACGGTCCTAGCTACCTAGGATTTGGTGGGATTCTGATGCTCCAGACCACCATTCCCATCGAAACCCTAGGTCCTCTACTTTTTTAACCGACCTCGGGAGGGCTATATATTGGAATTTTTTCACTAGTTGTGTTAGGGCTGGTGATATGACCATTTAAAAACCAACTATGAGCCCATGTTATCACATGATACCATATGGTGCACCCGAACAAAGGGTTTTTGCCCTACCGGGGCATGAACTTCATGCATGATAAGTTTCGTATGTGAAGTGGGTCAAACCTTCTAGGAGTTTTATCTTGGATATTTCCACATATATACCAACACAGGTTTATTCGTACATATGGGCCCAACCTAGGATTTGGTAGGATTCAGGCGGATCATGCGTGTGCCATTTCGGTCGAAATCCTTGAAGATAAGTGCACATATATATGAGATCCAGATTGGATGCAAACTTTTTGTGGGTGGTGATGCAAACGATAGACAAGGTGGGCTTGCAGGATCTGAGATTTTTTTGGCAATTTTAAGTGTGCGTAAAATTTTCTTTGAACAAAAATGCCTAAAATTGAGATAAAGGCCAATTATTGGTCAAATTCATGGTCAGATCATTTTAAAATCAGATTAGTCATGCAATGTTTGTAGTATCATGTATAAATATATGTACCACATGATTTGACAGAGTTTTGGTCAAGTTGTATCATAATGGGGTTAAAACAACATTAGTTTGATAGAAACATCGAGGCTGAAAGCACATAACCAGAAGGAAGAAAATAGGAACTGCATATATACCAGCATAATTAGTCTTCCACAGCACAACAAAAGCAGCACTTTACATAACTGCTTAGCTGGTCTTACTTGTTCATCGAAACCAAAATAAATATTTACAAAACACATGGACAGAGGACAAACTAATCTTCAGGAAGGCATACGCCTCTTGTGCTCCTCATATGAATCTTCTTCATCTGATGAATCTTCTTCAGCTGATGAATCTTCAGGAACATCGGTGCCTGAATCATCAGAATCATGCTGAAACTTGAGTCCAGCTGGCACTCCAACTGGCACTCCAGCCTTTTGCCTCTCCAGAATGACCCGGTACAGCTCAAACACCACAAAGGCATCAATGGCGGCGTAGTCTTTGTTGATCTTGTCAAGAAGTTTGCACTGCCAATTATCGTGCGCCTTGGAGGGTAACTTCTTCTTCATTTCTGCGTACCAGGGATCAATCAGGTCTGCAGCCATGACAGCCATGCCAACCTTGTAGTATCCAGGGAGCCGGTACAGGTGCTGTAGGTCGACATAGAAGTTATCTGGAATGATGACTTCAGGCCAGGTTTGGCGAAAAACCACCTTGTCTATCATATTGTCTACGGTCGCAAAGGTGATTCCTCTGTGGCGTAGAAAATCAGAAATATAGCATGAACACTTCCAATGGTCAGTACTGCAATAACCAAGAGAATGTGGATAGAGATTAGTTAAAAGATGTAATTTCATAGGTGACAAACAAGTATATGATCAACAAGTCCACCTAAAGATTAAGAAATACGATGAACATGAATCCACAGAAACATATATGCATTTTCATGTATACAACTGTACAACAACCATCATATTTACCAAAGTTCATAGTCCTTCAAAATATATTGCTTATTTACATTTACATCCATGATTTCATTCTCTTACATGTTCAACAAGTCCACCAAATGAGGTAAGTTTAGTTAAAAGATTTGAAATATGATCAACAAGTCCACCTAAAGATTAAGAAATACGATGAACATGAATTCACAAAAACATATATGCATTTTCATGTATACAACTATACAACAACCATCATATTTACCGAAGTTCATAGTCCTTCAAAATATACTGCTTAATTACATCCATGATTTCATTCTCTTACATGTTCATGTGTACAACTACACAAACTACTCAAAAGAAATGCTAGACCTCAAAATCAATCGTCGTGCTACACAAAATCAATATAAATTCCCATATTAATTATGACAGAAAACATTTTACACTTCATATAATACACGAATCTAATCCGTGTCATCGCCGTGACAGACTGAAAAAAACCCGAAGACAGGAATAGATCTAGGAACATCTGTCTACCCTAAATCTGAACCAAATTAGTGAAATCGCAAGAAGTCCGAGCGTCATCTAGTACTAATAGTAGCACTAACAGTCTGGCACAAGGGATGAAGCAAAAAACCCTCGAAACAACAACATGTGTGGGCATGTTACTTAATTTATTCATACCTGGCGCATTAGTAGACCAGTACATGGCGGCGCATGGCGAGCTGAATAACCGCCATCCTCTTGTCTTTGAGTTCCTGGTCTTTGATGTATTCCATGTCCAGCCCCATGATCTTGGCATCTCCCGCCGTGAACCACTTCTTGTACATGTTGAGGACCCTCGCTAGTTCTTCTGGATCGTTGGTGTAGACCGCCTCGATCTTCTGGTCTTTGTGGATGGTGACGCTGTAGGTCTCGGAGAAGCATGCTGTGGTTTCCATGGCGACGATGCGGGGGAGAAGAAGATTGGATTGCAGTGGAAGCGGAGAAGACTAGAAGAAGCAAGAGGGGGAAAACAGAGGAGCGGTGCGATGTGACATATAGGAAGATGATATGAAATGGGCACGCGGTTAATGGGCAGGTTAATGTACATGCGGTTAATGTGCAGGTATATGTCTTGTCCCATCAAAACCCCTGTACCGCAGCCGTGCCTCGCCTCTCGACCTACTCCATGTAATTGACTGCACCGAGTCCGAGACCAACCCCTCGCCCTCCTCTAAAATAAGTCAGTGCCAAAAATGCCCACGTACGTCTTACATTTTCTGGCCTTTTTCTTCCAAGAAAATGAACGCAACACCTATACTTGTAAGAATAATCTGAAAATATGTTGCATGTGGAAAATTTCTAAAAAAGGGTACTGTACTTTGTTTGCTGCATGTGGATTGCTACTTGTAATAGCACAAACTTGCGAGCACTTTGTGTAAGTACCACATATGCACGCCAAAAACAACAAAATTACATGTAGGTGCAAGGAGTTCATGTTGGTTAGTATTAGATCACAATGAGGCATGATCCAAACCCTGATCAAAACCTCACCAAAACCTTCATTTTGGTGTGTCTAGAAATGATCCAGACTTAGTTTTTCATTTTGGTGTTCAAAACTTGTTTAAATATTGATTTGACCTTGAGTTTGACCGAATTTGAAATAATAATAAATATTCAAAAAACATCAAAAAAATGAAAATCCAGTGCACATGGTCTTATTTTATCATGTACTAACAGCTCCAACTGATAAACAAGGTCTAGATACATATTAAACAAGAAATGCTTCAATATGGTGTGAAATCTCACATCTCAAACTATGAACTCTCATGTGTGAAGAGAGGTGGTTTCTGATTTGTAACATGAAATTGTCCAAAACCTCACCAAAACCTTCATTTTGGTGTGTCTAGGAATGATCCAGGCTTAGTTTTTCATTTTGGTGTTTAAAACTTGTTTAAATGTTGATTTGACCTTGAGTCTGACCGAATTTGAAATAATCATAAATTATTCAAAAAACATCAAAACAGGAAAATCTAGTGCACATGGTCTTATTTTGTCATGTACTAACAGCTCCAACTGATAAACAAGGTCTAGATACATATTAAACAAGAAATGCTTCAATATGGTGTGAAATCTCACATCTCAAACTATGAACTCTCATGTGTGAAGAGAGGTGGTTTGTGATTTGCAACATGAAATTGTCCAAAACCTCACCAAAACCTTCATTTTGGTGTGTCTAGGAATGATCCAGGCTTAGTTTTTCATTTTGGTGTTTAAAACTTGTTTAAATGTTGATTTGACCTTGAGTTTGACCAAATTTGAAATAATCATAAAATATTCAAAAAAACATCAAAAATATGAAAATCCAGTGCACATGGTCTTATTTTGTCATGTACTAACAGCTCCAACTGATAAACAAGGTCTAGATACATATTAAACAATAAATGCTTCAATATGGTGTGAAATCTCACATCTCAAACTATGAACTCTCATGTGTGAAGACAGCTGGTTTGTGATTTGCAACAAGAAATTGTCCAAAACCTCACCAAACCTTCATTTTGGTGTGTCTACCTAGTTGACAATGTTTCAACTCGTTTTCAATCCGACGGCGTGCGAATGCCACAATCGGGCGTGTCCAGTGCGCGCCCCCAAAGGTGTTCGACATTGTGAATGCCACAATCTGACGACGTGTGAATGCCACAAGGAACACAAGAACAAGGAACACAATAATTTACATACTGTTTACAAGGTTTCACCTACCGGAACGTGCCACGTCACGTCCAGAGCTCGTCCAAGGCACGTCCAGAGCACGCCCCCAAGTTGTTCGACATAGTGCTTACATGGCCATTTCACAAAAGAACTCCCACACACGCTCCCAGCGCTGGGCAAACACTGCCTAAAAGAGTTTCAGGCACCTAACAAAATTCACCAGACTTGCTATCTACAGAATGCAGCTCAATCTAACCTCTGAACGCCATGGCTCTGTAGCTAATTCTTCTAGCTCGATTTCATCTCGCAGAGAATTTCTGAGCACACCAATCTGTCCTCCGCCAGCCCGGCAACTAGACTGAAAGCCTCTAGGCTCAACGCTACTTCGAAGTCCAGGCTCGGGGTTGAGCGTGTTGAAATGCTGCTCGATGAGCTCCCGCCCGAGCTGCTCTCGTCGCCCGCAGCAATGTTGTAGCCGTGACGCTGCCACGCCTGCTTCAACACCTGCTGGACTGAAATCCGATATGGCTTGCCGTGAAGGTAGATTGAATCCTTCGCCGCTGCACTAGTCACGAATCGGGCCGCCGGTCGCCTATTCGACCGTGAACCCGCACCACCCCATCCTCCATCCTCCCTCGACGCCCTTACCTGCGATTGCGACCGCAAGCCTTGCGTCGCCGCCCGCATGCTCGACTCCGATTGCCGCCGCTGAACTCGCGCCGCCGCTCGACTCGCATGCTCCATTGTCGCCGCTCGAGTCATCCGCTCCATTGCCGCCGCCGCTGATTGACCGTGTAGCCACACCACCCCATCCTCCATCCTCCCTCGACGCGCCGCTGCTCGAGTCGCCCGCTCCATTGTCGCCGCTCGACTCGCCGTCGCCAGGATGTTTTCCCCCAGCCCGGAGAAACCGAGACGACAAGACAGGAGTGAGGTGTGAGCTCCAAGCGACACCGGCGCGTGGCAGATATGGTTTCCCCACGAACAGAGGCAGGTTTCCCCACGAACGGAAATTTAAACTTAAGCCTGGATCTTCTTAGCCACTCCAAAATGAATATTTGGTGAGGTTTTTTAATTTAAAATCTTGCAAATCATAATATTTGTTGTTTTGATGTTTTTGTTCGGTTGTCAGACTTTGTTCTATGATATCACACTCTCGGATAATCTATCAAAGGTCACTGGTCTTGAGCTTGTTACTCGTCGTCATCACCTGCTACATTAATTATTCAGTCGTTCTAGAACTGCATCCATTACTACAATGCTACATTCAGTTCTAACACCTACTACACGGTGCTACATTCAGTTCTAATACTGCTACACTCAGTTCTAACACTGCATACAATGTTCACTTCTTCAGAAATAGAGTTACAAGCACAAGGCAACCAACTACAATCTTCAGAAGGAGATTTGCATGTTTCAACAGCAGTAAAACCTCTTTAAGCATGTTTATCACCAACAGATTTTGTGCAGGAACGGTAGCTTGACGTTTCGTCTCCCTTAGGAGCAGTTCTTCCCTCCTCTCCTCTGCCCATGCAGTAGCTTGAAGTGCATCATTTCATGTCAGTTGGTTGTCCTGGATCAAGTAGAGCACATAGTCGAGCTCCCAGTGGAAGAAGTTGCACGCAAGCTATGAATTGAACAAAAAATGTATAGTTAAACACTAACCAGCGAACACTGATAGAGACAAAATTAAGAAGAGAAGACCAAGAAATCACACCAAAAGCTTCATGTTTGAACACCTACCACCGGCGGTTTAAGCCCATGCCTCTCGCACTTGTAGAAGACCCAGCCCTTGTGCTGATTAGTGCCGGAGGTCTTGACAACGACGGTTTGACCACAATCGGGGCAGGCAATGCGTGGGATGAAGAGGCAGCGGCGGCGCAGAACAGAGCGGGATGAGCTTGCGGTCGACATGGCGCAACAGATCTACGGCGGGGCAGCTCTGGCTGGGGTTCGAAAGAAGGGAGGGGACGATGGCACAAACGGCTAGCTCAACGGATATGTCTGACGAGTTGTGCAGCGGGAGCATTCGTGGCGGCCAGTCAGCGAAGGCCACGGCGAAGAACCTACAGTTAAAGTTATTTCTTCATAGGTGTATGGTTGCAGGTCATGGGAGGCGCCCGTTCACCGTGGTTATACGCACACAGACGTGGATCCCATAACAAAGGCAAGACTACCACAAAGTCACTGACAGGGGGATCCCCGAAGATGCGGGACCTACATGTCATACAGTCTATGTTTATGATTAGCAAGTCGAACATATCTAAGGAAGTTTATGTCTACATGTTTCGTAATTTTGCCATGTTGATTCCTAATATGTAATGTGCTATATTTGCGTCATCCAAACGTTTTTCTGCGCTACCACAAAGTTTATTTCAGAATTTGAGCACTCTATTTTTTCTGCGGCCGCACTTTTCGACGATTTGATTAATTTCTACCACAAAGGTACACACAACCTAGTCAATCAGGACAGTAGTTTGTTCGAAATTTGATACAGCACATATGAAATTTAAACTAGAACTTAATCTAAATGGCGGTAGGTGGCTAGACTTAACCTAAACTAAGCTAACTAGATGCCGCTACGGCCAGCCTCCTCTTCGTTATTCCCCCTTGCTAAGCGTGAGAGCACGCGCCTCTCCTGGCAACGCGCTCTACGCTCTGACTCCCTAAACGCTTGCTGCTCGGCTTGCTGTCTCGTCTTGTTCAGCTCCTCGCGGGTCTCGCGGTGGATGTCTTGTAAGGAGGCTACCACGTTTGCCACCAGGGCGACCAGCAGCTGCTCGGCCGACGCCACCTGTGCGTTCAGCTGCTGCTGCTGCTGCTTGGCCCTCGGCCTCGCTGCGTTCAGCTCCTCGCGGATCTCACGGTGGATGGCTTTTAAGGAGGCTATGGCGTTCTCCACCTTGGCGAACAGCTACTGCTGCTCGGCGGCCACGATGGAGCGGGCACACTCCTCCTCCGTCTCCACCACCTCCCTGTCATCAATAGCACCGCGCCGACGCGCGCGCGTGGCCTGGACCAATGGGTTGTCCAGGGGATCCCATATCCGTAGACGCGTTTTCCCGGTGGCATAGCGACATCGCAGGTGGTGTGGGCGACGGCGAGCAGGAGTTGATCAGTGGCGGCAACACAGGGTCTGCTTTTTATAGTGGACCGGTTGCGCGGGAAACAGAGGCGGGAAGCGGTGGCGCTATAGGCGGGAAACCGACGGGAATTTGGCCATACAGTCTATGTTCATGTTTAGCAAGTCGAAAATATCTAGGGGAAGTATATGTCTCTATGTTCCGTAATTCTGCTGTGTTGATCCCTAATTTCTACCACAAAGGGGAACACAAACTAGTCAATCAGATCGCGTGGAACATGTGATAAGCTACCCAAACCAACACAAAAAAAAGTCAATCAGGACAGTATGTGGCATGCGACGAAAATTCGGGACGTTTCGTCAAACGAAACTGGCCTCCAACTGGGCCAGTGGGCCGAGGATGAATATCCACGATGTAAAATGCACGAAACGTCGTAGCTGTCTGTTGCTTCCGGCTTGAAGCTTGACGACGCGAGGACATGGCTGGTGGTATGTAGAAATGGGTTGTTCTCCGCTGAGTGGTGGCGAGTGGGGAAGATGGTGAATAGTGGAATGATATAGACGTGCTCTGGCAGTGCTAGTTTAATACGTGGCAACCATCTCCTGCCATTCACCGCGCAATCTGGTCCACCATTTAGAATCAACGGGCTAAGGCAGGTGTCTTGCCATCGAAGGGACTTGCACGGAAGCCGATTGATAAAGTTATTTACTGCAGGCTGTTGATTGCACGGAACCAGATGAACCGCAGTGATTCAGACGCCACGCCCCCTCGTTGCAATGTGAAATGGCAAACGGATACACACACGCATACAAGTTGCTGATACATGATTGTTGAAACAAATGAATAGAAAAGGCAGATCACATGTGCATACAAAATCTGTGCACCCAATTTTCAAGCAAGAACACCCTACTAGCCTCGCTTGGCCATCTCCGCCTCCAGGCGCTCCCTCTCTAGGAGCTGGGCTTTCTTGGCCTTCTCGACCTTCTTGTCAAGGCGCTTCTTCTCCAACACCATAGCTTCGTTGCGGAGGAGATAAGTTTCCTTCCGCGCAAGCTGGACTTCCAGCTCGAGGGCTATGACCTTCCGATGAAGGTCGAGGTTGTTGTTCACCTGCTCCTTCAGATGGTCGGACATCTTCGTCACGATGTCCGTGGCCTTCTCGACCTGCGCTGCAGCTTCCATCCCCTTGTCCATGTACTCACAAGATTTCTTCAAGGCAGCAACTAACTGCTCACGTAGTTCATCAACAGTCGTCGTCAGGTCGGCGATCACCGACCGCTCCGCCGGCGTCAGCTCCTCAGAGGCAGAACTGTCCCTGCACATAGATGCAGTCAATATCCGGAAGATGATGTCAGTGTACCACGAACAGATCTAAATAAAGATGCAACAAGGAGGTAAACAACCGGATCAATACAAAACTTAACCCACATCTACCTCATGGAAGCAGATCGCTTGCGCGGTGAAGCCATGAATGGAGTAAACGCGACGAGCAGATGTTTTTCGAAGAGTGTGGGCACTGTGATGTATCGACGATGAAGTACGAAGGGGAGGCGGTTAGCACCTCTATTTATGGAGCCCGGGATCTGAGGAGGCGGGTGCAGAAGTCATGGCGACGCCACGTTCCCACGTATTCGTTTCCCCACTACAAGCTCGTAAATTATAACAGTGTATGATAGGTAGGGTCCAGGATCTAACCATCGTGCTCGTTGCCAGTCAACGAGTCATACAAGGACACCACCTGGCGAGCGACGAAAAATGACTAAGACCTGTTTTGTCGTAGGAAACTGGGCTCAACTTTGCATAATGGGCCGGTGACGAATATCCACGACGTAAAGTACGTGGAACGTCGCGAACCAAAGGCCCATGAATGGAAGAACCAAAACCTCGCGAGCAAAGTCTGCTTTTCGGCCCACCACGACGGAAACACACGACGTTGTCGGAATGTTGCCGAAAAAACGTCGAGGATGGACAAATTTTTGGTAGTGAGCATCAACTTGGCCAGAGTATCAACAAGCAACGAAGAGCATGCAAGATCATAAATAACATAGACATGATAATTCAATATTCAACTTGACATAGTTTCAATATTCATCGGATCCCAGCAAACACAAGATGTAGCATTACAATAAGATGAACTTGATCATGATAGGCAGCTCACAAGATCTAAACATGATGGCACAAGAGGAGAAGACAACCATCTAGCCACTGCTATGGACCCATAGTACAATGATGAACTACTCACACATCACTCCAGAGCCAGGCATGGCGATGTAGAGCCCTACGGTGATGATTCCCCTCTCCGGCAGGGTGCCGGGAAGAGTTTCAGAACCCTCCCGAGTTAGGGTTGACGACGGTGGCGGCTCTGGAACTTTTCGTGGAATATGACTCGGGTATTTAGGGTTTTCCCGAATATATGAATTTATAGGCGAAGGGGCGACGTCGGTGGAGACCCGAGGGGCCCACACCACGTGGCGGCGCGGCAGAAGGGGGGCGCGCCGCCGTATGGTGTGGCCGCCTCCTCGGTCCCCTTCGTGTCTCCTTCGGACTCCGTGTACGTGACAGAAAAATAGGGACCTGGGCTTTTGTTTCGTCCAATTCCGAGAATATTTCCAGAACAACTTTTCTGAAACACAAAAAACAGCAAAAAACAGGAACTGGCACTATGGCATCTTGTTAGTAGGTTAGTCTCAGAAAATGCATAAAAATGATATAAAGTGTAAATAAAACATGTAGCAATTGGCATAATATAAGAATGCAACATCAAAAATTATAGATACGTTGGAGACGTATCAAGTATCCCCAAGCTTAGTTCTACTCGTCCTCGAGTAGGTAAAATGATAACAACAAAATAATTTCTGAGGAGACATGCTTTCACACAATCTTGAGCAAATAATATTGCAAGGCTCATGTCATGAATGAAGTGACTCAAGGCAATGGTCTATAGTTTGCTAACAAATATATAAAAAGTAAACAACTGAATCATATAAGCAAAAACTTTTCATGAATAGTAGTTTTAAGACAAGCATCAAAAAGTTTTGCATAAGAGTTAACTCATAAAGCAATAGATTCTAAGTAAAAGGCATTGAAGCAACACATAGGAAGATTTAAGTTTCAGCAATTGCTTTCAACTTTCAACATGTATATCTCATGGATAATTGTCAACATAAAGTAATATAACAAGTGCAATAAGTAAGCACATAAGAATTGATGCACACAAAGTTGACACAAGTGTTTGCTTCTGAGATAGAAAGAAGTAGGTAAACTGACTCAACATAAAGTAAAAGAAAGGCCCTTCGCAGAGGGAAGCAGGGATTAAATCATGTGCTAGAGCTTTTTAAGTTTTTGAAATCATATAGAGAGCATAAAGTAAGTTTTTGAGAGGTGTTTGTTGTTGTCAACAAATGGTAGTGGGCACTCTATCCCCTTGTCACCCAGACTTTCAAGAGCGCTCACATGAAGGACGTTATTTCTACCCAAGGGTAGATCATCCCTCTTCTCTTTTGTTTACACATGCATATTTATAAATTGGTATGACACTCCTCCCAACCTTTGCTTACACAAGCCATGGCTAACCGAATCATCAGGTGCCTTCCAGCAATCACATACCATAGAGGAGTGCCTATTTGATAATGTTTAACACTTTGAAATTTGCTTCTGATAAATCATGGCAAAACATGTGAAGAGAAGCAGTTATAGTTGTAATTAATTGGGACTGGGCACCCCATTTGCCAGCTCTTTTTGCAAAATTATTGGATAAGCGGATGTATATGCCACTAGTCCATTGGTGAAAGTCTGTTACGAGTAAATGACAATGTTGATAGAGAAAACTCCACATAACTTCCTCATGAGCTATAAAACATTGACACAAATAAGAGATAATAGTTTTTGAATAGTTTAAAGGTAGCACATGAAGTATTTACTTGGAATGGCAGGGAGTACCACATAATAGGTAGTTATGGTGGACACAAATGGCATGGGTTTTGGCTCAAGGTTTGGATGCACGAGAAGCATTCTCTCTCAGTACAGAGTTTAGCCTAGCAAGGTTGTTTGAAGCAAACACAGGATATCAAATGGTACATCAAGACTTACATGAAAACATATTGCAAGCATTATAAGACTCTACATTGTCTTCCTTGTTACTCAAACACTTTTACCAAAAATATCTAGACCTTAGAGATACCAAACATGCAAACCAAATTTCAACAAGCTCTACGGTAGTTCTCCATTAATAGGTTTTAACTACATGATGCAATAGCTTAAATATGATCTACTTGAGAGCTCAAAACAATTGCAAAGCATCAAATTATCCAAGACAATGATCTACAAGAAGGAGTATGTCTTTTCAATATACCATCTACCACATGTAGCATTTTCTTTGTCAGGGGGTTACCCCCGGGTAGGCTAAAGATGAGGTAAAGACATGTAAGGTTAAGGAAGTAAGCTGTCCGAGGTAACGATTGAGCAAGGACGCAGGAGGTGTCATCCTACGTAAGGTGTACGTCCGAGGTATATTCTCCGAGGTATATCCTCCGAGGTATCAACCTCGGGGCAGTCAGCTAGCCACCACAGCAATAAGGAATTCTCTACCGAGGTATATGATCAGGAGTGTTATCCGAGGTTGGCAGCAAGGATCGAGGCATGTCAGAGAGGTCACGGGCGCCGCAGAGCTCGTAGCCCGAGGCTTCAGAGGACGGCGAGGTCCGTCCACGGGTTTCCCGGAAGCTCGGGGGCCTAGGAGCTGACTCGGCTATTTCGGGAAAGGTCTACAGGCTAGACCTCGGCAGGCTACTGAAGTATGACCGGAAGAGGAAAGCTAGGCCTGACTGGCCTGACAGTTCGGCCGTTGAGCTGGCAGGAGGCAGAGGCTTGTCTTCTACCTTTTGGCCATGCCATTGTCAGTTGTAGGCAGGGTAAAAATGTACTTCGGCCTGTGTATATATGCGGCATCTCTACCTCCAGGGAGGAGGACGGCGAAAACCCTAGCTCATTTCCCCCTTCATAGTTTCATCTTCCATCTAGAGCTCTCACTTTGGGAGCATCATACAGCTCGAGGAGCACCTTGTACCTGAGAACTACACTGATATATTGAGAGAGGAAAGGCAGGAGTAGGGGTTTTACTTCCTCACGAAGGCCCGAACCTGGGTACATTGTGGTGTCTTTTGTGTTCTTGGCTTTCTCGGCTTCTTGTTCTTGTTCTTGTGGTTTCTTGCATGTTCTTGCTTGTGCACGTCTTGAGTGCATAAACCCTCCCCGGATTCCCCCAACGACCATTCGGCCCCAACTAAGCCATACCCATGGCATCTGCCGTGATCCCACCACGACAGTTGGCGCCCACCGTGGGGCTGATAGTGGCGTTTGCTGGATCAATTCGGATGGGACCTTCGTCATCAACGCGGGGACTCGACTTCGGCCTCGTCCCCGTTAGTTGACTCATTTTCGAGTTGGCTGCAGTGCGAATCCGAGTTGTTCTGGAATCTGAGCTGTTCTGTGATCCGAGGTGTTCTGTCCGAGGTGTTTTGTCCGAGCTGTTCTGTGATCCGAGGTGTTCTGTCCGAGCTGTTCTGAAATCCGAAGTGTTTTGGAATCCGAGGTGTTCTGAAGTCTGAGGTGTTCTGAAGTCCGAGGTATCCTGGGAGAATCCGAGTTAAGACTTGGAAACCTGAATTAAGACTTCTCCAACAACCTGGCCTTGTAAGTATCATTTATGTGTCTTCACATGCTTCTAGATAGTCTCAAATAGTACTCGGGGACTGCCCCCTCGTTCCTACCTTGCTATGATTAGTTGTTTTCCCCGGGGTAGAGTGTTTTGACCCGGGGACTGGATCGCCAGTCCAGTTCTGTTTTGTCCCAAAAGTTACTCGGGGACTTCCCACTCGCTTTTTGGTCTAAGTGTTCTCCCCGGGACAAGATGTCTTAACCCGGGGATTGGGTAGCCAGTTTGTTTTACACCTTCTCCTAGGTAAGAAAAGTAACTCGGGGACTCGGTTGAAACCGAGTCTAGTTTTTTGTGCTTAGTATCTGCTGTTAAATTCGTTTTCTATCAAGTACTATAGCTAGTTTGACTCGGTTAGTATAATTGTTGTTCCCGTCAAATATTCTTCATGATATCTATGTTGGACTAACGTTGAAAGGTGACGTCGGTTTTGTTGAGAATGTTCGT
The DNA here is from genome assembly GCA_947311845.1 of Poa pratensis. Classification (NCBI taxonomy): domain Eukaryota; kingdom Viridiplantae; phylum Streptophyta; class Magnoliopsida; order Poales; family Poaceae; genus Poa; species Poa pratensis. The sequence continues at coordinate 59,160,901 of CAMZMU010000035.1, forward strand.
CACTGGGGTATTCCAGAAATCCGAGGTGTATTGTAATCCGAGGTATATTGGAAATCCGGATCATAATGGAAATCCGGATCATAATGGAAATCCGGATCATAATGGAAATCCGGATCATAATGGAAATCCGGGTCATATTGGAAATCTGGGTTATAGTGGAAATCTAAGGTATCATGGTTATATTGGTTATCTCAAATTATCCATGGTACCCTAGCATTATCAGTATTCTCTAAATCACCGTTTACTTCGGTTTACCACGGTATCACGGTATCATTCCCCATCCCGGATCGCCGTTTATTTCGGTTTGTCACAATATCATGACATCTTTCCATATCTCACATCGCTGTTTATTCCGTTTGCCAACGTATCATGGCATCATTTGCATACCAGATCTTTGTTTATGTTTGTTAGTCGGAGGCAACCTTTGAGATATATTTTCTCAGGTTATATGTCAGTCCAGCAGTAGCTGGAGACACTTATGTCGGTATACGCCCGGAGTGGCTAAAACCGACATGTGTGATATGCCCAGAGTGGCCGAGGTACCGAGACATGTGTGATATGCCCAGAGTGGCCGAGGTACCGAGACATGTGTGATATGCCAATGAGGCCGAGGTACCGAGACATGTGTGATATGCCCAGAGTGGCCGAGGTACCGAGACATGTGTGATATGCCAATGAGGCCGAGGTACCGAGACATGTGTGATATGCCCAGAATGGCCGAGGTACCGAGACATGTGTGATATGCCAATGAGGCCGAGGTACCGAGACATGTGTGAAATGCCAATGAGGCCGAGGTACCGAGACTTTTTAGATACATACTTGCAGGTTTATGTCGGTCCAGCTTACGCTGGCGGCATCCGAGTTCGGTAAAAGCCAGGAGGGCTAACCGACGCTGGCGGTATCCGAGTTCGGTAAAAGCCAGGAGGGCTAACCGACGCTGGCGGAATCCGAGTTCGGTAAAAGCCAGGAGGGCTAACCGACGCTGGCGGCATCCGAGTTCGGTAAAAGCCAGGAGGGCTAACCGACGCTGGCGGCATCCAAGTTCGGTAAAAGCCAGGAGTGCTAACCGACGCTGGCGGCATCCGAGTTCGGTAAAAGCTAGGAGGGCTAACCGACGCTGGTGGCATCCGAGTTAGCTAAAAGTCAGGAGGGCTAACCGATGCTGGCGACATCCGAGTCTGGTAAAGGCCAGGAGGGCTGAGAACCGACATAAAATGGTGCCCATGCAGGCAACGTATTTCCGGTGCAAATTGTCCATCTCGTTGTTGATTCGGGTGAGCTCGATCAACCGGATGTCACATTTGGCCTGGAGGACATGGCGAAGACGACCAAATTACAAAGGCGCCCATGCAGGCAGGAGGCTATGCATATGGAGATGTTTTGGTATGCTTATTTATTTTTGTAAGTCTGTGCGCGACTCTGCGAGTCCCGCACAGCCTCGGGGACTACTGTCGGGGGTTACCCCCGGGTAGACTAAAGATGAGGTAAAGACATGTAAGGTTAAGGCAGTAAGCTGTCCGAGGTAACGATTGAGCAAGGACGCAGGAGGTGTCATCCGACGTAAGGTGTACGTCCGAGGTATATTCTCCGAGGTATATCCTCCGAGGTATCAACCTCGGGGCAGTCAGCTAGCCACCACAGCAATAAGGAATTCTCTACCGAGGTATAGGATCAGGAGTGTTATCCGAGGTTGGCAGCAAGGATCGAGGCATGTCAGAGAGGTCACGGGCACCACAGAGCTCGTAGCCCGAGGCTTCAGAGGACGGCGAGGTCCGTCCACGGTTTCCCAGAAGCTCGGGGCCTAGGAGCTGACTCGGCTATTTCGGGAAAGGTCTACAGGCTAGACCTCGGCAGGCTACTGAAGTATGACCGGAAGAGGAAAGCTAGGCCTGGCTGGCCTGACAGTCCGGCCGTTGAGCTGGCAGGAGGCAGAGGCTTGTCTTCTACCTTTTGGCCATGCCATTGTCAGTTGTAGGCAGGGGTAAAAATGTACTTCGACCTGTGTATATATGCGGCATCTCTACCTCCAGGGAGGAGGACGGCGAAAACCCTAGCTCATTTCCCCTTCATAGTTTCATCTTTCCGTCTAGAGCTCTCACTTTGGGAGCATCATACAGCTCAAGGAGCACCTTGTACCTGAGAACTACACTGATATATTGAGAGAGGAAAGACATGAGTAGGGGGTTTTACTTCCTCACGAAGGCCCCGAACCTGGGTACATCGTGGTGTCTTTTGTGTTCTTGGCTTTCTCGGCTTCTTGTTCATGTTCTTATGGTTTCTTGCATGTTTTTGCTTGTGCACGTCTTGAGTGCATAAACCCTCCCCGGATTCCCCCAACGACCATTCGGCCCCAACTGAGCCATACCCATGGCATCTGCCGTGATCCCACCACGACATTCTTTTTCCAACCAAACACCAGTCAACTTATTTCAACACAAAACTCTCCAAATAATACAACAATGAAACAAGAGAGTACTTCTCTACAAGAACTAACAGCTCTGAACAAGAGATGCATGAAAAACAGGAGCTAAAATTATTGCTGTAGCTAGTCAAGAATACTCAATAAATATAAGTGGAGAATACGAGTATTCACATGAAAAAGTGGAGCGTGTCTCTCTCCCACACAAGAATGCTAGGATCTAATTTATTCAGAAAATGAAAACAACAAAGCAAAAATAAAAGCACACAGACGCTCCAAGTAAATCACATAAGATGTGAAAGAATTAAAATATAGTTTCACTAGAGATGACCTGATAAGTTGTTGATGAAGAAGGGGATGCCTTGGGCATCCCCAAGCTTAGACGATTGAGTCTTCTTGAATATACTTGGGTGACCCACGGGGGCATCCCCAAGCTTAGGCTTTTCACTCTTCTTGATCATATCATATCATTCTCCTCTCTTGATCCTTGAAAACTTCCTTCATATCAAACTCAGAGTAATTCTCATTAGAGCGTTAGTGCATAATAAAAAATTCACATGTTCTGTAAGGACACAATCATCTACAATACTTATGGACATTAGCTACAGCTACTGATGTTTTGTGGAGCAAAGAAATCGACTCAAACATTGTAAAAGAGAGAATGCAAAATAAAAGGCAGAATCTGTCAAAAACAGAACAGTCTATGAAGACGAATTTTTTCGAGGCACTTAAGTTGCTCAGATCAGAAAACTCAAAACTAACGAAAGTTGCGTTCATATCTGAGGATCACGCGTGAATTGTTTCAGAATTTTTCAATTTTTCTAGAGTGCGTACAACTCAAAACGGTGGACAGCAAAAATATGTCTCTGCGCAGAAATCCAAATTTAGCATCAACTTTCTATTAGAGACTTTACTTGGCACAACAATGCAATAAAATAAAGATACAAAGGAGTTGTTACAGAAGTAAGCAAGCTACAAGACTCAAATAAAAGAAAAAGTACATAAATAAAACAATGGGTTGTCTCCCATAAGCGCTTTTTGTTTAACGCCTTTCAGCTTGGCGCAGAAAGTGAAAATCAAGTGTTTTCAAGTGAAGAAACATCCAAATCACCAAAGGCATCCTCTAAAACACAACTTGTCACAATAGGTACTTTAGGTGTCCCTGAAGATGTTCCAACGTGTAAGTCACCATTAATCGTACTAAAGGTTTTATCAATTTTAAGCACACCAGGAGGCTTTGGCTTAGGCATCTTGGGAACATAAATGAACTTTTGCTCTCTTTCCACAAAAGATTTCTCCCTCTTAAATTTAAGAGAAGAAAAAGTCAAACTTAAAGTTTCCATAGCCTCCTCTAACTCACCAATCCTATGATTTTGAGTATCATGAGTATTACTTGCCTCTAGAACGGTGATTCTTTTATCAATGCTTACTATTGATTCATTAACCTTGCTAATATTATCAAGAAAACTTGGCAAGTTTTTCTCCATAGAATCCAACTTTTTAATAACATCTTCTAGAGTGATCTCAGTTTTAACTTCTTTAGTAGGTGGTATCCCTACCAAACTTTCAATTAAATTGCAAGCTTCCAAAGCAGGAGTACCCAGAAAGTTCCCCCCTGTAAGAGTGTCTAGAACATACCTATACCAACTAGTGATACCAACATAAAAATTCCTAAGAAGGATCAAGGTAGAATATTTTTTTTGTACATCTATGATGAGCATCACATATCCTATACCAAGCATTTTTCAAACTTTCTCCTCCTTGTTGCCTAAACAAATGAACTTCAACTTCAGGACTACTCATTTTAGCAAAAATAAGACTAGGCCGAAATATAAAAGTAAATGCAAGTAACTAATTTTTTGTGTTTTTGATAAAGAGAAGCAAACAAGACAAAAATAAAAATAAACTAAGCAAGACAATAACAAAGTAAAGAGATTGGAAGTGAGAGACACCCCTTGCAGAAGGCTTGATCTCCTCGGCAACGGCGCCAGAAAAAGTGCTTGATGACCATTAATGCGAAGATGTGTTCCAGAATTTGAACAAAAAGAGATATTGAGAAAATGCCATGGAAGTGCCTATGGAGGACATCACGCCGGAGATAGAACCACACAAAAGGTTCTACAATCAGGTTTTTATTGGCCTACTCTTTTTAAAGATGCAAGAAAGTTTATTTTATCATGTGATGAATGTGAAAGAGTTGGTAATATAACTAGACGCAATGAAATGCCTATGAACTATTCTCTTGTTATTGAACCTTTTGACTGTTGGGGATTTGACTTTATGGGTCCTTTTCCTTCTTCAGATGGTTATACTCATATTCTTGTTGATGTTGATTATGTTACTAAATGGGTAGAAGCTATACCAACATCTAGTGCTGATGGTGAGACATCATTAAAAATACTTAAAAAAATTATGTTTACAAGATTTGGTGTGCCTAGGTACCTTATGACAGATGGTGGTTCTCATTTTATTCATGGTGCTTTTAGAAAAACTCTTGCTAAGTATGATGTTAATCATAGAATTTCTTCACCTTATCATCCTCAAACAAGTGGTCAAGTAGAATTATCAAATAGAGAGATTAAATCTATCTTGCAAAAGACTGTTAACAAGTCTAGAAAGAATTGGGCTAGGAAGCTTAATGATGCCTTGTGGGCTTATAGAACTGCTTATAAAAATCCTATGGGTATGTTGATGACGTGAAAGTCACACGTTCGTTGGGAACCCCAAGAGGAAGGTATGATGAGTGCAGTAGCAAGTTTTTCCTCAGTATGAAACTGAGGTTATCGAACCAGTAGGAGATAAAGACACTTCTGAAGGTGTCAACGGCATCAGAGAAAGTGGTGTTGGAGGGAGTGCTTCCTCTTCCTGACAATGGTGCCAGAAAAAGTGCTGGTGCGTAGGGGAGGTCCTGGCGGTTGACTTGGAACCTGCACACAACACAACCAAAATGCTTTGCCCCAACTTAACAGTGAGGTTATCAATCTCACCGGCTTGCTGAAAACAAAAGATTAGACATATAGTGTGGAAAATGATGTTTGTTTGCAGAGAATGAAAGAAAACAATGATTGCAGTAGGTCGTATTATCAGATGTAAAAGAATGGACCAGGTTCCACAGTTCACTAGTGGTGTCTCTCCATAAAAATAACTAACATGCTGGGTAAACAAATTACAGCTGGGCAATTGACAATATTGAAAGTGCATAATAATAATGCATGTGCAAGTAGTGTCTACTATGAGATTTAATTGGGCATTACAACATGGTACACATACCGCTATCTAGCATGCATCTGTGCCTAAATAGTCCACCTTCAGGTTAACATCCGTACCCCTTTCAGTATTGAGTTGCAAGCAACAAACTATTGCATTAAGTAAAGTGCATAATGTAAACAACACATTTATCCTTACACAAAGTATCGCTGTTTTACCCCTAGTGGCAACAACACATCCACAACCTTAGAACTTTCTGTCACTGTCCCAGATTAAATGGAGGCATAAACCCACTATCTAGCATAAATACTCCCTCTTGGAGTCACAAGCATCAACTTGGCCAGAGTATCAACAAGCAACGGAGAGCATGCAAGATCATAAATAACATAGACATGATAATTCAATATTCAACTTGACATAGTATCAATATTCATCAGATCCCAGCAAACACAACATGTAGCATTACAATAAGATGATCTTGATCATGATATGCAGCTCACAAGATCTAATCATGATGGCACAAGAGGAGAAGACAACCATCTAGCTACTGCTATGGACCCATAGTCCAAGGATGAACTACTCACACATCACTCCGGAGGTAGGCATGGCGATGTAGAGCCCTCCGGTGATGATTCCCCTCTCCGGCAGGGTGCCGGGAAGAGCTTCAGAACCCTCCCGAGTTAGGGTTGACGGTGGCGGCGGCTCTGGTTCGTGGAATATGACTCTGGTATTTAGGGTTTTCCCAAATAGATGAATTTATAGGCGAAGGGGTGACGTCGGTGGAGACCCGAGGGGCCCACACCACGTGGCGGCACGGCAGAAGGGGGACGCGCCGCCGTATGGTGTGGCCGCCTCCTCGGTCCCCTTCGTGTCTCCTTCGGACTCCGTGTACGAGACAGAAAAACAGGAACCTCGGCTTTTGTTTCGTCCAATTCCGAGAATATTTCCAGAACAACTTTTCTGAAACACAAAAACAGCAGAAAACATGAACTGGCACTGTGGCATCTTGTTAGTAGGTTAGTCTCAGAAAATGCATAAAAATGATATAAAATGTAAATAAAACATGTAGCAATTGGCATGATATAAGCATGGAACATCAGAAATTATAGATACGTTGGAGACGTATCAATAATGCACAATTTCTCCATTTATTTGGAATTAACCCTGCAGAACCAGAAAACCACTTTTCCATCTTTTTGAGTTTCAGGGACCCAAACGACGTCCAAATGACCTAATATTTTGCGGGGATCATTTTTTGGAAGGAACAAAGCGTAGGAGCAAAGGAAGCGAAAAAATGGAAACCCGAGGGCCGCGTGGGACCCCCTATCTTGGACCTCGTCGCTCCGATGCCGTCAGTTTTTGTCTCCGTGGCTTCGTCTTGACCTAAAACCGACTATAAAAATAGTCTCCCGAGGAGTTTCACGAGGAGGCGGCGGAGAAACACGAAACCACGAAATAGAGAGTCAAAAGGCTGCCGCCGGAGAAGATCAGAGGGGGAAACGCCACCGGATCACCTCCGGAAGGTTCCTCCATCCCCCCTCCGGAGTCTCCATCAACACCACCGTCAAGACCAGCACCATCTCCATCACCATCTTCGTGATCCACTTCATTCCCATCATAGTTTGAGATTGTTCGCACCCTAGCTATTGTTTAAGTGCTATTCTACCTTTGTATGATTGGTTACTTGTCATTGTTTGGGGGTGAGATTATATTTTCCGATTGTGTTGTATCACTTATGCCATTGAATCATATCATGTCTTCACGTTGTGAGTAGTTCTCTCGTGTTTCTGGGGGCATAGAATGGATTGGCAATGATTTATATATGACATGTGTTGGTATTTTGTCTAGTTTTTATGTTTTATGTAATTCTATGATGGTGTTGTGCGAACGTCGGCTGCACATCACTTCACCTATATGGGATCAGAGGAGAGCACCGTAGTGTAATGGAGTGAGAGAGACTTGGGAGGACATGTAAACCTGAGACCGAGTCATGAAGTTACTTTATGGGGTATTAGTATCGGGGACCTTAGAGTGTAATGCTATGGTAGGACTTTATGTCTTAATAATTCTTGTGCAGTCATTTACTTGGCCACAAGATACATGATAAGGGGTTTAGTTTATTTATTTAGCTATACCTAATAATGGCTCCGTCTAAAGAAGATTAAAACTTGACAAAATGTTTACCTTGTTGTTCTAGAAATATTTATGCCATGAAGTCTATGTTGCCCTTGGGAACGTTTTCCACATATAAGCCACACACCACTCAAGTTTGTCCTCTTGCTGCATAGAGGATTGGGCTTTCTCTCTTTGAAAGCTTTCACTTGTCATATTTTATTTTCAGCATTTGATTTTATTGCAAACTCAACACCAAAACCCAAAGAAAACACTTGCATCATTTTACTTTGTCTAGTGCATAGATAATAAGAATAGTGACACTCTTATTTGAAAGTATAAACACTTATACCTTCTACTCCTCGTGGGATCGATACTAATACTTACACATCGAAGATTTCAAAGATCCCCTTTACTTGTGGGTATCAGATAGTTTTCCAAATGAACAATTGGCTGCAATTAAGGTAAACTCGCGAGAGAGTCCTTGGTATGCTGACTATGCTAACTTTATTGTTGCCAAGTATTTGCCTCCAACCTTTACAGCTCAGCAAAGAAGAAAATTCTTTTATGATTTGAGGCATTTGATACCCACAAGTGTCATATATAAATCATTTCCAATCCATCCTATGCCCCCAGGAACATGAGATAACTACTCACAACACGAAGACATGATATGATTCAATGGCATAAGTGATACAACACAATCTGAAAATATAATCTCCCCACAAAACAATGACAAGTAGCAATTCACAAACATGTAGAATAGTACTTAGACAATAGCTAGGGTTCGAACAATCTCAAACTATGAGAGGGATGATGTGGGTCACGAAGATGGTGATGGAGATGGTGCTAGTCTTGACGGTGGTGTTGATGGAGACTCCGGAGGGGGGATGGAGGAGCCTTCTAGAGGTGATTCCGGCGGCATTTCCCCCCTCCGATCTTCTCCGGCGGCAGCCTTCTGTCTCCTGTTTCTTGGTTTTGTGTTTCTCTGCCGCCTCCTCGCGAAACTCCTCGGGGGACTATTTTTATAGTCGGTTTTAGGTCAAGACGAAGCCACGGAGACGAAAACGGACGACATCGGAGCCACGAGGCCCAGGATAGGGGGTCCCACGCGGCCAAGGAATCTGGATGCGTGGGCCCACCTCTTTTGGCCCTCGGGTTTCCATTTTTTTGCTTCCTTCGCTCCTACGCTTTGTTCCTTCCAAAAAATGATCCCCGCAAAATATTAGGTCATTTGGACGTTGTTTGGGTCCCTGAAACTCAAAAGATGGAAAAAGGGTTTTCTGATTTTGCAGGGTTAATTCCAAATAAATGGGGAACTGTGAATTATCCCCTAGAATCATTATAAAACATAAATATAACCCATATATGATGCAAATAAGTTGGAATATCAAGTAATAAAATGTAAAGTTCATGCATGCATTTTACATGCATCAGCATTATTTTTGGGATGACCCACACTTATATAAAGAAGGAGGGGATGGTATAATGCGGAGATGTGTTCCAGAATTTGAACAAAAAGAGATATCGAGAAAGTGCCATGGAAGTGCTTATGGAGGACATCACGCTGAAGATAGAACCACACAAAAGGTTCTACAATCAGGTTTTTATTGGCCTACTCTTTTTAAAGAGGCAAGAAAGTTTATTTTATCTTTTTATGAATGTCAAAGAGTTGGTAATATAACTAGACGCAATGAAATGCGTATGAAGTATTCTCTTGTTATTGAACCTTTTGACTGTTGCGGATTTGACTTTATGGGTCTTTTTCCCCCTTCAGATGGTTATACTCATAGTCTTTGTTGATGTTGATTATGTTACTAAATGGGTAGAAGCTATACCAACATCTAGTGTTGATGGTGAGACATCATTAAAAATGCTTAAAGATATTATCTTTCCAAGATTTGGTGTGCCTAGGTACCTTATGACCGATGGTGGTTCTCATTTTGTTCATGGTGCTTTTAGAAAGACTCTTGCTAACTATGATGTTAATCATAGAATTTCTTCACCTTATCATCCTCAAACAAGTGGTCAAGTAGAATTATCAAATAGAGAGATTAAATCTATCTTGCAAAAGACAATTAACAAGTCTAGAAAGAATTGGGCTAGGAAGCTTGATGATGCCCTGTGGGCTTATAGAACTGCTTATAAAAATCCAATGGGTATGTCTCCTTACAAAATGCTTTATGAAAAAGCTTGTCATTTACCTCTAGAATTAGAATATAAAGCTTATTGGGATGTAAAAGAACTAAATAGAGATTTTAAACTTGCCAGTAAGAAAAGATTGCCAGTAGGAAAAGGACCCATAAAGTCAAATCCCCAACAGTCAAAAGGCTTACCAGCAAGTTTAAAATCTCTATTTAGGTCCTTTACGGCCCAATAAGCTTTATGTTCTAATTCTAGAGGTAAATGACAAGCTTTTCCATAAACCATTTTGCAAGGGACATATGATACGTCTCCAATGTATCTATAATTTCTAATGTTCCATGCTTATATTATGCCAATTGCTACATGTTTTATATACACTTTATATCATTTTTATGCATTTTCTGGGACTAACCTATTAACAATATGCCACAGTGCCAGTTCTTGTTTTCTGCTGTTTTTGGTTTCAGAAAAGTTGTTCTGGAAATAATCTCGGAATTGGACGAAAAAAAAGCCAAGTCCCTATTTTCTGACACGTACACGGAGTCCGAAGGATAGACGAAGGAGGGCCATGGCCGCCCTCACCACGTGGCGGCGCGGCCCCACCTTCTACCACGCCGTGACGTGGAGAGGGGCCCACGGGTCTCCACCGACGTCGCCCCTTCGCCTATATATTCATCTATTCGGGGAAACCCTAGATACCCGAGTCATTATCCACGAAAAGTTTGAGAGCCACCGCCGCCATCAACCCTAACTCAGGAGGGTTCTGAAGCTCTTCCCGACACCCTGCCGGAGAGGGGAATCATCACCGGAGGGCTCTACATCGCCATGCCTGCCTCCGGAGTGATGTGTGAGTAGTTCATCCTTGGACTATGGGTCCATAGCAGTAGCTAGATGGTTGTCTTCTCCTCTTGTGCCATCATGTTTAGATCTTGTGAGCTGCCTATCATGATCAAGATCATCTTATTGTAATGCTACATGTTGTGTTTATTGGGATCCGATGAATATTGATACTATGTCAAGTTGAATATTGAATTATCATGTCTATGTTATTTATGATCTTGCATGCTCTCCGTTGCTTGTTGATACTCTGGCCAAGTTGATGCTTGTGACTCCAAGAGGGAGTATTTATGCTAGATAGTGGGTTCATGTCTCCATTTAATCTGGGACAGTGACATCAAGTTCTAAGGTTGTGGATGTGTTTTTGCCACTAGGGGTAACCTAATGATGCTTTGTCTAAGGATAAATGTGTTGTTTACATTATGCACTTTACTTAATGCAATTGTCTATTGCTTGCAACTTAATACTGGAAGGGGTACGGATGTTAACCTGAAGGTGGACTATTTAGGCACAGATGCATGCTGGATAGCGGTCTGTGTACTTTGCCGTAATGCCCAAATGAATCTCATAGTAGACACTACTTGCACATGCATTGTTATTGCGCACTTTCAATATTGTCAATTGCCCATCTGTAATTTGTTTACCCAGCATGTTAGTTATCTTTATGGAGAGACACCACTAGTGAACTGTGGACCCTGGTCCATTCTTTTACATGTGAAATACAACCTACTGCAATCATTGTTTTCTTTCATTCTTTGCAATTAAACATCATTTTCCACACCACACTTTTAATCCTTTGTTTTCAGCAAGCCGGTGAGATTGACACCCTCACTGATTCGTTGGGACAAAGTAGTTTGATTGTCTTGTGTGCAGGTTCCACATTGGCACCGGAATCCCTGTTGTCGCGCCGCGCCACATTTCGCCACCAACAACCTTCACAAGTGACTTTGATCTCCTACTGGTCCGATTAAACATTGGTTTCATACTGAGGGAAAACTTGCTGCTGCACTCATCATACCTTCCTCTTGGAATTTCCAACGAACGTGTGACTTTCACGTCATCAACATACCCATAGGATTTTTATAAGCAGTTCTATAAGCCCACAAGGCATCTTAAGCTTCCTAGCCAAGTTCTTTCTAGACTTGTTAACAGTCTTTTGCAAGATAGATTTAATCTCTCTATTTGATCATTCTACTTGACCACTTGTTTGAGGATGATAAGGTGAAGAAATTATATGATTAACATCATACTTAGCAAGAGTTTTTCTAAAAGCACCATGAATAAAATGAGAACCACCATCTGTCATAAGGTACCTAGGCACACCAAATCTTGGAAAGATAATATCTTTAAGTATTTTTAATGATGTCTCACCATCAGCACTAGATGTTGGTATAGCTTCTACCCATTTAGTAACATAATCAACATCAACAAGAATATGAGTATAACCATCTGAAGAAGGAAAAGGACCCATAAAGTCAAATCCCCAATAGTCAAAAGGTTCAATAACAAGAGAATAGTCCATAGGCATTTCATTGCGTCTAGTTATATTACCAACTCTTTCACATTCATCACATGATAAAATAAACTTTCTTGCATCTTTAAAAAGAGTAGGCCAATAAAAACCTGATTGTAGAACCTTTTGTGCGGTTCTATCTCCAGCGTGATGTCCTCCATAGGCACTTCCATGGCATTTTCTCAATATCTCTTTTTGTTCAAATTCTGGAACACATCTTCGCATTATACCATCCACTCCTTCTTTATATAAGTGTGGGTCATCGCAAAACTAATGCCTCAAATCATAAAAGAATTTTCTTCTTTGCTGAGCTGTAAAGGTTGGAGGCAAATACTCGGCAACAATAAGGTTAGCATATCAGCATACCAAGGACTCTCTCGCGAGCTTACCTTAATCGCAGCCAACTGTTCATTTAGAAAACTATCGTTAACCGGAACAGGATCATAAGAAATGTTTTCCAATCTAGACAAGTTATCAGCGACAGGATTTTCAGCACCTTTCCTATCTACAATGTGTAAGTCGAATTCTTGTAATAGAAGCACCCATCTTATAAGTCTAGGCTTAGCATCTTTCTTTTCCATAAGGTATTTAATAGCAGCATGAACGGTATGAATTGTAACTTTCAAATCAACTATATAAGGTCTAAACTCATCACAAGCAAAAACTACTGCTAAAAATTCTTTTTCAGTGGTAGCATAATTCTTTTGAGCATCATCAAGAGTTTACTAGCATAATGAATAACATTCAACTTCTTATCAATTCGCTGTCCAAGAACATCACCTAGAGCAAAATCACTAGTATCGCACATAATTTCAAAATGTAAATTCCAATCTGGAGCTGAACAACAGGAGCAGTGGTTAAAGCCTTTTTAGAGTCTCAAAAGCTTCTTTGCAATCATCATAAAAAACAAAAGGTACATCTTTTTGAAGAGGGTTAGTAAGGGGTTTTGAAATTTTAGAGAAATCTTTAAAAAATCTCCTATAAAAACCAGCATGACCAAGAATACTACGAATACCTTTGACGCCCCTAGGACAGGGCATTTTCTCAACTGCTTCAACTTTAGCTCTGTCCACTTCGATAGCTCTTTCGAAAATTTTATGTCCTAGGAAAATTCCTTCATTGTCCATAAAGTGGCATTTTTCCCAATTAAGAACAAGATTAGTTTCCCCCACATCTCTGCAAAACTTTATCAAGGTTTCGCAAGAAGTTATCAAAAGAAGATCCATAGATGGAAAAATCATCCATGAATACTTCCACAATTTTTCCACAAAAACCATGAAAAATGGCAGACATGCATCTTTGAAATGTAGCAGGAGCATTACATAAACCAAAAGGCATACGCCTGTAAGCATAAGTTCCATAAGGACAAGTAAAAGTGTTTTCTTTGATCTTTAGCTCTAACAGCAATTTGTGAAAATCCAGAATAACCATCAAGAAAGCAAAAATGAGTTTTCTTAGAAAATCTTTCTAACATTTGATCAATCAAAGGTAAAGGTTAGTGATCTTTCTTAGTAACTTTATTAACCTTTCGAAAATCAATGCACATCCTATATCCAACAACTACTCTTTGAGGGATGAGTTCATATTTTTCATTTGGCACAATAGTAATTCCTCCCTTCTTAGGAACACAATGCATAGGGCTTACCCATTTACGATCAGCAATAGGATAAATAATACCAGCTTCAAGGAGTTTTAATACCTCCTTTCTTACCACATCCTTCATTTTAGGAATTAGACGACGTTGATTCTCAACAACTGGTTTCGCATCTTCTTCCATGTTGATGGTGTGTTGACACATGGTAGGGGAAATCCCTTTTAAATCATCAAGAGTATATCCAATAGCTCCACGATGTTTCTTCAATACTTCTAATAATCTGGCTTCTTCATCACCTGAAAGTTTAGAACTAATAATAACATGATATGTTTTCTTGTCATTAATATGAGCATATTTAAGATCAACAGGTAAAGGTTTCAAGTCGAAATCAGGTTCCTCTTTAGGAGGTGGAGTGGTACCCAAATCTTCCACCTGTAAATCATGTTTAAGTATCATTGGCTGACGAAGAAAAATATCATAAATCTCATTTCTCTCTTCCATAAATTCTTCACTTTCATGTTCCTCCATAAATTGCTGCAAGGGATTAGTAGGAGCAAGAGCTATAGAAGCAAGTTGTGCAACTCTATCATCCTCATTAGGCAATTCGGTTTCATAAGGATTTTTAGCAAATTTGGAAAAATTAAACTCATAAGATTCTCCATCAAATTAGTAAAAATATTTTCTTTCTTACAGTATATAATAGCTCCACAAGTATTTAAGAATGGTCTACAAAAATAATAGGACAAGTTTTACTAGATCACCACCAAGTACTAGAAAATCAGCAGGATATTTAGTTTTACCTCATAAAACCTGAACGTCTCTCATAATACCAATGGATAGATAGTTTCTCTATTAGCAACTGAATAACAACATAAATATCCTCAAGTTCACAGGGACTAATTTCATGCATAATTTCTTTATAAAGTTCAAAAGGAATAGCACTGGAACTTGCACCAATATCACATAAACCATAATAATAATGATCTCCTATCCTAACTGAGAGCACATGAACATGATACGTCTCAAACGTATCTATAATTTTTGATGTTCCATGTTGATATTATGCCAATTGCTACATGTTTTATATACACTTCATATCATTTTTATGCATTTCTGGGACTAACCTATTAACAAGATGCCACAGTGCCAGTTCCTGTTTTCTGTTGTTTTTGTATTTCAGAAAAGTTGTTCTGGAAATATTCTTGGAATTGGATGAAATCAAGGCAGAAGTCCCTATTTCTCCATCATGTACATGGAGTCCAGAGGGGAGAAGCAGAGGGCCGTGGGCCGCCCACGCCAGGGCACGGCGCGGCCCCTCTCTGCCGCGCCGTTGGGTGGCGTGGGGCCCACAGGCGCCTCCAGCCGCCGCCCTTTCGCCTATTTATTCACTTCCTCAGGAAAACCCTAGATACCCGAGCCTCCATCCACGAAAAGTTCCAGAGACGCCGATGTCGTCAACCCTAGCTCGGGGGTTCAAACGCTCTTCCCGGCACCCTGCCAGAGAGGGAATCATCATCAGAGGGCTCTACATCATCATGCCTGCCTCCAGAGTGATGCGTGAGTAGCTCGTCCTTGGACTACGGGTCCATGGCAGTGGCTAGTTTGGTAGTCTCTCCACTTTGTGCTATCATGTTTAGATCTTGTGAGCTGCATATCATGATCAAGATCATATTATTGTAATGCTACATGTTGTGTTTGCTAGGATCCGATGAATATTGAATACTATGTCAAGTTGATTATAAATCTATGTTATATGTTATTTATGATCTTGCATGCTCTCCGTTACTAGTAGATGCTTTGGCCAAGTAGATGCTTGTAACTCCAAGAGAGAGTATTTATGCTAGATAGTGGGTTCGGTCTCCATTGAATCTAGGGGAGTGACAACAACCTCTAAGGTTGTGGATGTAATGTTGCCACTAGGGATAATCTAACAATGCTTTGTCTAAGGATAATTGTGTTGTTTACATTATGGACTTTACTTAATGCAATAATCTGTTGCTTGCAACTTAATACCAACAGGGAACTCGGATGACTACCTGGAGGTGGATTATTAGTCATAGATGATATTGGATAACGGTCTATGTATCTTGTTGTAATGCCCGCATGAATATCATAGTAGTCATCATGTCATAGATATGCATTGTTATGCGCTCAATATTTTGTCAATTGCCCAGCTGTAATTTATTTACCTAACATGTTAGTTATCTTTTATGGAGAGACACCGCTAGTGAATTGTGAACCCCGGCCCATTCTTTTACATCTGATAAATACAACCTACTGCAATCATTGTTACTTTTCATTCTCTGCAATTAATCATCATTTTCCACACCATACGTTTAACCTTTGTTTTCAGCAAGACCGGTGAGATTCACAACCTCACTGTATCGTTGGGACAAAGTATTTTGATTGTGTTGTGTGCAGGTTCCACGTCAGGTGCTGGTTTCCCTAGTGTTGCGCTGCATTACATTCCTTCACCGACGACCTTCAGAAAGTGCATTCACTCCTACTGGATTGATAACCTGGTTTCGTACTGAGGGAAAACTTGCTGCTTGTAACAGCCCAAAGCTGAGAACCTAAAAACCGGTGTAAATTTTTCACTTTTGTGTTAATTGCATCATGGCATCCATGCATAAACATGGCTCTTCTGAGTTAATACAACCTTGATATCGAAATGATATGAAGTTGCTAAAACCAAATGCCAAAGTGCTTCAACAAAGTCCCCAAACAAAGAAGACACTCAAAGCTGCAAAACAAAAATACTTGGACATCCATATTGGTCAAGGGAGTTCTAAGAGTTCAAAATGTTATTTTGGACTTGCTCTAAATTTTTGCTAAAAGATTATAATTTGGGGAATTAGAAAATTGCCCGAATTGAAACCTATGAACAAAGTGGTACCAAACTATTTTATGTTGGAGCCCTAATTTTTGTGTAGCTTCTACTCAATATGGGGAGGCTCCCCAAATTTTCCCAAAATTTTATAAAATGTTTTGGTGCCCTAATAAAATTCAGGAACTGAAAGAGAGGAAAAAAACCCAGGCGGCGGTACCACCGCTGGGTTAAGCGGTACTACCGCCCGGGAGCTGCCGCCACCGCTACCGCAGCCGCTACCGCCAGAATCGGCGTCCGACGCGCTTGACCGGTACCAACAAGTACCGCTGCCGGTACCCCGCCGGTACCGCCGAAGTGGGAAGAGCGAAACCAGACCGCACCAGCGGTACCACCGCTGGGTTAAGCGGTAGTACCGCCGCTGCGGGATTTTTCAGCACGGCTTCGGGGCCGCCCGCTCTCCCCATGCCCCATCCCTTCACTTGCTCCTCTTCCTCTCTCTCCTTTTTCCCCACGAGCTCCAAACCGAGCCCGCCATGGCCGAGCTCGCCGCCGGAGATTGAGCTAGGCCCGAGCAAATCGAAGACCATAGGAAGTTGCACCTCGACGTCCTCTACCATCTCACCGAAGGAATCAAGCCAAGGCGTTGTACATTGCCCGGATTCGCGTTCTTCGTCTGGCGCGCACTCCAAGCAAGTCGACGACGACTCCGACCTTCCCTTCCTTCGGCAAGCCTACCCACGAGTTCAGGGTGAGCATGCGAACCTTTCCATGTTTTTCCCTCGCTCCCTCTTGCTCTCTAGCTCAAATCCATCGAGGCTCGCCGTTGCACGGCTTCGGCGTGTGCATCGGGTAATCCGAGTCCAACTCTATCGGATAATCCGACACACCGGATATTCCGGTTACTGTTTCCACCGATAATCCGGCTGACCTGTTCTGACTTTAATACAAACCTGTTCTCCTCAATCTTTGTAATCCGGTTACAAGTATGTTTAATCCCCCCCCCCCAAACCATGCATCTTCACATGTTCATGTCATTAATATGCAAAGTTAACCATAGGGTTCATCTATTGTGATCAACAAGTAAAGTTGAAGCATTACTTAATTCCCCGGTATATTCGAGATGTGCCCCTTTTCGCATCCGAACTCCGTTTAAGTTGACTAGCTTGATTCATCCTTTTCTGGAGGATTTAAAATGTCATGCCATCATGTGTTTGCGCATTGCATTTGTTAATAAATGTGAGGTGTTTGATTGTTGTCTCCCGTGCGTTATGTTTCGATAGGTCAAGCAGACGGGGTTCCCCCGCAATACCCCGACGATCCCTACTACCAGCACCCTGATCAAGGCAAGCGTAACCCCCCTCTGAGCATGTCTTATCCTATATTTCCGCAAATATTTTCTCCACTATAATATTGCATGCGGTTCCAAATGTCAATTTTATTGGATTAGAGTATCCTATAGTTGCATTAAGATTCCGATGCCAATACCTGTTTTCCCTCCTAATATCCATAGGATTGTATTGTTGGCCGAGATAATTACTATGCTATGTTGATGCTTAGCCATGCTTAGTAGATGCTTAGCTTACGATGGATGGTTTGTGTGGAAACAGGTGTTGAGATAAATGGTTGATGGTGGAGAATTGTGGTGACAGGTAATAAATGCTAAAGGTGGGGATGAGAGGCCACGTGGTTGTGGTGTTTTGTCTCGTTCTCGCCGCCTAGGTGCGAGTTCTGTACCTCCGAACCAAGACTGAGCGTGCAACCATGCGTGAGGCCTATGCATTCGCAGTGCAGGAACCCTCATAGACTAAATAACTCGAGCGGGGCTAGCCAGGGTCCTCTAGTTCGGGCTTCCATTTGCGCGTGCGTGATGATGGTGGTATGAACTGGGATGAGGATGGTGGTGTTAGGAAAATGAGTGGCTGTGGGGCGGGGTGTTGTGATCCTGGCAGTCCTACCGCCACTGATGATCCTGGAAAGTCCTTAACGAGGGAGAAGTCGACACCGCTCCCACCCAGCCGGCTCTCCAAGGAAGAGAGCTAAAAGCTAGGTAATGGGCCGGACGGTACGCGTGGCAAACATTGTACACCCCTGCAGGGTTAAATCTTTTCGAAAAGCCGTGTCCACGGTTAAGGACAACTTGGGAATGGACGATGATCATAGAATAACTTTAACGGAATGATTAAAAACTGGGTACTAGAGGTACCACTCAAGATTGTAAGGTGAGCTTCCTCGAGGGTGATTCGGGGAGGTGCCTTTGATGAACAGGTACAATGGTTGGTGATGGTTGATGTTGAGAAAGGTGATGAAAGAAAGAGTACTTCTTACCTCTTTTGAAAATACTCTGTTTAGTCGATGCCTTTGAGTTATGTTTTCATAAATAAAATCAGCTTTATGCAAAACAGCCATATAACTTTGAAAGCCTCATCGAGCTAAAGCTCTATATATAATCTTGCGAGTTCGTCGAACTCAACGTCGTTTGTTTTGTTTCAGAGGAGGACTTCACCGACCTCGAAGGTGGGTTCTTTGTGGACGTCGACGAGTAGTCTGGGGTTCCCAGGTGGCAGCTTGGGACATCCCGGAACAGCTGGCGCTGTGATGTTTATCTGTAGGCCTCTTAGGCCATATTTGGATCTTGTTGTTTAGAACAACCTAATTTGCTTCCGCTTGATGTAATGTTGGGTCTGTGACCTCTGGTCATTTGCTATCTTTCTCTATTATAAGAGTTGAACTATATGATTTGTGTCGTAGAGTCTGTGATGTGCCAGTTGTTCCACAAGTCTTGATCTCTCTATTATGCATTGAGGGTTGTGCCTGTGTTAAGGCATCAATCGGGGTGTTGCGTTGCCGATGATCCATTCCGAGCAACGCCTGCCAAAGGTTTTGGCCGGGGATTGGTAAACCCGTAACCTCCGGTTGTATCGCTTAACCGGTGACACACAGCATCACTGTATAACAGTCGGGTCGGGGCCACAAGTTGGTATCAGAGCAGTACTGCCTGTAGGAAACCCTTCTACTGGTCGATGTTGAGTCTAGTGTTTGTGAAAATATTTTTAACCTAAAAATGAGTTGTGAAAACCATCTTAGGATTCTTTTTACTCCTTATCTGGTTACCTCTAATCTCGGAGCAATCTTACCTCGATTTGAGTTAAAGGTTTTACTTCCACCTGTTACTTCAAAATTAGAAACGTGGGGGGTTCGACCTTTAGTGTTATGTGTCACGTTGCTCCCGCTGCGTTGCAATCCCAAATCAACTCAGATGTTTCTACCGAATCAAATCTTTGATCCTTTCTTTGGGTTTTAACCCACGGACTTGAACATAAGGTCCCGGATTGTGCCAACTAGAGTGTGTTAAGTTGTGATTTCTTAACTCTCACTAGTAGCACATGATGCTGATCTTTGACCCAAGTTCTATCTTGTTGATTCCTTGTCAATTGTTGTACAATGTATTATCGTCCCTAGTCTGTGTACTTGTGTAGACGCTAATGCTATTGTTCGACCATTCGGAGAAAGATACTAACTGTGTCATTGTCAAATCTCCAGAATGGCTCGAGGAGGTCGTGGAGGCCGTGGTGGTCGCGGTAACCACAATGATGATGAGGATGATCTGCCGCCACCACCCTCGATGGCTGAGGTCTTGATGGCCATTGAGGAGAACCGTGGGCGCAATGAGCGCTTGCTTGAGCAGTTGGTGCAGCAGAATGCACGGAGGAACGAGTGCAACACTCTCACTGAGTTCCTGCGTTCCAGCCACCCACCTTTGCTGATGCTAAGGAGCCACTGGAAGCTGATGATTGGCTTCGTGCTTGGAGCGCAAGTTCTCCGCGCTGCATGTCCATTGGCGGAGCAAGTCAACTTTGCCACCTATCTCTTGGTTGGTGCTGCTGGCTGTTGGTGGGAAAGCCATGTGGCTTTGTTTCCAGCCAACCATGTCTTCACCTGGGCTGATTTCCGCACTGCCTTCCGAGCGGAGTACATTCCCCAGCCTATCATGGACTTGAAGAGGAGGGAGTTCCTGGATTTGCAACAGGGACGGATGGACCTCCGCACTTATGGTCGTGAGTTCAACCATCTCTCTCGTTACGCCCCAAGGGACGTGACCAATGATGCTGACAAGCAAGAGCTGTTCCGCAAGGGTCTGACTCCGCAGCTCCGCTATGAGCTATTGCCCTTCAGGTTCCAGACCTATCAGGAGCTGTTCAACCAGGCTTTCACTCTTGAGCAAGGAAGAAAGGAACTTGAAGCTTCCAAGAGGCCCGCACATGGGGACCACCAGAGTTCCTCGGGTTCTGAGAGCAAGAAGCGCAGGGTGTTTGTTCCCTACAGCGCGTACCTCGTGCTCCATTCATGCCGAGAGCCGCAGGATACAGGCCACCTCCTCCGCGCCCACTACTTCGACACTTGGGATAGGCGGAGTGGGTACCGTCCTATGCTACCTGCTCCACCTGGACTCACTTGCTACACCTGTGGCCAGGCTGGTCACTACTCCAGGGAGTGCCCCCAGAAGGCACCTCTCGCGATAACTCCTGCACGAGCCCCTGCCACTCCAACTGGCAAGGCTGGACCTATTGTGCGTGGTCGCCTGAACCACATCTCTGCTGAAGAAGCTGAAGAGACCCCGGCGTTCTTATGGGTGAGTTACGAATCAACGGCAATACAGCTACAGTTTTGTTTGACTCTGGAGCATCGCATTCATTCATATCCATAGCTTTGCAAAGACCACAAAATACCGTTCGAGAAAATGAGCCATCCCTTGGTGATTGCCACTCCTGGCTCCAAATGGCAAACCGATGGGGTTACTCCTGAGGTCCAGATTAATATAGGTTCCTTGTCTTTTCCTTATGCCTTGGTAGCTCTGAAGTCCAAAGGCATTGATGTCATACTGGGCATGAACTGGCTAACCAAATACCGGCTAATCTCGACTGTGCCGCCAAGACCATTACTGTGACCGCTCCTTCCGGTGACATTGTGAAGTATTGGCCTGCAACATCAATACCTCCGTCCGCCATCGTACCCAATCACCTGAGATCCTCCTTTGCTTTATGGAAGGCGAATCCCCTCCTGAAATCCAGGACATACACGTGGTGTGTGACTTCCCGGATGTGTTCCCGGAAGAGTTGCCTGGCATGCCTCCTGACCGAAGTGTGGAGTTTGTCATAGAGCTACTTCCCGGTACCGCTCCAATTTCCAAGAAGCCCTACCGTATGCCGGTGGAAGAGTTGGCTCTGTTGAAAGAGCAAATTGATCAGCTGTTAGCAAGGATTCATCCAGCCTAGCAGTTCACCTTGGGGTTGTCCGGTACTCTTTGTCAAGAAGAGGGATTCTACCGTGCCTCGTCTAGTCTCTGACTATCGACCGTTGAATGCGGTGACAATCAAGAACAAGTATCCTATTCCTCGCATCAATGATCTGTTGGATCAGTTAGCTGGTGCAACGGTATTCTCCAAGATGGATCTGAGGTCAGGCTACCATCAGATAAAAATCAGAAAGGAGGATATTCCAAAGACGGCATTTGTTACTCGTTATGGCTCATATGAGTATACCGTCATGTCCTTTGGTCTCACAAATGCCCAGCTACTTTCATGAGGCTCATGAACTCCATCTTCATGGATTATCTTGACAAGTTTGTCGTCATTTACATGATGACATCTCATCTATTCCAAAACCAATGAAGAGCATGAGGAACATCTTCGTTTGGTTCTGACAAGACTTCGAGAACACCGCCTCTATGCCAAGTTCTCCAAGTGTGAGTTTTGGTTGGATAATCTTATCTTCCTTGGTCATGTGATATCCGCTAATGGTGTGGCTGTCATTCCTGACAAGATTCAGTCCATTTGGATTGGAAAACTCCAATGTCAGTCAAGGACATCCGTAGCTTTCTCGGATTGGCAGGTTATTACCGCCGATTCATCGAAGGTTTCTCCAAGATAGCCAAGGCCCTGACTGACCTTCTCAAGAAGGATAAAAAGTTTGTATGGTCGGCCGAAGCTGAAGAGAGTTTCAAAACACTGAAAGCCAAACTCACGTCCGCTCCTGTGCTTGTCCTGCCGGACACAAGCAAGGATTTCGTCGTCTTCTGTGACGCCTCTCTACAAGGCTTGGGCTGTGTGCTAATGCAAGATGGCCATGTGGTGGCATATGCTTCTCGCCAACTTAAGCCGCATGAGCTCAATTACCCACTCATGATCTAGAGCTTGCCGCGTGGTTATGCTTTGAAGCAATGGAGACCATACCTGTTTGGTAACCGTTGCGAGATCTTCTCGGATCACAAGAGTCTGAAGTACCTCTTCACCCAGCCGGATTTAAATCTCAGGCAAAGGCGTTGGTTGGAGTTAATCACGGACTACAATGTGAGTCTGAACTATCAACCCGGCAAAGCAAACGTCGTGGCTGACGCGCTAAGTCGGAAGTCCTATTGCAACAATCTGATGATTGAAAGGCCCAACCTGCTCTTCATGAAGAGTTTCCGTTTGAACTTAGAAATGGTTCCCTCCGGCTATCTAGCAAATCTGGAGATCAAATCTACTCTTGTAGACCAGATTAAGGATGCTCAAACTCGTGACAAGGGTATTCAAAAATCAAAGAGAACATTGCTAGCGGGAAGGCAAAATGTTTTTCTGTCAATGAATCCGGAGTTGTTTATTTTGGTGACCGCTTGGTAGTGCCAAAGAAACAAAATTGAGGGAGCTGATCCTCCAAGAAGCTCATGAATCTCCTCTCTCTATTCATCCCGGTAGTACCAAGATGTACCAAGACCTTCGACCACTATTCTGGTGGACTCGTATGAAACGAGAAATTGCCAAGTATGTTGCTGAATGCGACACCTGTCGACGGGTAAAGGCTGAACATCAAAGACCTGCCGGCACTCTTCGCCCTATTGCAGTCCCCGAGTGGAAATGGGATGAAATTGGTATGGACTTCATCACCGGGTTTCCCCGATCTCAAAAGGGCAACAATGCTATCTGGGTAATCATTGATCGTCTTTCCAAGGTTGCTCACTTCCTACCAGTCCGTGATGATATACGGGCAAGTCAACTTGCTGATTATATTTGGCTCGTATTGTTCCATTGCATGGGGTCCCTCTGAGGATCATATCGGACCGTGGAAGTATCTTTGTATCCAAGTTGGCAGAGTTTCCAAACTGCTATGGGGTCCCGTCTCAACTTCAGTACCGCCTACCATCCTCAAACTGATGGTCAGACCGAAAGAGTGAACCAAGTGTTGGAAGACATGCTTCGGGCATGTGTGATCTCTTTTGGCAAGGGTTGGGAAAAGTATCTCCCTTTCGCGGAGTTCTCCTACAACAATAGCTATCAAGCTAGTCTGGGCATGGCTCCATTCGAGGCTCTATATGGAAGAAAATGCCGTACTCCTCTGAATTGGTCCGAAACCGGAGAGAGAGCACTCTTTGGTCCTGATGATCAATGAAGCTGAGGAGAAGGTTCGAATCATAAGAGAGAATCTGAAGATTGCTCAGTCTAGGCAGAAGAGCTACTATGATAAGCATCATCAGGAAATTCACTATGAAATTGGTGATAAAGCTTATCTCCGTGTCTCTCCCCTTCGTGGCGTTCGCCGCTTCGGAATCAAAGGAAAATTGGCCCTCGCTATGTTGGTCCTTTCACCGTTCTAGAAAAGCGAGGAGATCTTTCTTATAAGTTGGAGTTACCGGTCAAATTCCCAAATGTACATGATGTGTTTCATGTCTCCCAACTTCGCCGGTGTTCAAGGATCCTATCCATGGGGTCAATCATGAAGAGCTAGATCTCAAGAAGATCTCACTTATCGCGAGCATCCTATCCGTGTCTTGGATGAAGCTGAAAGAAAGACCCGCAACAAGACTACCAATTCCTCAAAGTTCAATGGTCACATCATTCCGAGGAAGAAGCAACTTGGGAACGAGAGTCTAGTCTTCGTGAGGAGTATCCCGACTTCTTTTCGCACTCTTAGAATCTCGGGGCGAGATTCCTGTAAGGAGGGTAGAGTTGTAACAGCCCAAAGCTGAGAACCTAAAAACCGGTGTAAATTTTTCACTTTTGTTAATTGCATCATGGCATCCATGCATAAACATGGCTCTTCTGAGTTAATACAACCTTGATATCGAAATGATATGAAGTTGCTAAAACCAAATGCCAAAGTGCTTCAACAAAGTCCCCAAACAAAGAAGACACTCAAAGCTGCAAAACAAAAATACTTGGACATCCATATTGGTCAAGGGAGTTCTAAGAGTTCAAAATGTTATTTTGGACTTGCTCTAAATTTTTGCTAAAGGATTATAATTTGGGGAATTAGAAAATTGCCCGAATTGAAACCTATGAACAAAGTGGTACCAAACTATTTTATGTTGGAGCCCTAATTTTTTGTAGCTTCTACTCATATGGGGAGGCTCCCCAAATTTCCCAAAATTTTATAAAATGTTTTGGTGCCCTAATAAAATTCAGGAACTGAAAGAGGAAAAAACCCAGGGGCGGTACCACCGCTGGGTTAAGCGGTACTACCGCCCGGGAGCTGCCGCCACCGCTACCGCAGCCGCTACCGCCAGAATCGGCGTCCGACGCGCTTGACCGGTACCAACAAGTACCGCTGCCGGTACCGCCGCCGGTACCGCCAAGTGGGAAGAGCGAAACCAGACCGCACCAGCGGACCAGCGGTACACGCTGGGTTAAGCGGTAGTACCACCGCTGCGGGATTTTTCAGCACGGCTTCGGGCCGCCCCGCTCTCCCATGCCCCATCCCTTCACTTGCTCATCTTCCTCTCTCTCCTTTTTCCCCACGATCCAAACCGAGCCCGCCATGGCCGAGCTCGCCGCCGGAGATTGAGCTAGGCCGAGCAAATCGAAGACCATAGGAAGTTGCACCTCGACGTCCTCTACCATCTCACCGAAGGAATCAAGCCAAGGCGTTGTACATTGCCCGGATTCGCGTTCTTGTCCGGGACGTGCGCCGCACTCCAAGCAAGTCGACGACGACTCCGACTTCCCTTCCTTCGGCAAGCCTACCCACGAGTTTAGGGTGAGCATGCGAACCTTTCCATGTTTTTCCCTCGCTCCTCTTGCTCTCTAGCTCAAATCCATCGAGGCTCGCCGTTGCACGGCTTCGGCGTGTGCATCGGGTAATCCGAGTCCAACTCTATCGGATAATCCGACACACCGGATATTCCGGTTACTGTTTCCACCGAATAATCCGGCTGACCTGTTCTGACTTTAATACAAACCTGTTCTCCTCAATCTTGTAATCCGGTTACAAGTATGTTTAATCCCCCCCCCAAACCATGCATCTTCACATGTTCATGTCATTATATGCAAAGTTAACCATAGGGTTCATCTATTGTGATCAACAAGTAAAGTTGAAGCATTACTTAATTCCCCGGTATATTCGAGATGTGCCCCTTTTCGCATCCGAACTCCGTTTAAGTTGACTAGCTTGATTCATCCTTTTCTGGAGGATTTAAAATGTCATGCCATCATGTGTTTGCGCATTGCATTTGTTAATAAATGTGAGGTGTTTGATTGTTGTCTCCCGTGCGTTATGTTTCGATAGGTCAAGCAGACGGGGTTCCCCCGCAATACCCCGACGATCCCTACTACCAGCACCCTGATCAAGGCAAGCGTAACCCCCCCCCCCTCTGAGCATGTCTTATCCTATATTTCCGCAAATATTTTCTCCACTATAATATTGCATGCGGTTCCAAATGTCAATTTTATTGGATTGGAGTATCCTATAGTTGCATTAAGATTCCGATGCCAATACCTGTTTTCCCTCCTAATATCCATAGGGTTGTATTGTTGGCCGAGATAATTACTATGTTATGTTGATGCTTAGCCATGCTTGGATGCTTAGCTGTACGATGGATGGTTTGTGGTGGAAACAGGTGTTGAGATAAATGGTTGATGGTGGAGAATTGTGGTGACAGGTAATAAGATGCTAAAGGTGGGGATGAGAGGCCACGATGGTTGTGTGTTTTGTCTCGTTCTCGCCGCCTAGGTGCGAGTGCTGTACCTCCTGAACCAAGACTGAGCGTGCAACCATGCGTGAGGCCTATGCATCGCAGTGCAGGAACCCTCATAGACTAAATAACTCGAGCGGGGCTAGCCAGGGTCCTCTAGTTCGGGCTTCCATTTGCGCGTGCGTGATGATGGTGGTATGAACTGGGATGAGGATGGTGGTGTTAGGAAAATGAGTGGTTGTGGGGCGGGGTGTGATCCTGGCAGTCCTACCGCCACTGATGATCCTGGAAAGTCCTTAACGAGGGAGAAGTCGACACCGCTCCCACCTAGCCGGCTCTCCAAGGAAGAGAGCTAAAAGCTAGGTAATGGGCCGGACGGTACGCGTGGCAAACATTGTACACCCCTGCAGGGTTAAATCTTTTCGAAAAGCCGTGTCCACGGTTAAGGACAACTTGGGAATGGACGATGATCATAGAATAACTTTAACGGAATGATTAAAAACTGGGTACTAGAGGTACCACTCAAGACTGTAAGGTGAGCTTCCTCGAGGGTGATTCGGGGAGGTGCCTTTGATGAACAGGTACAATGGTTGGTGATGGTTGATGTTGAGAAAGGTGATGAAAGAAAGAGTACTTCTTACCTCTTTTGAAAATACTCTGTTTAGTCGCTGCCTTTGAGTTATGTTTTCATAAATAAAATCAGCTTTATGCAAAACAGCCATATAACTTTGAAAGCCTCATCGAGCTAAAGCTCTATATATAATCTTGCGAGTTCGTCGAACTCAATGTCGTTTGTTTTGTTTTAGAGGAGGACTTCACCGACCTCGAAGGTGGGTTCTTTGTGGACGTCGATGAGTAGTCTGGGGTTCCCAGGTGGCAGCTTGGGACATCGCGGAACAGCTGGCGCTGTGATGTTTATCTGTAGGCCTCTTAGGCCATATTTGGATCTTGTTGTTTAGAACAACCTAATTTGCTTCCGCTTGATGTAATGTTGTGTCTGTGACCTCTGAATGTCATTTGCTATCTTTCTCTATGATAAGAGTTGAAATATAATGCTTTGTGTCGTAGAGTCTGTGATGTGCCAGTTGTTCCACAAGTCTTGATCTCTCTATTATGCAGTGAGGGTTGTGCCTGTGTTAAGGCATCAATCGGGGTGTTGTGTTGCCGATGATCCATTCCGAGCAACACCTGCCAAAGGTTTTGGCTGGGGATTGGTAAACCTGTAACCTCCAGTTGTATCGCTTAACCGGTGACACACAGCATCATTGTATGACAGTCGGGTCGGGGCGCCACACTGCTACATTACATCAAACCTTACTCTTGGGGTCTCCCAACGAAAGCGTGCTTTACGCGCATCAAGCAAGTTTTCTAGCGCTGTTGCCGGGGAGATAGAAGATTTCTGCAAGGGGAGACTCTCGCTTCCAATCGCTTTAGTTTGTTATTGTCTTGCTTAGTTTATTTTTATCTTTTCATGTTTGCTTTATTTATAAAAAACACAAAAAATTAGTTTCCTGCGTCCAGTTTATTTCAATTTGTTATTATGTCTACTTGTTTACTTGCTATCAATGTCTTATCTCTCTGAAACAAAATCTTATTTGCTAAGTGGGTTCACGGAGGAACAACAGAATTATTATAAGGAATACCGCTTGTCTGAAAAAGGGAAATATTTATGGGAACAAATAAGTAGATTGATTTTTTTGCTAAAAACTTGTGCTTTACTTATGATGAAACCTACTGATTTAATGAATCTTTATGTGGTAGAAGGCATAAACACCTCCCTTTCCAATGTGATTATAATGACAATGAAACCTTGGCTGCTTATGCTAAAGGAAATTATGACTTTGGTAATCTTGAACAAATTGAAGAATTTTTTGTTTTTAAGGGTGCCAATGAAATTGCTTGTTATATTCAAGATGATGATGCTCCTTGTAGAACTAAGAATTATGCTATACTTGGTTATTGCCTTGAATATTATAATGATAATCCTTATATCACTGGATATCTTGGGAAAACTTATTCTGCAGAACAACTTGCTACCTTTCAGGAACCTTTGGGAGAAGAAACTGTTGAAACTGAAAGCTCATTGGATGACAAAGAGGAAGAGAGTGATGAACGAAGGGAGGATCTACCTCCTAAAGATAGTAACTCTTTAACTCTTGCATTATTTGATTGCCCTCCATGTATACCTAAGGAGGAAGAGTGCCATATTGTTGAATGTCATGATTCTATTAAAATATCTCCTTTTGATAAATCTGAAGTAAACAACACCTTGACTCAAGAGGAAGAGGAAATTGCAGAAAGTAAAATGGTGCTCACTAATCTTATATATGATACTTCTCTTGATGATGGTCCTATGTTGTTTAATTATATTGATTATACTACTATTGTCAAAAGTGGGTTTGATAACCCCATTGTTCTTTAGCTTAATAAAAATTATGTGTTTGTAGATCATGAAAAACATGCTTTCTGTGATAGTTATATTGTTGAGTTTGTTCATGATGCTACTGAAAGTTATTATGAGAGA
This sequence comes from Poa pratensis, assembly GCA_947311845.1. Taxonomy (NCBI): domain Eukaryota; kingdom Viridiplantae; phylum Streptophyta; class Magnoliopsida; order Poales; family Poaceae; genus Poa; species Poa pratensis. The sequence goes on from CAMZMU010000035.1 coordinate 59,190,025, forward strand.
GGGAAATATGGTTGTAAAAGTTTTCAAGCCACTAAAACACCTCTCTTTATGTTGAAAGTTTTGAAGCTGTACTTGTCCCATCTTTCTATGCTAGTTGCTTTATACTTCAATAATTTATTCTGTTACAAGTCTCCTTTGCATAGGAAGTGGGTTAGACTTAAATGTGTTTGATATTTTCCTCTTGATGCTCTCTTTGGTTTTCAACTCTTATTTTTATGAGAACATCATTAAAAATCTTCTAGCCTAGCTAAAAGGCATTAAAGAAAGCGCTTTTGGGAGGCAAACCATTATCTTTTGTTTTTAGCTTTAGTCAAGGCTTTGTGTACTTCTTTAGAAATGCCTTTGTATCTTTATTTTCATACATTGTTGTGCAAAGTAAAGTCCCTAATATAAATATGATGCTAGATTTGGATTTCTGCGCAGGGACAGATTTCTGCTGTTCACCGTTTATTTTATGTAAAATCACAGAAAAATTGAAAAAATCTGAACAATTTTGTGCGTAATACTGAGATATGTATGCATCTTTCGTTAGTTCAAAGTTTTCTGATCTGAGCAACGTAAGTGCCTCGAAAAAATTCGTCTTTAGGGACTGTTCTGTTTTAGGCAGATTTTGTCTTTTATTTTGCATTCTCCCTTTTACAAGTGTTGAGTGGAATTCTTTTTTGGGTGGAAGAGTTTCACATAACATCGGTGGCTGTAGCTAATGTTTAAACTAAAAGTTAAATTTTATTAGGTAGAACATGTGGGTTTTTGATTATGCACTAACCCTCTAATGAGAATTACTTTGAGTTTGGTGTGGCGGAAGTTTTTGATTTCAGCACCAACAGTGTGTAAGAAAGGTCTACCAAAAATGATAGGACAAAATGAATCTTGAGGACAACCAAGCACAATAAAATCATCAGGATATTTTATTTTGCCAACCAATACTTCAACATCACTAACGATTCCAAATGGACTAATATAATCTTTATTAGCAAGTTGAATTGTCATACTTGTCTCTTCCATAATAATAGGATCAATATCAGGCTTGATTTCAAGATACAGAGAGTATGGAATGACACTAATACTTGATCCAATATCACATAGACCATGATAACTTGAAGTCCCAATAGAGCATGATATAACAGGTTTCCCTGCCTTGGCCGAATTACCTTTGATGACTTTAGTAGCATCTTCACATAAATAAACATCAACAGGGTCTTCTTCATTAAGTTGCTTGATAACAGAAATTTGAGTGTTGACTTCCACCTGTTCATAAGGCTGAGAACATCTTCTATTACTTTCCTTAGTAACATCAATAAGCAAGTTCTCCTTAATTTTGCTTGGATATGGAGGCGCTTCAACATACTCCTCAATGGTTACATATGACACCGGTTCAGCCTGTTTAATAACTTTAGGAACAACAATAGATTGTTTAACAGGTTCAAGATAAACTTCATAACCACTTTTAGGAACACACATATGTTTAGCAAAACCTTTAGCTATCTCAATTGTAACATAAGGATCAAGACAAAAAGTATCACTCAGATTTTTAAACAAAATAGAAGTAGATAAATTCTCTACACATGAATATTCATAATCAAAATAAGTCTCGTTACCTTTATCGAGATCCCAATGACTAGTGTTTTCAGAAATAGTCTCCAATAGATTCCATGCTTCTTCTTCAGTATTATTAGTGAAACTTCCACCAGATGAATTATCCAGAATTTCCTTGTGCTTCATAGGTAGCCTCACATAAACGTTTATCAATATAAGTTTCCTTGTAAGATCATGACAAGGATTCTTGCGAAGGAATTCCTTTAACCTCCCCCAAGCTTGAGTAATACTCTCTCCCAGATGTGGCCAAAAGTTGAATATATAGCAGCGGTTATCATAAGCTTCTTTAGGAGTAAAATATTTAAGAAAGAAAACCTTCCTCAAGATACTCCATTCATTCTTGACTTCTTCATCCAAAGACCTGTACCAATCACGAGCATTACCAGATAAAGACAAATATAATAACTTCCTTTTTACCTGATCTTCAGAAATACCAGGAAGTTTAAATAAGCCACATATGTCTTCGATTCTCTCCATGTGTTCACGTGAAGACTTAGTTCCATCCCCTGCAAATGGATCTTTCATAACTCTTTTAACATGACCAATGGGAATTTTATATCCCACTTTAGGTATCTCAGGCACAGTAGTTTCAACCACTTTAGTAGTAGTGGCATAAGCACTTTCATATAGGGCAATGTGCAGCGAAGAACGATTCATAAATGCCATAGTATCAATGACATAAAACAGCAAATAAAATTCAGCTTTCAAGTTTCCTTACCAAACTTCTTACCAATAGCGCAACGCTCCCCGGCAACGGCGCCAGAAAAGTATCTTGATGACTCCCAAGTGTAGGAGATCAATTGTAGTACCTTTCAATTAGAAAAGGTTGTCGAACCCATGAGGAGCTGAAGGTATTGGTTAGCAAGATTGAAAAATAAAACAATAAAAGATGCAGGTGTTTTTGGTATTTTTGGTTGTATAGTTGCAATGCAGGAAATAAATAGTAGCAAGTGAAAGCTCTCAATGAGAGAAAGCCCAATCCTCTTATGTGGCAAGAGGACAAGCTCAAGTGATGTGTAACTTATATGTGGAAAACGTTCCCGAGGGCGGCATGGATATTGCTAGGCATAGAGATTTATTAAACAACATGTTGAATATCTTGTCAAGTTTTAATCTTCTTTGGACGGAGCCATAATTCGGTATAGCTAAATAAATAGACTACAGCCCCTTATGATGGATCATGTGGCCAAGTAAATGACTGCACAAGAATTATTAAGACATAATGTCCCACCATAGCATTACACTCTAAGGTCCCCGATACTAATACCCTCATAATATAACTTCACGACTCTGTCTCAGGTTTACTTGTTGACGTGGGATCAACACGGCAAGTCCCAGGGTCGAGTATCCCTGGTTTCATATAGAGGAAGAAGTTGGCGCGCTGGTAGTTCCGTCGGTTGACAAGCAAAGATTTACCCAAGTTCGGCCCCTCATGGTGAGGTAAAGACCTACATCCTGTTTGTCTGATCTGTATAGATGTATGATGGTTACATGGTGGCCGCAAGGGCGATGATGTGAGACGTGGTCTTGCTATGCTATGTATGGCGGTGTATCTCGTATGGATCTGTCTATGGGGGTGCCCCTGCCTGGCTTTATAAAGGGAGCCAGGTAGGGTTTACAAAGAGTCCTCGTAGAGTACATCTTGGAGTCCATTCCTTGTATTGCAAGTCGTGGCTTGTTGGGCTTCATGGGCCACTAAGTGCTGGGCCACATCGGGTACGCCAACGGTGGGGTGCCCAGAGGGTATGCCCAGGTCAGGATCCCTCGAGTGTCTGCTCGATACGAAGAATCGGGCAGAGACTCAAAGCAGCATGTCGTGTAGGCATAGTCGATGCGTCGGGTAAGTACTCTTTCCTCCTGGGCACGCCGTCTTGTTCCTGAAAAGGATAGTTAAAGAAATTCGACTCCGACCGTTGAGGGCTTACAGAGGATGCTTTAGTCGGTAATGTTTCGACTGAATCTATCGGGAGCGTGAACAGTGCTCCCGATGGGAGGCGCCCCCGAGATTAAGCTGAATTGCTTGTAATTGAGGTTAATCTCAAAAAACCCCTCTCAGTCGAAAGAAATTTCTGAAACCCTCCCGATGGGAGTAACTTAAGGAATCACTGATAAAACAGAGTCCTTTTTTCAGCCTGTGGGCTTACTATATATTGCAGTTTTCAACCTGATGGTTTACTTGTGGACCTCGAATGAGTTTCGAGTGTTCGCTCAGCCTGACGGCCTACTTGTGGAACTCGAATGAGATTCGAGTGCTCATTCAGCCTGACGGCCTACTTGGTGGACTCGACAAACATATCGAGTATTTGCTCAGCCGAACGGCCTACTGTGTTGCTGCTCAATGCTGACGTCATGGCTGACGCTGTTTTTTCTTCATTGCCACCGATGGGACGTGACAATGTGGTCCCGCTGTCAGTGTTGACCTGCAGCGACATTCAAGTGTGACCTAGGGTTTTTGTCTTTGAACCTGTATGGCGCAGCCCCCGAGCATTCGAGTGCGGCCTAGGATTTGATTTGTGAACCTGTATGGCACAGCCTCCGAGCATTCGAGTGCGGCCTAGGATTTGATTTGTGAACCTATATGGCGCAGCCCCCGAGCATTCGAGTGCAGCCTAGGATTTGATTTGTGAACCTGTATGGCGCAGCCCCCGAGTGTTCGAGTGCGGCCTAGGTTTTTTGGGTGAACTTGTACGGCGCACCCCCGAGCGTTCGAGTGCGACTTAAGTTTTTCTTTGTGAACCTTTACGGCGCAGCCCCCGAGTGTTCGAGTGCGGCCTAGGATTTTTGATTAACTTATGCAGCGCAGCCCCGAGTGTTCGAGTGCGGCCTAAGTTTTTCTTGTTGGACCTGTAAGGTGCAACCCCCGAGTGTTCGAGTGTGTCCTAGGTTTTTTGGTTGAACTTGTACGGCGCAGCCCCCGAGCGTTCGAGTGCGGCCTAAGTTTTTCTTTGTGAACCTGTACGGCGCAGCCCCCGAGTGTTCGAGTGTGGCCTAGGATTTTTTATGAACTTGTGCGGCGCAGCCCCGAGTGTTCGAGTGCGGCCTAAGTTTTTCTTGTTGGACCTGTATGGCTCAGCCCCCGAGTGTTCGAGTGTGGCCTAGGTTTTTGTTTGTGGCCTGTGCCGCGCAGCACCCGAGAGAGCATCAGGTGTGGCCAAGGCGAATTTGTTTGTGGCCTGTGTGGCGCAGCACCCGGGAGAGCATCAGGTGTGGCCAAGGCGAATTTGTTTGTGGCCTGTGCGGCGCAGCACCCGGGAGAGCATCAGGTGTGGCCAAGGCGAATTTGTTTATGGCCTGTGCGGCGCAGCACTCGGTAGTGCATCAGGTGCGGCCAAGGCGAATTTGTTACAGCCTGTGCGGCGCAGCCCCCGAGCATCGGGTGCGGCCAAGGCAAGATTATTGCGGCCTGTGCGGCACAACCCCCGAGCATCGGGTGCGGCCAAGGCAAGATTGTTTCAACGCGGAGGACCGGAGTCGACGCGGCAGAGTTGTGCTGTAGAGGCAGTCGACGCGGCGGACCGGAGTCGACGCGGCAGAGTTGTCAATGCGGCGGACCGGAGTCGACGCGGCGGAGTTGTGCCGTAGAGGCAGTCGACGCGGCGGACCGGACTCGACGCGGCGGAGTTGTGCCGTAAAGGTAGTCGATGCGGCGGACCGGAGTCGACGCAGCGGAGTACTGGATGTGACCAAAGCAAGTTAGAATTGAAGAAATTAGCTATGAAAATGACTTATCTGTTCATGAGCAACAGAAATTTGTAGACTGTCGAGGTTGACTCGTAAAAGTGGTTGTAGAAGTTGTCGAGTCTTGGATGCCGATCTTGGTGAGTTGTGGATGTCGTAGTGGACGGAGTCGATGCCGTGAAGTGCGACGGAGGGAGTCGAAGTGGCGAGCCGGAGTCGACGCGGCGCGGGCAACGCTCAGCCCCCGAGTCCCTTATCAGGCCGGCGAAGGGGAGTCGACGGTGCTGGGTCGATGAAGGCACTCGAGTCACGTGTCGAGTGCAGCGATGAACTTGTCGTTTATGAAGCGCCAGCCCCCGAGTGTCGGAGGCAGAGTCGATGAAGGCGAGGCCGCCAGCCCCTGAGTGTCAGAGGCAGAGTCGATGAAGACGAAGCCGCAAGCCCCGAGCGTCGGAGGCGGAGTCGATGAAGGCGAGGCCGCCAGCCCCCGAGCGTCGGAGGCGGAGCCAGTGAAGGCGAGACCGCCAGCCCCCGAGTGTCGGAGGAGGAGCCGATGAAGGCGAGGCCGCAGCCCCCGAGTGTTCGAGGCGGACTCGATGAAGGCACCCGAGTCGCCTATCGAGTGCAACGATGAACTTGTTGTTGTTTGTTGTTGATGATGAAGCGCCAGCCCTTGAGCGTTTGCGGTGCCCAGGGAGCGGGCTTCCTGTGTTGGTACTGTCTACGTTAATCGCAAGGAGTCGGAGTTGGCCGAGGCGGAGTCGAAGGCTGTCGGGTACGCTCAGTCGAAACTGGTGTGCCTTTCCGCCAGCGCTGATGACCGTGTCGAAGCGATGTCATTGACCCTGACATGCATGCGATTAGTACTGCAGCCGTGAAATCCATGGATGTGGTGGTATAGCTGCTTCTTGTGATTGATCATTGGGATCGTCGGCTCGTCAGCTTCCTGGCGAGTGCCACTCGCGTGCAGCGGTAGCGATCCAGCCGCGCCAGCCGAAGAGATTGCATTGTGCGTATAGGGTAGCAGCTTCTACAGTATGCTCATTGCCTCTTAATGTGAGCGAAAGATTAGTACATGAATTGAATTAATATAAACATAGAGAGATTGACGAGAGGGTTGAAAGGAAAAGGCCGTCAATCCACGGATGTGTGCATGCTGTTTGCCGTGGTTGTCGACCATGATCGTGATGCAACTGAAGTCCGGCTTGCGGCCGGGTTGTTTCCGCGGCTGACTTAATTCGAGTCAACAACACACACGAGTCGACGATGGTCGTATTGTTGACGAAGCTGGCGGCGACGCAGTGGAGCGGAGCCGGTGTAGAGGCACGTATGAGCTGCTTGTAGAGAAGCTAATCAACTCGCCTCCCGGTTGACTGCTGACTCGACTGAAGTGCGTAGTACTAGTGCAATCCAATCTGCGTACGTGGATTGGCTCCTCCAACGATGGGTAAAAACAACATGTATGCATGGATTAGGATAAAGATAATAATCAATTGGATGAGTAATTAATGAGAGAGTAGATTGAATTAGCGTGGATGCATAAGCTGGTTGCTTTTCTTCGGGGACTTGCTTGATCTGGTGACTTGATCGGAGACGCCAGCCCGATCGCTACCGACTGTAGAGTGCGTTGCTGCTGCTCCTTGGGACTTGATCCAGAGACGTGTTTCTAGGTTCATGACGAACTCGGCGAGTTGGTTGATCAGAAGGACGCACTCGTCAGGTACGCGTACGAGATCGATCACCCGCGCGTGCATGGCGTGGTTGGTGGAGATCCGATGGCGATGAGGATCCGATCAGACACGAGGGCGATGGTGACATAGAGCCCTTCGCTCTGATCTGATACGCGAGTCGTCGTTGCTGTTGACGTACTCGAACATGTCGAAGTAGCTAGATGAGTCGGCCAGACGCGATCTTGCCGCAGTTGTCGATGGAGATTGGAGCCGCCGAAACGTTGAATCCAGCGCGCGTTCTTCCCACAGACGGCACCAATTGACGTGCGATCACCACGGCAAGTTCTAGGGTCGAGTACCCCAGGTTTCGTATAGAGGAAGAAGTTGGCGCGCTGGTAGTTCCGTCGGCTGACAAGCAAGGATTTACCCAGTTTCGGCCCCTCATGGTGAGGTAAAGACCTACATCCTGCTTGTCTGATCTGTATAGATGTATGATGGCTACATGGTGGCCGCAAGGGCGATGATGTGAGACGTGGTCTCGCTATGCTATGTATGACGGTGTATCTCGTATGGATCTGTCTATGGGGGTGCCCCTGCCTGGCTTTATAAAGGGAGTCAGGTAGGGTTTACAAAGAGTCCTCGTAGACTACATCTTGGAGTCCTTTCCTTGTATTGCAAGTCGTGGCTTGTTGGGCTTCATGGGCCACTAAGTGCTGGGCCGCATCGGGTACGCCAACGGTGGGGTGCCCGGAGGGTATGCCCACGTCACTTGTCCTCCCAAGTCTTCCTCAATTCATTATACTAGGGTGTTCTCCTATGAGCCCACATAGCCCACATAGGTAAAGTGTTGTGCAGTCGACGTTCGCACAACACCATCATAGAATCACATAAAAAATAAACTCTTGACAAAATACAAACACATGTTATATATAAATCATTGCCAATTCATCCTATGCCCTCAGGAACATGCGGGAACTAGTCACAACGTGCAAACATGATGATATTCATTGGCATAAGTGGTACAACACAATTTGAAAATATAACTTCACCCACAAATAATGACAAGTACTCAATCACAAACATGAATAGTAGCACAAGACAAGTATCTAGGGTATAACAACTCTCAAACTACGAGGAGAACGGAGTGGATCACGGTGATGATGTTGGAGATGGTGCTGGTCTTGATGGGGATGATGATGTAGAGGCCTCCTCCCACGCCAAGGAGGAGAGGTGATGACGATGACGATGATTTCCCCCTTCTCCGGAGCTCCGGAGCAGCAGAATCTGATCCCCCTCGGAGGGAATCAGGATTTTCACCGCCGTCGCGGCCTCTGATGGTTTTGGGAAAATTAGGGCGTAGGTTTTCGGGCGAGACGAAGGCGTTGCTAAAAAGCCCCAGGCGAGGAGGTGCCCGAGGCCACTTTTGGTGGCCCCCACGCGGCCAGGTACATGGGCCGCGTGGGCCCCCCTCTTTTGGCCCTTGTGGCTCTCCTCTCTTCGGTCTTCTTTACATTGCCTTCCTTCCGATGAAAAACCTCCGTGGTATTTTTCCTTTTATTATTTAGGTTCCTGAAACTCCTGAAACAATAAAAACAAGAAAATGAGGTTTTCTGCCTCCCAGGAATTAAATACAAAAAATAGGGACTTTGTATGAAAGTCCCCTAAATCATCTAAAACATGTAAAAACAATGATATAACAGTGCAAATAACATTCTAATATGCTACTAAAGGTTGCATAAATGATAATATAAAATGCACGTATCACCAGTCCCAATTAATTACACCTTTAACCAAAAAATTCTCTTCACATTTTTGCCCTGATCAAATCAGTCAAAGCAATGACAAACAGTGAAATACCTGCATGTGTAAACAAAACAGAAAAGAGGGATGAAAAATATCATCAATCTCATTTCTCACTTTCATAAATTCTTCGCTTTCATGTTCCTCCATAAATTCCTGCAAGGGATTAGTAGGAGCAAGAGCTATAGAAGCAAGTTGTGCAACTCTAGCATCCTCATTAGGCAATTTGGTTTCATAAGGATTTTTAGCAAATTTGGATAAATTAAACTCATAAGATTCTCCATAAAATTTAGTAAAAATCTTTTCTTTCTTACAATCTATAACAGCTCCACAAGTATTTAAAAACGGTCTACTAAAAATAATAGGACAAGTTTTACTAGCTTCAGCCCCAAGTACTAGAAAATCAGCAGGATATTTAGTTTTACCGCATAAAACCTCAACGTCTCTCACAATACCAACGGGATAGATAGTTTCTCTATTAGCAAGCTGAATAACAACATAAATATCCTCAAGTTCATAGGGACTAATTTCATGCATAATTTCTTTATAAAGTTCAAAAGGAATAGTACTGGAACTTGCACCAATATCACATAAACCATAATAACAATGATCTCCTATCCTAACTGAGAGCACAGGAACATGATACGTCTCAAACGTATCTATAATTTATCATGTTCCTTGTTGATATTATGCCAATTGCTATATGTTTTATATACACTTCATAGCATTTTTATGCATTTTCTGGGACTAACCTATTAACAAGATGCCACAGTGTCAGTTCTTGTTTTCTGCTGTTTTTGTATTTCAGAAAAATTGTTCTGGAAATATTTTCGGGATTGGACGAAACAAAGGCAGAAGTCCCTATTTTTCCATCACGTACACGGAGTCCAGAGAGGAGAAGCAGGAGGGCCGTGGGCCGCCCACGCCAGGGCACGGCGCGGCCCCCCCTCTCTGTCGCGCCGTGGGGTGGCGTGGGGCCCACATGCGCCTCCAACCGCCTACCTTTCGCCTATTTATTCACTTCCACGGGATAACCCTAGATACCCGAGCCTCCATTCACAAAAAGTTCCAGAGACGCCGCCGTCGTCAACCCTAGCTCGGGGGAGGGGGTTCAGAAGCTCTTCCTGGCACAATGCCGGAGAGGGGAATCATCACCGGAGGGCTCTACATCATCATGCCTGCCTCCGGAGTGATGCGTGAGTAATTCATCCTTGAACCACGGGTCCATGGCAGTAGCTAGTTGGTAGTCTCTCCACTTTGTGCTATCATGTTTAGATCTGGTGAGCTGCATATCATGATCAAGATCATATTATTGTAATGCTACATGTTGTGTTTGCTAGGATCCGATGAATATTGAATACTATGTCAAGTTGATTATAAATCTATGTTATATGTTATTTATGATCTTGCATGCTCTCCGTTACTAGTAGATACTTTGGCCAAGTAGATGCTTGTAACTCCAAGATGGAGTATTCATGCTAGATAGTGGGTTCAGTGTCCATTGGATCTTGGGGAGTGACAACAACCTCTAAGGTTGTTGATGTGTTGTTGCCACTAGGGATAACCTAACAATACTTTGTCTAAGAATAATTGTGTTGTTTACATTATGCACTTTACTTAATGCAATAATCTGTTGCTTGCAACTTAATACCAACGGAGAACTCGGATGACTACCTGGAGGTGGATTATTAGTCACATATGTTATTGGATAACGGTCTATGTATCTTGCTGTATTGCCCGCATGAATATCATAGTAGTCATCATGTCATATATATACATTGTTATGCGCTCAATATTTTGTCAATTATCCACCTGTAATTTGTTTACCTAACATGTTAGTTATCTTTTATGGAGAGACACCACTAGTGAACTGTGGACCCCGGTCCATTCTTTTACATCTGATAAATACAACCTACTGCAATCATTGTTACTTTTCATTCTCTGTAATTAATCATCATTTTCCACACCATACGTTTAACCTTTGTTTTCAACAAGTTGGAACAAAGTATTTTGATTGTGTTGTGTGCAGATTCCACGTTAGGTGTTGGTTTCCCTGGTGTTGCGCCGCATTACATTCCTTCACCGACGACCTTCAGAAAGTGCATTCACTCCTACTGGATTGATAACCTTCGTTTCGTACTGAGGGAGAACTTGCTGCTACATTACATCAAACCTTACTCTTGGGGTCTCCCAACGAACGCGTGCTTTATGCGCATCAGAACACTTGCCTTCCTAGATCTACTAGGATGAGAAACAATATTAGAAGCATCCTCACAAAAGATAATATGTTCGCCTTCTACATCTTCAGTGACTAGATCCTTAACTATTGCTACTGCAGGTTCAACAATTATTTGTTCATCAGGTTTCTTAGCTCTCTTTTCACTTTTATTAACCACACTTGCTATTATAGAATGTTTTTTCACTTTAACAGGGAAAGGTATTTTCTCAATATAGGGTTCCGGCAAAATGCGGTCAACAGTATGAAGTTCAACATTTTTAGCAACAGCCAAATTAGCATTATCTTTATAAGGTTCATGATACTTACTCAAATCCTTTTTAGGGACATCAAGATAAGAGGCAAAAGCTTTGTAATAATTTTCAACAACTTGAGAATCAAAGCCATACATATTATAAAGATTACGAAAATTATCAGTATCCATAAACTTTTTAATGCATTCATAATCATATTTTATACCTGATTCTCTACCTTTGTTTTTCTCCCATCCTTCTGTATTATCCTGGATCCGATCAAGAAGATCCCATTTAACTTCTTCTTTGTTTCGTGTAAATGATCCAGAACAAGCAGTATCCAACAAAGTTTTATCCTGAAGAGAAAGTCTTAGATAGAAGTTATCAATAACAACATTAGCAGGAAGCTCATGAATGGGGCATTTGAGCATTAGTGACTTCAATCTCCCCCACGCTTGGGCAATACTCTCTCCATCATGAGGCAAAAAATTATATATATGATTTCGATCTTGATGAATTTCACTTGGAGGATAAAATTTAGAATAAAAGAGAGGTACAGTTTCCTCCCAGCCAATAAAACGACCATTCTTCCGCAGCTTATACCATTTCGCAGCTCTGCCCATTAATGATATAGAGAATAATTTCCTCTTAACTTCTTCCACTGAAATACCTGCACACTTAAACAACTCGCATAGTTCATGTATAAACAACAAATGATCTCCGGGATGGACAGTTCCATCTCCTGCATAGCGGTTATTTGTAACACGTTCAATAATTTTTATAGGTATTTTAAATGGAAGTACTTGAGCATGTTGCACCTAATATACTACCTTAGCAGTGGTATTAGTGCTTGCAAATAGGAATTCAAATGGAGATCTCTCCGTGATAAAATATACCAGCAGGCAGAAATAAAAACAGTACATACAGTAAAAGTTTCCCTTACCAATTCTACTTACCAATAGCGCTTCACTCCCCGGCAACGGCACCAGAAAATAGTCTTGATGACCCACAAGTATAGGGGGGGGGGGGGGTGTATCGTAGTACTTTCGATAAATAAGAGTGTCGAACCCAACGAGGAGCAGAAAGTGTTGCCAAGTAGTTTTGATCAAGGATTCACTGTAAATACTAGCAGACAAGTTTTTAGGGGTTTTTGATATTGTAGATAAATAAAATACGATTAAATAAAAGACTGTAATAATAATTGCAGTAGGTGGCCCAATCCTTTTTAGCACAAAGGACATGTCGGTTTGTTTACTTATGATGGCAAAATGTTCTCGAGGACACACGAGAATTTTGTCAAGTGTTTTCGCTTCATTTAGTTGATTAATCTTTATTATTTTGATAAGTGTTGTGTGTGAACCTATGCTAATGCACTGCCCTAACTTGGACTAATACATACTTGTGATTAAACCCCTTACAAGCATCCGCATAACAAGAAAGTAATTAAGATAAATCTAACCACAGCCATAAACTCTGAGATCTTACAATCCCTCATGCATCGGTATACTAACGGCGGTTTAGATTTCTGTCACTCCGGCAACCCCTCAATTAGGAACCAAATACACAATGCATTCCCCTAGGCCCATAAAGGTGAAGTGTCATGTAGTCGACGTTCACATGACACCACTAGAAGAATAATACCATAACCTAAATATCAAACCATTAAATATTACTCAACATAACTTCATTACTAACATCAAGACTTCTCCCATGTCCTCAAGAACTTAACGAACTACTCACAAGACATCATATGGATCATGATTAGAGGTGATATAATGATGGATAACAATCTGAACATATACTTTAATTCACCGATAGAACTCAATAGCATCAATCACAAGGAGTAATCGACACCGGAAAAGTTTCCCCTATGAACTACGCAAAGTATAACCCTAAATGTTATAGCGGAACGAGGTGGAGTGGTGGAGATGAGGGTGTCGGCGGTGGAGATGATGGTGATGATGAGGGTCCAGTAATGCGGCGCGACGGACAAAAAACGGACCACGCTCTGTTTGCGTCACCCATTGGGCCGCGTTCCGTCATCTGGCTTATGTTCTTCATGTAGCATTCAGATCGAATGACTCTATGAAATTACGTCGATACAAGTTCCCCGCTGGAGTCATCCTTTTCGGTAGGCGCGCGGGTGGCGGAGCGAGCGCGTAGGCTCCTGGTCCCGTGGCGCCTCGGGTCGGTCGAGCAGGATGCACGATGGCTTGCGGGTTGCGGCACACATCCGGCTGTGCAGTGACGAACGTAGCAAGGCGGAGGGCACGGAGTTGGTGGTCAACTCGCGCGCGCGGCGGTACGTACGGCGCGGCGCGGCGCGGGAGGAGCCTTGATCCCGCGGTCCCGGCACGGCACGGCATCTACGTCCGCACCGGGGCGTGCGCGCCGTGACTGTGAGGACGAGCGCAAGGCCCACGGCTCTACCACAAATTTCGGTTTCTCCTGGGTACAACGCGGACAAGTGAGACAATCGTGGTCGGTCGCCACTGCTCAGAACGCGACGACGCACACCAAGACTGACAAGCGCTGACACTCGTCAGGGCACCTTCACCAACAATGCTACCTACAGTACTCATCAGGTCACTTTGACCTATCGGTTTCCAAACTTCTTCGTGCTGACTCTGGTCTCTGGAGTGTAGACCCGGAAACTTGCTTGAGCACCTCTCTTCTCCTGGACCTCCCGTGCTCTATACATCCTTGATCCTTCCTTCACCACAACCAGCCTACCTACAACGAAGCTCACCGTCGCATGTGCTAACACATCACTCTTGCTCAGCTCCTGCATCGCCCGCGCGCGCAGATCCATCCCCGGCCGGACAAGCAGCTTTGCCTTTGCGTCGCAACCACTCTGAATCCGTCCATCCATTCACATGCGCATGGGTTCGCCATTAGCCAAAGCACCAAAGCTAAAGGCCAAGACAAAAGACACAACCTATTGCTTGGATCATCTTTCTTTTATCCCTCTTCATCTTTGAAGCTTTCCCTCTTGTACGTACGCTGTACAGTACAGGCATCCCATCGGCCAGCAGCTTCACGTACCCAGGTTAGGTACGCGCGCGGGGTGCCAACGGAGAAAAGGTAGCCAGCGGTGACTAAAACTGAATCGGGAAAAGAGAGCGATCGATCGATCCGTCGATCAGCCGGCGTGATGGCGTCCATGTGCCGATCGCCCGATTCGGACACCGGTGTAAATCATGGCTGGCGTCCATGTTTGCCCAAATAAGGTAGACGGTGTAATTGCGAAGCCTCTCTTAATTGCTAGCCATTGTACTACTACTCCTCCTTACGATGGCCCAATAATTACAGGACTAAGTACAACTGGCACGAGCAGCTAAATAGGTGCTTTTGATTTTGACTTTTGGCTTATACCATCACGTAACAATGTCTAGTCAAAAGCGAAAAGCAAAAGCCAAAAGCACATATTTAGATGCTTTTGTGGCTTATAAGCCAAAATCTAAAAGCCAGAAAATAAGCCCAACCAAACAGGGCCATAAACCTCCAAACAATAACGCCAAAGATGCAGGTACTCGGTGGTCAACTTGTTTACAAAAGCGTTTGTCCAGAAGCCCTCTGGTCCTCCCACGCTTGACATCCCCTCGGGCCCACATTCCGGGGGGCAAATCCGTCATTTGCGCCTCTGCTAAAACCCACCTCTCACCTCGCGCACACGGCTCAGGCGGACACAACTTCTCTTAAATGCACAGCGAGTTTTGCACACAAGAACCGCACCGCATCACCTGGCCGCACACTTCTCCCACGGCGGCGTCGTCGTCACTCGTCAGCACAACCGCACTGCAGCGAGAGGGGAGCTCGGCTCGCCTGCTCGGGTCCGGCGGGGAAGGGGGAATGCGGGACGGCGGCGGGCTTGCGTGATTCGGCGCTGTGAGCCCGCCCTGGTCGGCGGCGGGGGCCCAAAGGCAGCGCCTTGGAGTGGGGCGCGCGAGCGAGGGAGGCTGCAATTCTCTCTCTTCCCCTGCGCCGGCGGGGGTCCTGCTGTGCCGGCTTGCGCTCGCTCACGGGGAGGAGGATGGCGCGGGCGGAGACTCGGACGCAAAGCGGATTGCGAGGTACGGCTCTTCGTGCTTGTCAGTACAATGCGGTTTGTTCCCCTCGTTTCTGTTGCGGCGAATCCGAGGATTTCGTGGAATGTGGCTGGTCGGTCGTTTGCTGCGCAGTATTTTTTTTTTTTTTGGCCTTAAAATAAAAAATAAAGATATTCATAGTACTGTTAAGAGTGTTATTAATCTGAGGAGTTAAACAACCTCTACTGTTTTACTGCGGTTAATTGGTGCCATTTTAGCTTCAGTTTCGTACTAGTTACTTTGATCTTTATCCTTTCACTGACCATACCGCACCTGTAAAAACTTGCAACTGTAAAATATACCGTAAGGCGTAAGCCACTAGGCAGTAAGCTCCAATCTCTGATGCTCCAGGTCCAGGGGAACACGGGGGCATGCACACTCTTGTAAATTACAGCCTCATGCTCGCTAGAGAAGTAACTGAGAGAAAGTCCCTGGGTCTTACTGGTTAGCGCATCAGTGGTTGTGCTAGCCGGGCAGGGTTCGAGCCTCAGCTTCTGCTATTAAAATCTGGTTCCTAGTTCCTCCTAGCCCAGCTCATTTTTTTTTAGAGAAGTAACTGATTGCACTACATATCTACTGCCGAACAGTGAGCTGTTGTGTTTGCATATTAGTGTGCAAACAGTGAGCTCCTGCTTTGCACATTTGTCCTATGGTGCGA
The DNA here is from genome assembly GCA_947311845.1 of Poa pratensis. Lineage (NCBI taxonomy): Eukaryota > Viridiplantae > Streptophyta > Magnoliopsida > Poales > Poaceae > Poa > Poa pratensis. The sequence goes on from CAMZMU010000035.1 coordinate 59,205,984, forward strand.
AGCCTGAGATGCCCTGGCCTAGCATTTGTGACAGGGTGTGTGCCGTGCTGCCCATGATCGCATACATCCACTAAATGAGCAGAGATCCCCACGCTGCCCACATAACCATCATATTTTTCCTTCTTCTCGACTTCCCTTTGGTATCTTGCATCTGAGACCACCTGCTTTATGTGCTGGACTTCCGGTTGTTGCTGCGGCTTTTTTATTCAAAGCTCTTGATCCTTCAGAAAACAAAGCACTCGGTATTTCAGAAAACAGCTGCATTAGATGTAGTGATGGAGCCTTCGTTAGGTGCTCTCCGTAGTTGCTTTTGTGCATGTTACATCAGTGCGGAGAGCTCACCACTGTGATGTGCCTTTCGTTTATCAATTAGAAGTCCTATTGCAACGCCACCTTGTCACTATCCTTGTGTCCTTTCCTGTTATGACAAAGCGCAAGCGCTTGTTTAGGCGTTAAGAAAACTGAGGTGCCCTCTACAGAAAAAGGCTAAAGTGTGTTGACACTTTATAAAAAGATATGTATGTTTCGTTTTATGTAGCACATGACCACCCCATCTCAAAATAAAAAAGATCAAGAATAGACATGCAATGATGAATCAGGGAGGGCCGCTTTAAGTTGGTTAATCTAAAGAAAAGACAATAATTTCATTCGTCGCCGGGGTGGTAGGTATGCAGCAGTTGAGAAACCTGATGACCCCCTGAACTGAACATATCGATGGGTGGTAGCACTTTGTCATTTTCTTATGATGGTATGTTTTATTCCAATAATGAGATTCCTCCAGCTTTATATGTCACTAACTAGGATCAATTATGATGTGAATTGTGTAAATTTGTTGGTATTTGAAACGCCCAGCGATCGGTATTGTTGAATAAAACTGCATTTTTACTCTTTGTGACTGTGTAAGATAATCTCCTTTGTCAGTAGAAGCTGGGGTTGATAACCTGAAACACCTTGTGTCAGATCCTATTTATCTCAGAATAAACTCCTTTCTGGTTATCAGATTTGCATTCTTTGGCAGGACCAAGAATCTGGTATTACATTTTCCTAACCAGATCCTATAATGCAAACATCAGTGAAAATTCTTCTTGTAAGCTGTTAATGGATGAAAGAATTTTTCTTCCATCCAATTGCATAATCCTCTAGGTAATTCTACATTATTGGTCCTTTATATGTAAAGACATTGCAATGACAGAAGGAAAGAGTTGCTTCTCTTCTCTTTACCTTTTCTCAAGGTCTGTCAAGAAATTCTGTTTAGTTGGTTGCTTATTTATGAAGCAACTGTATGTAGATTAGAGAACTCCTGTGCTTGATCACTTCATATTAATTTGCAAAAATTCTTGCACTTCTACTATGTTTTTCCACTTGTAAACTGTATATAATTCTGACTCTGAAAGTTATGAACCACTCCCACTTACTCTTGACTTAATTTCCTTTTTTGTCCAGCAGGAGTGAAGCATTGATGACCGTCGGATTATAATTCGGGTCTCCTTGTTCCTCTAGCCATCCTAACAATGCAACATCTTATGCTCATAGCTCTTCTTTCTGCTTCTCTGTTCTTTTCACACCCTCCTTGTGCCAAAGGTGCTGATCTGAACTCCGATAAACAAGCCCTTCTCGCGTTTGCTGCATCTCTTCCTCATGGAAGAAAGATCAACTGGACCCTCACAACTCAGGTCTGCAGATCTTGGGTTGGGGTTACATGCACACCAGATGGGAAGCGTGTGAGTATGCTGCGACTACCTGCAGTAGGCCTATTTGGTCCTATGCCCTCGAACATACTTGGCAAGCTTGATGCCTTAGAGGTGTTAAGCCTTCGATCCAATCGCCTTACTGTTGGCCTCCCACCTGATATAGCATCCATTCCTTCCCTGCACTCTCTTTACCTTCAGCGCAACAACTTGTCAGGCATAATACCTACTTCACTATCATCAAATCTAGCATTCCTCGACCTATCGTACAACTCATTTGTTGGTGAAATCCCACTGAAAGTGCAAAATATCACTCAACTTACTGGGTTGTCTCTCCAGAACAATTCTCTTTCTGGACCCATCCCTGATCTTCAACTTCCGGAACTGAGATATTTGAATTTGAGCAACAATAACTTTAGTGGGGCCATACCGCCTTCTCTGCAGAAGTTTCCAGCCAATTCTTTCTTGGGGAATGCTTTTCTATGTGGGTTTCCCTTGGAACCATGTCCAGGAACCGCACCTTCTCCTTCTCCGAATGCACCATCTTCCCGGGACAGCAAGAAAGGCTTTTGGAGAAGACTTTGGGAGAATCACCACACTCCTATCATAATTGCAATAATTGCTGGAGGAGGGGTCGTGTTCTTAATTTTGATTATCATACTCTTGATATGCATCTTCAAAAGAAAGAAAGACGGGGAGCTTGGCGCAGCTTCATCTTCATCCAAAGGAAAGGGTGCTGCGGGTGGAAGAGGAGAAAAATCCAAGCAAGAATACAGCAGTGGGGTTCAAGAAGCAGAGAGGAACAAATTAGTTTTCTTTGAGGGCTGCTCATATAATTTTGACCTGGAAGATCTGTTGAGGGCTTCAGCTGAAGTCCTTGGGAAAGGAAGCTATGGTACGACCTACAAAGCTGTTCTCGAGGATGGCATGACAGTGGTGGTCAAGAGACTAAAGGAAGTGGTGGCGGGAAAGAAGGAATTCGAACAGCAAATGGAGATTATTGACAGACTTGGCCAGCACCACCAGGGTGTTGTTCCCTTGCGTGCTTTCTATTACTCCAAGGACGAGAAGCTCTTGGTTTACGACTATGTTCCACCGGGTAGCCTTTCAGCTGCTTTGCATGGTATGCTCTTTATTCCAAGTCATCTATTTGAACCACTAAGCATTTCATTACCTGTTTAAACTTACTTTGAGCCATGGGTTTTTTGTTTAAGTTGAATCTATAACTGATCCAAGCTGTGCAATAATAAAATACCGCATGAGCAAGAACATGAATATTCAAAGAAAAAAAAACAGTGTGTCAACACTTCCACAGATGACAAGTACATACAATTCTGTGGTTGAAATTGCCTTTAAAATATATACACTGTGAGATTGTTCCTGACATAAGTAGAAACCTGTAGTCTGTGCAATTCAATCTAGTTACATCATGAGTTGGAAACCAAAATTATAAACCAAATTATGCAGTTGTACTCTGACAGGGTGAGCACTGTGGTTGCCTTTATGTTAATCTCTTTCGGAATTTTGAAGTGACCGAGGAAGACAATTCCTTGGATATATAATTAATTTTTCGTCATTCTTAGTTAGATTATCACAGGATGATATAACATTGCAACAATACTTTCCTAATGTACTGCCTTTTTACCCACGGCCGTTGTCGTGCTGAAGAAAAATTGAAGATAGATCAAGGCAGTGGAAGCTGGTGTCAAGAAGTGCCCTCCTCACTGATTTATTTGTTTATTTTAGGATATCTACTTCTTTCGTGTATTTTTATTTTTTTTATGAACATTCTGAGGGAATTATTTTTTCTGTAGCTACAGTTTTTAGCTTCTGAGCTACTATCGCTCTCTGGATGCTGAAATGTCTGGAAAAGAATTGGTGGTGGTTTTTCTAGGGCCTAGGCTTTAGGGGAATCGAGAATATATCACTTGGTAAGGAGGCACTGGCGCGCCTTGACGCACAAACGAACACACACCACCACACATACATAGGATTTGTACCCTGGTGGGTGAAGTTATGCACTTATGCCCCCACAACTCTACCATCCCAGCAATAGGCGGTTCTCGATGTTTGTAGGGGGCATATGCTGTGCACTAGCCCCTTGGGGTGTACTAGTGCACTAGGCAAATCTGGGCCATCGGATCTAAAACGGACTCTCCGGATCGAATTTCAAAAACAATGCGAAATTTGAAAACTTATCAAAAAATTCCGAAAAAAATCATGCACATGCCTGATCATGGTACGCACCGCCGTGATTTTTTTCGCACCTAAATGTCACCGTATGCGCCCTGGGAAAAAATGACAAATTTCTGACAGAAAATTCAAATTTTGGGATCTCAATTCTGTCAGAAATTTGTCATTTTTTCCCAAGGCGCATACGGTGACATTTCGGTGCGAAAAAAATCACGGCGGTGCGTACCATGGTCAGGCATGTGCATGATTTTTTTCGGAATTTTTTGATAAGTTTTCGAATTTTGAATTTGTTTGCCATGTTGCTTAGTGCACTAGTACACCCCAAGGGGCTAGTGCACAGCATATGCTTGTTTGTACCATTTCCATGGTCTTCTCTTCTTCCTTTCCACATGCATATAGTCAATTTGTCATCTTGATGTGCCACTGTGTACTATTTGCTTGTTATGTACATAGTACTCCCTCCGTATCAAAATATAAGTCGCACTAGTCACTTAGCACACATATGTATGTAGACATGTTTTAGTGCAAGATTCATGTAAGTGACTAGTGAATCTTGCACTAAAACATGTCTATATTCATGTGTGTGGTAAGTGACTAGTGCGACTTATATTTTGACACGGAGGGAGTATGTATTAAAACGAAATTACATGATCACAGGCTTACCGTCATTGTAAATACACAGGGAACAAATCTGCTGGAAGAACGCCACTGGACTGGGAAACAAGAGTAAGGATTTCGCTTGGCGCCGCACGTGCGATTGCTCATCTTCACACCGAAGGAGGAGGCAAGTTCATCCATGGCAACATCAAGTCGAACAACATCCTTCTCTCGCAGGAGCTCAGTGCCTGCGTTTCCGACTTCGGCCTCGCACAGCTCATGGCCACTCCCCATTTTTCCCCTCGGCTCATCGGGTACCGCGCACCGGAGGTCCTGGAGACCAAGAAACCGACGCAGAAATCCGATGTTTACAGCTTCGGCGTGCTGCTACTCGAGATGCTGACAGGAAAAGCCCCCCTCAGGTCCCCCGGACGCGACGACTCCATCGAGCACCTCCCGAGGTGGGTGCAGTCGGTGGTCCGGGAGGAATGGACCTCGGAGGTCTTCGATGTCGACCTGCTGAGGCGTCCGAACACCGAGGACGAGATGGTGCAGCTGCTCCAGGTTGCGATGGCGTGCGTCGCCGTTCCTCCCGACCAGCGGCCTCGGATGGAGGAGGTCGTCAGGAGGATCGAGGAGATCCGGAGCTCCGGCTCCGGGACGACGACGAGGACCTCTCCCGAAGACAAGCCCAGGGAGGAACACATCCGGATCAGTTGAGGGCAGAGTAGGTCTGATTCTGATAGCGTCCCTGGCTGCGAATTAAGTTCATAGTTTCATTTGTTTACTGAATCGGTTTCTGATCATTCTTTCTTACTGTAGTAAATGTGCTTCCCCTTCTTGGTTCCATCATCACAGATTCTCAGTAGCTCTGCTGAACATCGTAGGGTGTTGTGGTGACTGTTTAGTGTATGATTGATTGATGCACTGAATGGGCATTCTGGTCTGTCACTTGCGTGTGACTTGAGGTTTTCTCCAACTATATATGCTTGGTTCAACATCCCTGGGCTTGGTCTCTGATGTTATTTGTTTTTCTTAATGCGCTATTATTTAGACAGAAAGCCAGGATAGCTGGACAGCTGCTGCAGAGTGCAGATTGCTGATATTTGGAAGTCAAGTTGCTGCTGCTGCTGCCTTTCTTGACGAAGGTGGTCTCCGGAAGGTAACGGAACCAAAACGTCGACGTCCAGGCTGACCCTCTCAACGGATTCCATACGGGTCAAACAGTGGCGTTGCATTGCATGCATGGACCTGCTTGGTCAGAACAAAGAAAAATTGACCTAACCTAACGATGGCAACATTTTGCGACAAGATATCGCTATACAAGTTGCACCAATGTTATGTAATCCCTCCGTCCCAAAATAAGTGTCTCAAGTTTGCACAAAAGTGGATATATATATACATGTTTCATGTCTACATACATTCACTTTTTGACAAAATTAAGACAGTTATTGTTGGACGGAGGGAGTAGTCAAATACATGTATTTTGTAAAAAAAACATATTATTTTTTACATAATTTTTTGCTTCTATTGCCAAGAAAGATTGTGTAGTCAGAGGTGAAAGAATCATAGTTTGACAACCTCCGGTCATATCGTGTAACACAGTAACAGAAGTACAGAACGCATGATATATACTTTTCTTCTTCTTGGGTCACGCGATTGCATTAGGCGACTAAGGCAAGTGGGTGGTTTTGTATGGTAAAGGTGGCGGCCGGTCTAGTTGAAATAGCCAATTGGCACATGTAATTGCACGGCACGGCGCCGCAATGGGTCGCTCGCCCATTGTATGAACCTTTTGCAAAACCCGCTCATGTTTATTCGGTAAGATTGGAGTAGATGTGTTTTGCATTTCTGTCAAAGGGTTTTTGCCTGTTAATATGGAATGCAGTAACAATAGCAAGAAAGAGCACCGCACGCATATACACTTCAAATAATACAGTATGATTTTATCGCATGAACACAAACACAATTCAACATAAAACTGATGCTGCACATCAAACAAAATAGTGCATCATGTGAACTCAAAGGATCAAATGATCCATACAAGCACAAAAGAAATGATCAATCAATAGAACCACCATTATCAATGTTGCCCCTCATGGCACGTGTGCTGCCATTGGCGCTATCATCAGTTCATCACCAAAGACACCCATGAATCCTCCCATCGCCGTCGATGCTAAGACCTAATCACGCATAATTAGAAAACATGTTTCCCCCTATAAATATGTTTTCCCCTTCTCATCAAGGTTGGTTGGGTGCTTGAACATGAGTTTTTTTCCCCCTTGCTTGCCTTGCTTACTCTTCAACAACCTCTCCTAAATAGAAATCCTATACTCATGTGCGCACGGTAGGTCCCTCCATCTCACAAATTTAATCTTCTGCAATGTTCACTGGTTGCTTGTGAAAATCGAGCCGCAAAACCCGCAACATTGCATCCGTTCACTATTATAAGATGTTTTACTTTTTTTTTAACCAAAATGTAGGTATCTAGACACGTTTCAGCGTGGATTCACTTGTTTTGGTTCGTATCTAGTCCACATAAAAACATGTAAAATATCTTATAATAGTGAATGGATGGAGTATCTAATATAATTTCTTGGAGCAATTAATAAAGTTGGATCATCTAAAAACTCTACATAGTGTTTGACTACTTTTTATTGCCCCTGTTCAAATCTCGGCTCAGTAAACTACTACTAGTCGCCCCTAGCTAATGCCTTCCAGTCGACACCGGAATCGTCATCGGAATCAAAGTCCGATAAACCGGACTCGTCCGAAGAATCCCCGATGTCGATCACCGGAGTGGAGGATGTAGACGGCCGGCCTCCGTCTTCGGCTTCTTCGCGGCCTGGCTGGCGAAGAACTCTTCCTCCACCTTCACGAGCTCGGGGTTCTCCGTCGGAGCTTCTCCGTCGCCGCCTCATCCGCCTGCGCGGCCCGGAGCTGGCGGCGTGCCTGCCGGTCTTCCTCCTCGATGGCACGGCAAACCACGCGAAAAGCCGGAGCCACGGCCGTGGCATCCTCGGCGGTCTCGACGTCGGAGAAATTCAACTCCGACATCGGCCGACCGTACTGCCACGCCACGGCATCGTAGGCGCGCGCGCGAGCTCCGGCGTGGCGAAGGTGCTGAGCCACATCCGCGTGTGGTCTATGGTGATCTCCACCGTGTAGCGGCCGGAGTTACGGAGCCGCACGCCGTGGAAGCCCGTCGAGCTGCGCACCGGCGGCGGCGCGGGGCCCCTCCCGTCGCGGCGCGGCCACAACGGCGAGTCACCGTATCCGCGGGAGCCACCACGGTCGTAGCCACCGTAGCCGCTGGATCCGCGCCCCCCCCCCCCCGGAGTTGTGGCGCGGCCACATCACGGCGCGGCGGCGGGGCGGCCAAATCGAGCTCGAAGCGGCTAAATCTTGGCCAAATCGGCGGCGGCGAGGGGTGGGAGAGTCGGCGGGGGTGAGAGAGCGATGGTGGCGGGCGAATCGGGGGCGGAGCGGCAGCGGGGTGGGCGAATCGCGGCGGCGGCGGGTGAACCACACGCGGGGGCAGCGGGGGGAGGGGAAAGGAAAGGGCAGTTGACCTCGCGCGCGCAGAAAAGGAAAATATAGGGCACGTGGCGCGTGGGGCCTCTCTCGTGCCCCAAATATGGGGCAAAGAGGTCCAAAATATAGGGCTGCCCTATAATAGGGCACCACATAGGGCAGCTGTTGGAGACTGATTTTTACCCCTTCGTGCGCTATATACCGTTTTTAGGGCACCGGGCCTAATTTGGGGCAGCTGTTAGAGTTGCTCTAAAGAGCTGCCATAAAATAATCACATGCATGTGGGCCCATATAAAACCTAAAACACACGATGAGTTGGAGCAACCACAAGCTTGGAAATCTAGGGAGCTTAGGTATTAGAAAAGATTCCTTTGCCTACCTGATATGAGTTGTTAACCGGTGCGAAAAGATTCCTCCTCGCCTCTGACAAACAATTCCGAAATCATCAAAAAAAAAAAGACCTGCAGACAGAGAACGTTCCAAACACAGACAGACCCGGCGAATTATAAATACCGGCCTGCACGAACGAACCCGTTTCAAACCCGCCTCGCACCGCACCACAAAGCGAGGGACCCAACCTCTCGCAATCGAGAGAAAAAAAACACGAAGGCATCGTCCCCTCTCTCTCGCTCGCCCGCCGTCCCCGACCTCCCGCTGCAAAAGGTGGAGACCTTCGCCTCCCCGCCCCTCCCTCTCCCGCCTCCGCCCCGGCCCAGATCGGCGCGGGTGAGCCCCGGCCCCTCCCGATCCGGGATCCGTCCCCGCGCGCCGCCACGATGTGTTTATTTCGTGTGGGTAGAATTTCGTCGGGTTTAGTTTGATTGTTCCGCGCTGGCTGGTGGGGCGCGGCCGCCGCCGGTAGATCTGCGCGCTGGTTCGATCTGGGCGTGTGCTGGGGGATTTGATGGGTTTTTCTGTGTCGGGAGTTTCGGTTTGGTGCGCGGGCCGTTTGGGTGATGTGACTCGGCGTGCTCGATCTCTCGCGCGCCCTGGTTAGTGTTGTTTGGTTGGTGGTTCGGTGCTGGGCGTTCTCGGCGCCCTATGCGCGTGGAAAATTATTTGGGAACAGTGCATAGATGTGAGATGTTGAACGCTTGTTTGTTGCATGGGAGCTGTATCTGAATATTTCTAGGATTACTAGTTTGGCCTGTCATGTATACTCCTTTTACGACTCAAGTTCAATTAATCTCCTAGATGTGTACTGTGGTTCCCCATGAGCAGGGCTTTTATATGTTTTATTACTTTGTGCCCTTGCTAAACTCGTGATCACTTGGTTCTTCTGGGTATGAAAACATTGATATATATTATACTGTGCTGAAGTTTTCCTAATTCCTACTTCTGGTAGGTTTCTAATGGTCAGAGTAGAATGTCTGAGTTTTTATATGTTCAGAATTATGAGGCTGTGGTGTCTGGGTAGTCAGTTTGGAGTAATAGCATGGATATGCTTAGTAAATTCGTTCCTCAGTATTTTGTAACAATAGGACTTTTTCTCTCCTTCTAGGTTGGTTAACATGGCATCCAAGCGCATCCTGAAGGAACTGAAGGACCTGCAGAAGGATCCTCCCACGTCATGCAGTGCAGGTTTGCCAATCACCACCAATCTTCTTTCGCACCTTTTTTGTTTCATGCATTACCCTGGCATGTCAACTTACGGACTGCAATTTTCATTTGGACATTGTTCAGGTCCTGCTGGTGAGGACATGTTCCATTGGCAAGCGACGATTATGGGACCCCCTGACAGTCCCTATGCCGGCGGTGTTTTCTTAGTGAACATTCATTTTCCTCCGGATTACCCCTTCAAGCCCCCGAAGGTAGGTCTTAGGAGCAGAACTTATTTGCGAACCCTATCTATTCTGGTCATCCTCTATTATATGTGTGCTCTGTCTACTTTCATAATCCTTGATATGTTTAATCTGGAAACCTGTCGGCTGTTTGCCCCCGCTTAGATAGAAAAAATGACGCCTCTGTTTTCTTATATAGTTAATTAGTCTCAGTCGTTAACCTGTCCCTCAACAGACAAGTAGGAGCTCTGTTTAAAGGAAACTAGCAGCAATACCTAAACTATATGGAGATATCAATCTCAATCCAACTTTGGAGTATGAACTCGCTTCAAAAGAAAAAACTAATTGAACTTTGCCACCCTTCTGTATGGCCTCTCTTGGGCCTAGTCCATGCCCATAACACTCGTGATCATATTTTTGTGGAGAGGGATCGTGTAATATTGCCATTCCTGTTAGGTGGCGTATGCACTTTCAGTGTTGTCTTTAACGATCTTTTTTTGTCTTGATGTGGCCTTTTCCAAAGTTGTAACTCTGTTATGATTTGGTATAATGGTATACACGTGCATTTTGTTTGCATCTTTATCCAGTTGATCTGAAAAGAACACAATCACTTCTCATGAGACTGGTTTGATGCTGACATGCATAAAAAGGGGTATTCTAGAATGACATGGGTGATATTGTGGATGCCAGCAGTATACTTATATCTGATTTCTGTTGCTTACATTAGATAGCATATGATATTCAGCACCTTGACAGGGTCTTGTTCATGTCGATTCACTTGTTGTATTTTACTTCTTCGAGGAGTGCATTCATATTACTTCTTTGAGCCATTCACGCGAAAGTACTAATCCATATTGAAGGACTTACTAGGATCATATTGGGCTCTGATGCATCATTTGTACTTCTGTCTGTACATTGCTAAGAGCATCATTCTAATGTTTTAGATGTTGATATTACTCGCACTTATATGCAACTATATGCATTTGTCCATGCTTGTGCTATTTTAATCATTATCTTCTTGTTTTAGGTATCTTTCAAGACTAAGGTCTTCCATCCGAATATCAACAGCAATGGAAGCATATGCCTTGATATTCTCAAGGAGCAGTGGAGCCCTGCTTTGACGATCTCCAAGGTCTACCTTGTCACTGTTCTCTTATTCCATTTTCACACATTCTTCACATTTTTCAAATATTTTTATGACTAAAGTATGATTTACTTGTAGATGTCTCCTCGGGGTGACCACTCTTCTTTACATTGCCTCAGTTATTACTTTTGTCTTTTAATTTAAATCTGTCATATGCCTCTTGAACTTCATACCATTGCTTGTTTGCTACTAGCTATGCTGACCCTGTCCTTAGGAAAACATGCAGTATTTAGAGTAACTTGCTGTTTAACTGCTGATAGGGTGCTTCTGATTTCCAACAAGGTGTTGAAAATTCTTTGTTATTTATCCTTGCTTATTAATATTTGGATTTGTGTGTGGGTGCATCCTCCTGGCAGTCTCAATGTCTGTTTGTTTTTTCCTATTGTATGCAATGCGTCTCAGTTAAACTGTAACCCTCTCCTAATACTGGTTTCCTTGGATAGCTTCAGTATCCTTTTTAGTGCTATCCTGTTGTGGTGCATTTTCATTTGCACTTGCATCAGTTCTTCTTTTCCAGACCATCATTATAAACGTTTGTTGTCAGTTATTGATGCTGTTGCATGTTCGGATGTCACAGGTCTTGCTCTCTATCTGTTCCCTGCTGACTGATCCCAACCCAGATGATCCCCTCGTCCCCGAGATTGCCCACATGTACAAGACGGACCGGTCAAAGTACGAGACAACAGCCCGCAGCTGGACGCAGAAGTACGCCATGGGCTGAAAGACCTGCATTGCGGACAACTATCATGTTATGTCAAGAAAATATTTATGGGCCATTGTTTTCTTTCAATTTGTTGCTGGTCGTGTTGTGTATCGGATCCTCAAAGGATCTAATTGCAGTCGATGTCGTCGGGCCTGTCATCGCTGCCATTAGTATTGGCAGACATGCATGCCTATCAGCCTATTCACCTATGCTTTGTTGGGGTTAACCTTGGCTAGTGTTGGTGTAATTTGGTGAATGTTAATCAAAACATGTCCTTCCAGACCACTTCAGATGTTTTTGTTTAGGCTATAGTTCCTGTCATGTTTCCAGATATGTTAAGTTTTTTCTTGTTTGCAGCTGAGTGTGAAGGTAGTTGCAACTTGCAACAAAGGGGAGTTTTGGCTCTCGGGCACACTGCTCCTGTTTTTTTGAATTTTTTGAAAATCGTACTTTTTGGCTTCAAAACAATATGCACTTTTTTACACAACAAGATATACATGTTAAGTAGTTACGCAAGAAATTTCGTAAGAAAATAATAAATTTTATGGCCTACACAAAAAAGATAAATTTCTGACAGAAAATCCATACTATTGTTACTCCCGAAATTTGTTATTTTTATGTAGCTCGCAATACTATTTTTTTTTCACAAATAATCTGTACGGTACGTAGAGGACATGCATATACATCACCTAGTATTTTTTTGGATTTTTTTGAAACTCGTTCAAACTTTTTCAATTTTTTTGAAAAGAGCAGGTGCACTGGCGCCCGAGCTCTAAAAGGGATTTCTGCAACTTGCAATTGCTATATGCCATAAGATCAGCTGCCAAATTTGTTCCATCAGAAAGAAAACACGCTAGTAATATATTATCTGATATGTGCTCTCGTGTTACCGAGATTGTTGCTGTAGAGTGTTCCAAGTTCTATTTATGAGACCATTTGGAGTCATGCTGGTAATATATTACTCCCTCCGATCTATATTAGTGGGCATAGTTTTGTCTAAATTCATATGTATCTAGTTAAGTATTTAGACTAGATACATGTATATCTAGACAAAGTTGTGCCCACTAATATGGATCGGAGGGAGTATCTGATTCTTAGTAGAACAATGTCGTTTTGTTGCTTATATTTTGAAATAAATATGAGTGTTTGATTAGGCACCTATGTTTAGAAGGTGCATATTCATTTGAATACAAATTATTAATATTACATGATAAATCATGGTGTAGGACTTGTAATTTATATAGGTGCCTAATGATGTGACAATAATCTCTCTTTAAATACCTTACATTGTACACACCCAAAGGTTGTCGTCTGATGACAAATTGCAAGCAAGAGCAGCTTGGCATGCCCACGGGTTGAACTCAGTTTGTTACTGCTATGCAAAACTATTGAAACTCAGTTTGCTAAGCTTTTACATTATAATCTGCTATGTAAAATTATTTAAAAAATGCTACTCCCTCCGTTCCAAAATATAAGGCGCCCTTAAATTACGCTGGTCAACGACGTATAAGTTTGATCATGATTTGTACTATAATATATTTACAAAATTGGTATAAAAATATATGAAATAAAAGAATTTTGCAAGACGAATCCAACGGTACCATTTATACATTTTGAATCCATATAATTTTGTATATATTACTGATCAAAGTTGTACCTTTTTGACCATCACAAAAATAGCACGCCTTATATTTATATTTTGAGACGGAGGGAGTATATACGAGACATGACCACCCGATCGCTGCCTCCCAGTGCCAACGAGATTCCCTGACTTGATGATGTGGCAGCCGGGCTCTCCACGTTGCGGTGGCTGCCGCCAGCGCCGAGCCGAAGCTTCAAACGCCATGGACTGGCGCATAGCTGCCCTAGGGCGTCTTCGGCTCTTCGCCTTTGGTTGAAGCGTACATTTTGCAGGCCTACAATGGCGGCGAACGCTTGCCATCAGTAGCTCCACGCGGAACTAATTTTGGGTTCTCGCCTTTTCTTTCCTTTTCCTCACGCGTGTCCCCTCTCACGAGCTGCTGCCTTCTCGGGCCATTCGCAGATTCCCGTGGTCGCACCCCGATCTCCGCGGTTTCTGCTGCTATTAACGGCAAGGGCAGTCCCGTCCCGGCGCCACCTGCTTCTCCCCGAGCCCCCGCCGCCCGCCGGGGTGGGCTTGCCGTGGACGGCAGCCAGCGCGCGCTTCCTTGCGGGGAAACCTGAATCTTCTGTTTGGATCCGGTCAGGAAGGGGAATCATATATTTCTTGGGTCTCACACAGGTTTGTTCCCAATTTCTCTCAACGATGTAGCCAGGCTTAATGCCTTTTGCCCGTTCCAAAGTAGCATTCGGTTCGGAATCTATAATCTACGTTGCATGCATTGTGGATATTGTGTCAGCGAAAGATCATTTCAATGGTATCCAAATGTTCAATTTTTTATTCAAATGGTCCTGTTTAATGAAGGTTTACAAGGTTAGGATTGTCATGTTGTTGTTGAATCTCTTGCATCCTGAATCAGGTCGACATGCTGTCTGTTGTATTGGATTTGTCTTCGTTGGGGCTTGCAGATTTCAAAACTTCCTGAAACAATCAGAACGTTTCGGATGTCCTGTTCTTGCTCATATCAATTCTACGGCTTTAGCCACCGTTTCAAAGATTTTAGAGTGCTATTCACCATTTGTATATACATTAGTACATATTTGTATTAACCATTTGGCCATCCGGAAATATAGCTGTGTTAAATTTTTGATCTATTAGTCTTTTTTGAATTAAGGAGCAAATGGTTCAAAATCTTTTGATCCCTTAGTATCATGCTCCTTTGTGAATTCATCACTAAATACGTCATTGTATCCCCAACTTGCAGAGTCCAGGAATCCAGACATCTTGACGAATTAGCTCGAACCAATGGGATGCTGTGGCAGTGTGAGTATACTCATACATAATACATTGCATTTACAGCCAGCAACTTTGATCACTGATCACTGAATCATGAGAAGATTTAATTTACTTGGCATCCTTATTGCATTTGTTGTGTTTGCCATGTTGCAAAATACATGGGCAACACTTTGAGTACTTAGTATCCAACCCACACACGCACATAGTCTTAATTTAATTCTGATGATTTTCTGTTGTTGCTCGAGTGATAGAAAGGGTCAAAGGCAAGCAATTTATGTATAGAGTCACACATTCATAACTCGAGCACTTTATTTATGCCTCCCTTTGCAGAATCCTGTAGACGACGAGGAACACCTAGATTATAGCTCTGGAAATGTGACTATTATACCTGATCTAAAGAGTTGGGAACAAAAATTGGAAGATGCAAGTGAACTCGGTAAAACAGTAAGTATCCTACATGACTAGCTATAATCATTGGCAGTACACAGCTTAACCCATACTCTGGACACTAGGATAGGTTCATCTGGCTTTCGAATTTCTAATTCTTTCAACTGTTTTTGGTCAACCATGTTGACATTTTTCACCCGCACAGCTTGTTGTGAAATTCAGCGCAGTATGGTGCGGCCCGTGTAGGATTGCTGCTCCTGTATATGCAGAACTTTCTTTGAAGCATTCAGATCTTGTTTTCGTGTCTGTGGATGTAGACGAACTTCCGGTACACAAATCTTCAGAAGTTTGCCAGTACAACTCATTGTCTTAACATTGGACAGATGTTGAAACTAAATGTTGGTTCAATTCTTTTCTTCAGGAACTGGTCACGCAATTCGACATACGTGCCACGCCAACATTCATTTTCATGAGAGATAAGAAGGAGATCGATAAGCTGGTGGGGGGCAACCAGACAGATCTTGAGCAGAAGTTCGATCCGTATTGCAGGCCAGGTGAAGAAGTCATGTGTAAACAATCTTTCGAGGATAGAATCACCTGACGTGCCAGTCAATAGAGCTTCAGAAATACTCCATTGGCTGAAGCATCAGCAAGAGTCTGCTCAGCGACATGTAGGTTCGAGAAACTGACCAGCAGAAGTAGGATTTTTCTTGGTAGATGTTCAGTCCACATTAAGTTAGCCAGCATCTGTAACTTCGCACCACGCTGTTGATGTGAACTCGTACAAGGCAATGTACTGATTGACACCAGAATCAGGTTGACTCACTGTACAACAAAAATGCCAATGCCATTGGTGATCGATCGATCTTGCATCTCATGTCAGGAGTCAGGACACAGAATATTGGCAATGCATGTCTATACAAATATATGCATGTTGTTCAATGTGGTAAGTAGCCTATATTATTTGATCAACTGCAGCTTTGACAGGACTGCGGCGGCCCGATCTCCACCGAGCAGAAAATACGGGTGGCGGAGCGCCGCGGCGGCGGAGAGCCGTCCCTGTTTCCGCTGCGCGATGAGCTTGGTGGCAAGGTCCCAGCCTCTCCCGGAGTCGAGGTCAAGGATCTGCAGGTCAGGCCTCCGGCGCGTGGTCTCCCGCCACCTGTTGAGGTCGTACCCGGCGGCCTTGAGCTCGGAGTTGAAGTTCTTGAGCCCGGAGGCCGACCTTAGCCCCGGTATAGCCATCTGCATGAGCACGATGCCCGCGGAGTACATGTCGAAGAGGTCGGGGCTGTTGAGCTGCCAGAGGATCGGGGAGAGGATGGCGGC
The DNA here is from genome assembly GCA_947311845.1 of Poa pratensis. Taxonomy (NCBI): domain Eukaryota; kingdom Viridiplantae; phylum Streptophyta; class Magnoliopsida; order Poales; family Poaceae; genus Poa; species Poa pratensis. The sequence continues at coordinate 59,222,218 of CAMZMU010000035.1, forward strand.
GATGGGCTCGGCGGGCGGCGTGGGCGTCTCCTCGGGGAGCACGTAGAGCTCGGGCGGGCAGTAGTCCGGGTCGAGGAGGGTGCGGTCGGGCACGTAGTTCTTGCCGATGCGGAGGTCGGTGGCGGCGCCGAAGTCGATGAGCTTGATCTGGCCCTGCCGGGTGACAACGAGGTTGGAAGGCTTGATGTCGCGGTGCACGATGCCGGTGTCGTGGATGCGGCGGAGCGAGGTGACGAGCTGCCGCATCACCTGCTTCACCACCAGCGCGGCGCTGGTGAGCGAGTCCACGCCCCGGAGCGCGCGGCCGAACATGAGCAGCTCCAGGTTGGAGGGGAAGCTGCGGTCCGTCACGTAGTTGCCTAGCGTCCGGTCGCCCTGCGGGGAAGACGAATGGAAAATGTCATGGCGTGTGTTGGCCGCCGATCGCCGGAGCGGCGATGGCTCGTTCATGTGGTCGAGTCATGCACTTTGTACCTCGCATCTTTCCCTCTGTTCTCTTTTATTTTACTTGTCCATTTGAATGCCATATGGTATCCAAATCATCCAGTTATTATGATCGTCGCATTTCTTTTGTGTTATATGAAACTACAAATCTAAAACGAGAATATATCAACAATTCCTATGAGGTAATAGCTGTGTAGTATAACTGTTCAAACATACCACAAATGGCCTATTAGCTCAGCTGGTTAGAGCGTCGTGCTAATAACGCGAAGGTCACAGGTTCGAGACCTGTATGGGCCAAATTTTATCGATTCATTTTTCTTATTTTGATTCTGTTTATGTTTGGGAAGTTTTTTGGGCATCGTTTTCTAAATTTACCCGATCTTTCATGGCAATCTTCAGGAGTCTGAATCATGTCAACAAACATACCTCGAACTTCCAGACGAGCCACTTGCCGCCCTTGACGAACTCCGACTTGGTCTTGTCGGCGACGAAGCTCCCCATGAAATCCGCGCACGCATCCGGCGCCGCCCTGGCCATCCGGTAGTTGAACCACTCCTCGTAGTCGCCGCACTCCTTGGCTCCGGTCGTCCCCACTTTTATCTGAAGAAAGAACACACGAGCCAATCCATCGTCAGAGTTCACCGTTATTCCACTTGTGATCACTGCAATCCATGAACCGATCGAGCAAGATTGATGTACCTTCTTGAGTATGACCTTCTCCTTGTACCTGCCGTCGAGCTGGAGCTTGGTCTTGGCCTTGCCCCTCTCCTCGGCCACGGGGCCGCCCCTGGGCACGACGGCGCCGGCGTACACCACCCCGAAGGACCCCTCCCCGATGCGCTCGCCCACCACGAAGTCGCTCATCTTCAGGCTCCGCCGCCCCAGCACGGTGTCCAGCGCCAGCTGCAGCGGCGCCAGCACGTACGTGTCCACGGCGCCGCCCAGTACCCCGGGCCGCGCCGTCAGGTACAGCCACGTCACCGCCACGAACCCGAACAGCGCCCACCGCTCCGCCTCCGGAAGCCCCGCCGTCAGCTCCTCCAGCCTGGTCAGCGCGCCGCCGGCCAGCCGCAACGCTGGGTTCGAGGCGTCCAGGTGTAGCGCGCCCAGGAGCTCGTCCGGGATGCCGCCGTTGGTCGCGGCTTCGCCAGAGATGGAGACCAGGCCAGCGGACGTGTCCGCGGCGCTCGTCAGGGCCTCGTCGGGTACTGCGATAGAAGATGCGGCATTGGCCGCGTCGGCAACCGACGGCGAGCTCAGGAGCTCGTCCGGGACGGCCGCGCCGCCGCCGCCAATCGTGACGTTGCCAGTGGCCTGGTCCAGGTCCGCTTGCAGCGCGCTCTTGAGCTCGTTGAGGATATCCCCCCAGCCATCGGTGCCCGTGTCGTTGACTACAGTGGCCACCGGCGTCGCGGACTTGCCCAGGTGGAGCGCTCTGCTCAGGAGCTCGTCCGGGACCGCACCGCACCTGATCAGCCGGTGCTTGGTACCGTGCGGGTGGAGGAACGCATGGTACTTTTTGGCGAAGGTGGCCGGGGGCAGGAGGGAGGAGGAGGCCATGGAGAGGAAGGGGCGCCTCTCATGGGAGGAGGTCGAGCTGACCGGTGTTTGAGGTGAGGAGTGTGAGCTGAGCTGAGGCTGCCAAATGTGCTACGTGGCGGGAGGAGGCTTGTTATCCGGGGCAGCCACCCAGATGGGATAATGATGGGCCAAGCGAAAAAATGATGGGCCGGAGTTACGATCTTGTGAGCCTCAGCTACTAGATTTTGGGTCCCATACAAAAAAAAGCTCCAGAATTTTGGGTCAAATTCGACTCCGTGGCGATCAAAAATCTATTTTGAATCAGAGGGAGTATCTCAAATAATCTACTTGAAGTTCTCTCGATAATTTTATCTAAAAAAGTTATCATCTCTTAAAAGGAGAATAAACAGCCTCCTCATTAATTAATGCAACTATACTCATGCAACATCAAGGTTATTATTAAGCCGCCAACCAAATCGGTTGTATAGCTCCCACGCTACCATCACCATATGATTGCACCCATGTTCTATAGGATCTCATGCTTCCACATGATGTCGTAAGGAGCACGTACGGACCTAGTGTGTAGGTTCAAAGATAACATCCAAGAATTTGGAAACTCCCTTTTTATTAAAAACAATATCATTACGTTCATTCTATACAGCTCAAGTTAAAAATGCAAACACCCAACCGGACATGAATTCAGGCTTGTTTCCCAATACATTTAACGAATTCACAAACATATTCGAGACTGAGGTTAGGGGAGGTTGAAATGTAAAACACTATTCGCCATTTTTTTTTATAAAAGACAAGCAAAGAGCTCGTCCTGTCACCTACCTTGATTTTCCGCTGGATTAAGAGCTCGTCTTTCACACCCATGAGCCCTTTATAGAAGCGTGACCTGTTGGTTTAACCAATGTTTGAGACAAAATCTTTGTCTGAGATATTTGTTCTGGAGTAGCTTTCTTCATATAATGATTAAAAATGATATTTACTAAGTAAATTCTTATTTTCACATCAAGATTTTACACATGTGGGACACCCTAGTCCTTGGGTCTACGTATAATGCCCAACATAACTAATTGATATTCTTTTTTGTATTCGTCCATTGCTAGAAAAGAATTCATTATTTTTCGTACCCTTTGGTCAGTTCAGAAATGACGATAATGACAACATAAACATCGGTAAACTTGTGAGCATGGCGTTAATAAGGACAAGCCCCCCTTCCTATGAGAGAAGCTTATCCTTCCAACTACCAAGTTTCTTTTCGAAATGGTTCTCGACTTCTTTCTACTCTTTGTTAATAAACTTGCTATAATGTATGGGGATATGAAGATATTAAAAAAGGGAAGAGCTATCTCAAACTAAAAATATATATGTATTTCCTCCTCATGTCTTGCTTTTCGAAAGCAGAAAAAAACCCACTCTCCTAAAAAAAATATATCCAATCACGAAAGTTGCTCAAAGCTGGCTACGATTAATGGTATAGGTGTTTACATATCATGCCCATGAGGCCATGAAGATGTGGGATAAGTCCACCGACTTTGTCGTCCTCTTTAGCTCTTGCCACAAGGATACTTCACCTTATCGTACATGTTTTCAAATTAAACTTAAAATTACCCCATCAAGCTTCTTGTTGTGAAGCTAGTGTATGGTTTCTAAGCAAGACAACAAGTCAACAACCCCTTCTAGGATGTCCCATTCAGTCACGAAGGCCGTTTGCGTGGGTTTAACTACACTGTAGGAAATGATAATCACTTGATTGGTGTCTACCTAAGTAATTTTTCGAAACCAACAATAAGCACATGTATATGTATGTAGTGCTAAAAAAATCCAGATCGCAAGTACACCAAAATTCAGCTGAGAAATGGGTAATTGCCCATTTTGAGAATGGTTGAACATAGCCATAAGGTAATCCTTGATGGTATCCCAAAAGGCAGGAAATTTTCCATGGAAACCCATCCTGGCTTGGCGTTTTATTACGTTCCATATGGAATACTGCTTCTTTAACCTCCTTCTCTGTGAAATTGACTGTCATATAGTGTTTTGGCTAGATCCATCTGTGGCCTATCATCTGTAGGAGTATCATCCATATTTAAACAAATATGGTGTGTGCGCACCGAATATTTTGTTGTAACGGAAATGATCTGCTGGTCAGGAGGGTGTGTGCGCACCCTCCCTTTGTCGGACACCTGTCCATTTGGTCAAAGTTTAATTAAGGGTAACCGTCTCTCCACCACCAGCTAATTGTATAAAAAAAGCGTTGTGATGTGACCAAAGCTGCGTGGCTACTGACAAAAGCTAATGAGTATTGCAAAAAGTTGTGTGGCATGCTGCCTTTTCCGGTTGGTCCCATGTGCTTTTGTCATTTTTTTACACATAGAACTGCATGCAACCATCTGATTAAGCAAACAATTAGCATCTCGCGTTCACCGCTCGGTCAAAGGCCACGCAGCTTTTCACCAATCGCGCAGCAGATCCGACGGCAATAACCGCGTGCGCACCCACCCATCTGATTTTGTTGTAAATATTAGTGATATACAGTTTCAACTGTGCACTACCAAACAACAGTTCATCTTACTCTAAGTGAAAGATCTGTTTCTTACAGTGTTTCCCATTAGGGATGAGATAAAAGAATTTTGCATTGTCGTCTCCTTTTAGGCTATGCTTGACTTTATCATGTTGGGGCATATTTTCCCCTCTTCTATCATTAACTTTTTGTTTAAACTAGCATTAGTTCTGGTTTTTTCCAGCCTGCTCAACCTCATTAATTTAGAGGCGAGGATTCAGCTTTTACATCAAGTGTATCACTAAGAAGCAGCAATCTCTCTTTTCCTTTCTTGTATTGACAACTCACATTCTTTGCCCATACCCAAGTGGGAAGTGGCGTATTTTATTTTGCCATTTGAGATGCATCCTCTCAAATCTATAGCCCAGTCTTTAGTCGCCATCTAAAAAAAAATCTCGTTTCAAACAAGCAAGCTCGAAGGAGAATCGTAACTTCTTAGCAAGTGTGCCGCGGCACCTGGGTCGATCAAAACAGGAGTGTGGTCCGAATATCCTCGGAAAACTTCTCAAAATAACACTATTGGTGTTTAAAAAATAATATATAAGCAGCTATAAGGAGCTGTGTTCCAATTCCAACTACTACCAAATAATGGCTGGCCACTTCTTCCCACGTACGTTTCGTACTAAAATAGCAAAACCTACGAGTGCTGTGCCTTTGCTGTCTCGAGACAGGAAAGACTTTCTTTTCTTGGCGCCCTACTTCCTCCTACTTCTTCTTCCTTCGTCTTGACGTTTCGGAAATCCATCTTCGAGGTCTACGCTGTTCATTCGTGGCCGGTACGTTATCAGGGGCAGGTTGACGAGGAGGCCGTGAAGAATCGGAGGGTTCTGATTTCTGAGGATTTTGATCGACATCGAGGTGCGCCTGTCTGTTCCTCTTTGCTTATTTGGTGCTCTGCCAGTGCCCGTGCACTAGTCCATGTCTCCACGATCGAGCAAAGTAGTCTAGCTCATGCCATGTTCTTGAATCTGGATTCGCATTTTCCACTTGCATCCCGGATTAGTGTTTTAGATTAGCTTCTTTGGAAGCCAACTCCAGGGAATTGATCAAAAACCATTCTAAGAGGAAAGTGACCATATTTTATCGCTGACGGGTGGCAATAGGCACACAGATACTAGTTTGACCTCTGGCCCTTGCGGCCAATGAAGCATTGATTTGAGGAGGTTCTGAAGTTGACAATGCACCTCGCTTCCTAATTAGGTTCCCTGACACGAATCGATTAGAATTAATAGGAGTGGACTAAATCAAAGGTGCATTCAATGTTTGTGTTATTGACTGAACTGCGATCCTTTTTTTAGGGCAGACAAAACTGAAGTCTGTTTGAGGTAGCGTCTAAAACTCTGAAGATAGCAAAGTTTTACTTTCCCCTGAACCTCCCTTAACCCTCTCGTCAGAGGAAACCTTGGCCGGCGACGATGATGCAGGCCGGGGGCACCAAGATGAGGTTCGGCCGGTGCCCGTACTGCCGTGCCATGATCTGCCAGAACACCACTGCCGCCGTCTACTACTGCAGCAAATGCCGCACTCCGATCCGAGGTGTGCCCCCATTATCAAAACTGTGCAGTTCTTTAATCTCTGATGCTGAGTTTTGCTCTAATTTGTTCTGGTTCTGCCTTTCTTGGTGCAGGCAAGAACACAGAGCCGACGGAGGACGAATCCGACAACGATCTGAGCAGCCTAGAGATCCTCTCGGCCGTTGACACCGAGTCGGTGTTCTCCGACGAGGAGATCGTCGCTTCCGGCACGCAGCCTTCTGTCATCGACGTCGACGGCGACCAGCCGCCTCCGTTATCGTGTGGCTACAACTCCAACTCCGACGGGCTTACGGCCTCATCACCGTCGCCGTACAGAGGATTTGGTTCGCCTCCGGCTGGCGCGTCTCGGGTCAATGGCTTACCTCGCGGCTTCGACAATGTTAGGCCCAGCTCGAATGGACATGATGAGATGGTTCGATCGGCTAGCAATCGCGTCGACCAGCTCCGGGCGGCGTCTCGACGGACGAGGCGGGCGTCGAGCAACTCTGACCCGAGCATTCTGCGTCGACGTGACTTTTCTGTCCCGGAGCACGAGGAGGCGCCAAGAAACGCGGGGGAGCAGTCCCTCTGGCGGTCGCCACTGAGCTCGAGGGAGCTCGGAACGTCCGCTAGCGTGTCAAGACTCGAGTCTGCCACCGTTACGGCGTCGCCGCTGACTGATCCAGGGTTCCAGAGGGACTTGCTGCACGCGCTGGACAAGCTTCGAGACGTGATCGCTGCCGTCGAGCTGCAGTCGCGGTCGGTGAGCAGCAGCGCCAGGGGCGCGGTGACGCGACGTGAGTCCCGCCTCTTCCGCCAGCTGGAATCGAAGCTCGCGGGGGAGCTTCCCGACGCCGACGCCTCGCGCTGGAAGTCCCGGAATTACGCGAGCACCGGCTCCGCCTCATGGTCGTCTGCGTCGTCGTCCAACGGCCACGGCGAGCGGCACGCCGCGAGGCGGAAGAAGCGCCACTGCTTCCCGCTCCTGGGGGGCGCGCCGTTCGTGGTGTGCGGCGATTGCTCGAAGCTGCTCCAGGCGCCAAGCTCAACGGCGCCGTCGCGGAGGGGAAGCAGCACCAAGCTGCGGTGCGGCGGGTGCGGGGAAGTGCTGGAGCTGACGCTTCCGGTGGCCGTGAGCATCGCTGCCCAGGCGCGCCGGGCGAGCAGGGCGTGCTCTGCGACGAAGGCGTCAGGTTCCGGCAGTTACGACGGGTCCGGTGAGCTGGAACGTGCGGAGGGCGGGAGCGGCGGCGAGCAGCAGGTGCCGTTGCAGCTGCACCGCCTGCTGGGTTACGATTCGGCGAGCCAGCTTCTGGACAGCCACCGCTACTCAAGTACCGAGCGGTTCTGAAACTATGAGATGAACTCTGATTTGTTCGATTTCTGAAAGGTTTGTTTCTCTGTGCATTTTACTGAATTATTATGGTTCAGTATTTTGTATGCAGAAACTGCTCGTGACCTTTGTCTTGTTTTCTAGATGGTTCATTTTTTCCGACAGCAAATACTCCGTCGATGATCATTTATATGAAGTACATCTAGGAATGCAGACTTGTTGCACCAGTGAGCCCTTGTGTAATGTTTTTAAAAAAAATTATAAATTTGAGTTTCAGAAAATATATATGCTTGGATAAATACATGTGTCCTCTATGTATATGAAAATTTTCTGTGCAAAAAAATGTCGTATTCCGAGCTACATATTTTTTTTGGACACAATATAGGTAAAATATTGGGTTGTATGTGTCAGAAAATTCTTTTTTTTGTGTAGGCCAAAATACAATGTTTTTTACGAAATTTTTCTATTCTTGCGTACAAACATAATGTGTATATATATTTGTGTACAAAATTTTCAGTTTTTCAGACCTAAACGTATGGTTTACAATTTTTTCAAAAAAGAGCTCCAGTGAGCTCGGGAGCCACTACCGACATTTGGTACATCTAGTCCTTCCGCTAACACGACACATAAAAGATATGTGAGATCACATTTTTCGGTGTTTTGTACACCGTAACGAAAAGGTGTGGTATATGAGTATATCGACGGTGATTGACGAGGGGTGTCCTTGGCAATACCCATAGTTGAGTACCTAAGGTTAGATTTATGTGGTAGAGAATGCGTAGTGTTAGTAGAATCGTCGGCTGACAAGCGGGATTTACCCAGGTTCAGGGCCCTCGAGTGAGGTAACACCCCTACTTCCTGCTTGTCTGTATTGATTGTGGAATATGTTGTGGTTACAAGGGTCTAGCAAGTGATTGATCTCGCTAGGGTTTGGAGGTTCTGGTATTGCGTGTCCTTGATCGGCGGCCCTCCCAGCCCTTATATAGGGGGCTGGGTCTCGGGAAATCATAACCGACTAGGATTACATACAAGGAAAGTCCTAACCGACTATGGCTTCGCCTGTCTTGGAAGGTACTCCATCTTCTTGGTCCTCCCTTCATGGGCTTCTTGGGCTTCTGTTACTTCAACCTTTAGCCATCATGTGCACCTGGTACCCTCATGGTAGGGTGCCTGTTCGGTATAACCTCGTCATTAGCCCCCGAGTGCATGGCTGACTCGAAGAATTAGGCAAGGACTCACTCGACAGTGCACGTCATACTTTCATTCTTATGCTTATTAATATGAGGATTTAGACGATCTTGTCAATTTTTGATTATGTTCTATGATTTGTCAAGGGATTAGGACATAGTAGGCCCGGTTCACTCGACGGATCGAGACCAGTTAAGTGCACTTTGGGCAAAACCTTACTAGCCTTCAATCAAATTCGAGTCCCCGGCTCGAATCTGGAACATACTGGACATACTCGACTCAGGCCGTTGAGGTCTTACAGAATCGTTCTGCAGTTTTTATTTTGCTACCTAGCGCGTCCGCCAGGATTTTTCATCATGTCTGCTGACACGGAAAATTTTCAGGACTTAGCACTGCCGGAGTGGTCCTCAACCCTGCTCGATTGATCGGCGGGTCTTACCTTTGCATTTCTCGTATGCAGCATCCGAAATGTCTGCGATTGACGTAACTCGGGAATTCTTTGACTTTTTGCTTTTTTGCCGTTGACTGAGTCGAGTCTCTAGTCGACTGCAGTTTTTGCTTATGAATCTATCGGGTGCGCGTCAGCGCTCCTGGTGGGAGTAGCCCCCGAGATTGTGCTTTATTATTTGTAATGGAGGATAATCTCAAATTCGTATTTTTCTGCATATGTTAGTCGAAGAAATTTTTGATATGCTCCCGATGGGAGTACCATATTATACTTGACAGCATGTCGAGTGTATGATGTTTACCTTAGTCGACAAACCTTATGGAGATCTTGATGACTTCGATTCAGTCGAACTACTACTGGACTTCCATTCTTTTCACTCAACGTTCGTTGCCCGCTGGATGATGTCATGCATGACGTCTTTGGCGTGCGCGCATAATTTTGACAAGACGTATCATCGCGGGGCCCACTGTTTGACTGCAGAGGACGCCGCTTCAGTTTTGATTTGACCGGACGTGGCGAAATTTTCGCTGTGTGATGATAACTTCCTCGTTTTTCGTGCATAGTGGACGGCGTGGCTTGCGACGGTTGCTCTCTATGCGCGCCACGTGTTCCGCGGATCTCTCACGAACGGCTGAGATTTCTTCGCGTATTGTGGTAAATAAGGGTATTTCCTCCAGCCGGTTTTTTTACCATGAAGAATGGTGTGAATTGTGTCGAGGCGTTTGGAGTTGTTCGCAAACTCCATAGTACAGCGGGAAGCTCATCGACCCAGGCTCCTCCAACCCTTTTGAGTGGTACCAACAATCTTTTCTTGATGCCCGTGCATACGAGCCCATTGTCCTTTTTGACTTGTCCATTGGACTGTGGGTGTGCCACCGATGTGTAGTTGAGCGTGATATCCAGCTCTTTGCAGAAGGAACGAAACTCTTTGGCTGTGAAGTTTGTGCCGTTATCAGTGATGATACTGTTTGGGATGCCAAAGCGATACACGATGGATCTTATGAAGTTGACTGCTGTAGCGGCAGTCGAGCTTGTGATGTGGAATGCTTCGATCCACTTCGTGAATTTGTCCACTGCCACCAGTAGATGAGTATGTCCTCCAGGCGAGGATGTTTTGAGTGGTCCAACCATATCGAGTCCCCACTGGGCGAAAGGCCAAGCCAGTGGTATGGTTTTTAACGCCGATGCGGGTGCATGAGGTTTGGTGGCGGATTTTTGACTCCCGATGCACCTTTTGACTATGTTTTCTGCGTCTTTGAGCGCTGTAGCCCAGTAAAGCCCTGCTCTAAAGGCTTTGGCTACGAGTGATCGACTGCTAGCATGATGCCCGCAAGTACCTGCATGGATATCGCGTAGTATTGCTTTTCCATCCTCGAATTCTATGCATCTCTGAAACATACATGAGACGCTTCGCTTGTATAACTCACCGTTGATTATGGTGTATGCTTTGGATCGTCGAGTGACTCGTCGGGCATCTGTTGCGTCTTCTGGTAGCTCATCGTGGAGCATATATGCCAAGAAGGGTTGAGTCCATTTTGGTGTTACCTGATCGCCATGACATAGAAGTACTTCGACTGGCGGATCTTCTGCACTAGGTGCTTTGCCCTTGGATGTGACAATCGAAGTGGGTTGGGGTCGCTGCTCTTTGATGGACCTGTGCTCGATGCGCTCCAAGAAGACACCTGCCGGAATTTGTGCTTTTGTGGAGCTGATGTTGGCTAACCTGTCTGCTTCTTCGTTACTTTCTCGCCTAATATGTTGTAGCTCACATCCATCGAATCCACCCTCCAATGTGTTGTAGAGGTCTCGATATGTGATCATGTTGTCAGCTATGGCATCACAAACTTTCATTGTTTGCTGCACTACCAGGTTAGAGTCGCCATAGATCATCAGTCGAGTGCACCCCAGTGCCTTTGCCATTCGCATACCATGGATCAGTCCTTCGTATTCTGCTTCGTTATTGGACGGGAACTCGAAGTCCATCTGCAGGACGTAGCAGAGTTTGTCTCCTTTGGTGATATGAGTACGACTCCTGCTCCTGCACCCTCATTTTTCTTGGACCCATCGAAGTACATGGTCCAGGAGTTAGATACATCAGGAACTCCTGGCAGTTGAGCTTCTATCCACTCAGTTGTGAAATCAGGTAAAAGTTGTGCTTTGATGGCCTTCGTGTGCTCATACGAGATTCTAGCGACCCTAGCTCGATAAGCCACTTTGCCACTCGCCCAGTTGCATTGGGGTTTGTGAGGACATCCCCAATTGCAGATTTGCTGATCACCGTGATCGGGTGCTCCGAAAAGTAGTGGGACAGCTTCCTGGACGTGATGAAAATAGCGCTAGCTTTTGATAGTGCGGGTACCACTGTTTGGACCGGGAGAGAACTTCGCTGACGTAGTAGACTGGTCTTTGCACACTCTGAGCTTTTCCTTCCTCCATGCGCTCGACTACCAGAACCGTACTCACCACTCGATTGGTAGCTGAGACGTACAGGTACAAGGGTTCCTTCTCTCTGGGTGCCGCCAGTATTGGAGGATTTGTGAGGATTCGTTTGAGATCGACGAAGGCTGCTTCAGCTTCGTCTGTCCACTCGAATTTATCTGCCTTCTTCATCAGTCGATAGAGTGGTAGCGCCTTTTCGCCTAGCTTGCTGATAAAACGACTGAGCGCTGCCACTCGACCTGCTAACTGCTGTACTTCATAGAGCTTTGTAGGCCTTTGCATGGTGAGTATGGCCTGTATTTTTTTAGGGTTTGCTTCTATCCCACTGACACCAAGTATCCTAAGAGTTCTCGGCTGGCACACCGAATGTGCACTTATCTGGGTTGAGCTTGATGTTGTAATTGTTGAGATTGTCGAAGGTTTCACGTAGATCTGCGAGTAGTGTGCTCTCTTCCTTTGATTTGATGACTATGTCGTCCACGTATACTTCGACATTATGACCAATTTGCTTCTTTAGACAGTTTTGCATCATACGCTGGTACGTAGCACCGGCGTTCTTGAGCCCGAAGGGCATTGTGGTGTAACAATATACTCCGAGTGGAGTTGTGAAAGCTGTTTTTTCTTCATCTTCGACTTTCATCTATCTGGTGATACCCTGAGTATGCATCCAGAAAGGATAAACGTGTGCATCTGCGGTGGAGTCGATGATCTGATCGATTCGTGGAAGTGGAAAGTGATCCTTTGGGCAACACTTGTTTAGCCCCGTGAAGTCTATGCACATCCGAAGAGCAGCAGTTTTCTTCTTCTCGATGAGCACGGGGTTGGCCACCCAATCTGATTTCTTGATTTCTCGAATGAAGTTTGCTTTGAGTAACCTGTCGACTTCTTTTTCTATAGCTTCTCTTTTTGGACCGGAGACACGACGTGTTGTTTGCTTGACTGGCCTAGCGCCTGGGTAAGTTGAAGAGAGTGCTCAGCGAATTTACTAGGAATACCTGGCATGTCGGCTGGACACCACGCAAATATTTCTCAGTTCTCACGGAGAAATTCGACGAGCACGCTTTCCTATGTGGGAGATAGGCTTGTGGACACCCTGACTGTTTTGATGGATCAGTCGGGTGGACTTGATGCTTCCTTACGTCATCTGTGGCGCTGAATGCTCTGTCGAATGTTTGCTTCTTATGCTCATGCATGAGTGTGTGGTCATTGGTGTGTGAGAGATCTGCGAAAGTTTGGACCATACCGAACATCTCCGAGATCTTGCTAAAATCCGGTCACAAGCGTCGGACCTTTGGAAATTTCCATTGACTGTGATGACTCCCTTGGGTCCTGGCATCTTCAACTTGAGGTATGCATAATGCGGTACTGCCATGAATCGAGCGAACGTCGGGCGCCCAAGTATGGCATGATACTGTGACTTCTAGTCGACGACTTCAAACTCAATCAATTTCGTTCTGAAGTGACTTGCATCGCCAAACGTAACGTTGAGTTGTATTGTGCCTTTTGGGAGAACAGCTTTGCCTGGGACAATACCATGAAAGGTGTTTGTGGACTCAGGTAAGTTTTCGACTGACCTGTTGATGGCCCTTGAAGATGTTGATCTACGGCTCCAGAAAACAGTTGATGTCTTGGTGCGTAGTTACCTGCATCAAAAGTGAATGGGTTAGGTTGAGACTCCAAGTGCAGAGTGTGTAGTAAGTGGAAGACGTGTTTTCCCCACGAGGGTGACTCGAGGGTTTAATATCGAACTCTCGGGGAATCAGTAGTGAAAGATTTATCTCTTTATCCTTCTTTTTGGTTACCTATAAAATAAGGTTAAATGTTTTGGTCCTCAACCTCACCTGGCAAGCACAAGGTGTATGAATGATATCAAGATAATTATGCAATGCAAACAAGAAATAAATATGCAATGGTGGTGAATAAATGTGCAAGGATGATGATAACAATGATGAATGATATTTTGGTTTTTTTATGATGAATGCAAGATGAAAAAGTGTTTTTGTATTTTCGGATTTAATAATTGCAGAAAATGGAAAAGTGGTAAAAGTTGTTGGAAAGGTGTTTCTTATGATTAAAAATGGACCGGGGTTCATGGTTTCACAAATGCACTATCTCTTTAATAAAGTGGTAGACAATGGAACATAGGAGTTGACATATGAGATTGCAACACAAAGTTTGATGACAAGTTACTAATTATATGGGCATCACGTCCTAACATAGAGATCTTTTGGTTATTAAGCTCACTTATACTCCACCAAGATGTGAACCAAATCATAACACCTCAGTAATTAAGATAACTCAGAGTATAGTTTTAAGTATCATGACATGAAATTAAAATAAGAACATGCTAGATCTAGTCACGGAGAAGTGGCAAATCACCCACAACCCTTGTAGCATGGTATTTTTGTTTATCCCTAGTGAGGCAACAAAGTAAGGTAAAACACCCAAGTGGATCGCGATATTACACTTGTCAACTTACCGCACTCACCACCCCCCGTTACTCCAACTAATGCACACATCACCCACACACGCTCTCATAAACATGCTTGATCATAACAACTAGATAAGAACGGGGTACATAATATGCATCTATATTCATAACTGAAACAAACATTGCAATCTCAAACATATATTAACTCATAAAAAAGATCCACCACATAGGAATTACAACGATAACCGTAATCATGTTCAGCAGCTCATACGGTACTAATTAGTGAAGCTCAAAGAGAGGAGAGATACATAAGTTACTTCCATAAACCCATAGTCCAGAGGTGGACTACTCCCTCTTCATCATGGAGACGGTGGAGATGTCGATGGAGAAGATGGAGACCACGCCGGCAGCGCCCCGCCGGAGTTTTCCTCCTCCAATCTGCAGCTCCAGATCTCTCATTTGGTGTTTCTGTGTTTCGGCGGCGCTTGTTCCAGAGAACGACGTGGGACTTCTTTTATAGGCGTTTTTAGGTCAAGACGATGTCGGTGGAGGAAAGATCAACGGCAGCGGAGCCACGAGGGCCAAAATGGTGGGCCCCACGCGGCCAGGTACAGAGGCCGCGTGGGCCACCCTCTTTTGGGCTTCTGCCTCTGTTTGCTTGCTTCCTTCGCTCCCAAGTCTTCTTCCTTCCAAAATATTGACGCTCGTAATTTTCCAGGTCATTTGGACGTCGTTTGGCTCCCTGAAACTTAAAAGGAAAAAATAGGGTTTTCTGCCTGCGCAGGGTTAATTCCGTAAAATAGGAAATAAATATTGTATTGCCTTAAATCATTATATAACAGTGGTATAACCCTTATATGATGCAAATATGATTGGAATATAAGTGATATAGTGCAAAGTTCATGTATGCATTTTACATGCATCAACATCCCCAAGCTTAACCAATACTCGTCCTCGAGTATGAAGGTGATAAAACTAACATGGACTTTGCAATATAACACTAACAATGGATATCAAAGATGATTGCTACTGCTACATAGAGTCAAACGATTCATTCTTCAAAGGAGTAGCAATATGCAAAATAGTTTATGAAGTGATATCAAGTATTAAATGCAAGGATGTTCAATGATAGTTCACAAAGTGTAACATAGAAGATAGTAACATGGACCACATGTATGCATAATGAAAAGTAAGAACACCCTACATTGGTCATAGAGTGTAGATGAAAATCTGAATATAAAAGGTGGACACTTTGGAAAAGATATATATGCGAGTAGAGGTAAAGCATGCATAAGTTTCATCTAACTTCCAAACTCTTCTACCTAAGTTAATGATTGCAATGTGGAATTCTTGGTGTCAAGCTCTCATTACCCCTATCATAGCATCTTGAATGATTAAAGTTTAATGTGAAAGCAAATATGAGTAGTGTGCTTGACAAAGTAAAGGTTAGGTGTCTCATGCCCCTTGAATACAAGTACCTACACCATGAGTTACGTTCAACTTGGGAGCGTGTTGGCGAAGATGATGTTGATGCCGCTGCCTCCGTCCCTGAAGACCTTGGTCATGGCATATCCACCAATCTGGGCGTCGAGTACCAGGGCTGCCTGACCTGGTCGATAGACTGATGGTGGGTGGTCCTCCCGCGTGAACGTGATTGGAGTCTCGGATCCCTTCAGGAATTCTGGCACGGCTAGTGGCGCCATGACTGCCATGTTGACATGTCGAGTGAGCAACTTCTGTTGCCTGTTCGAGGGACGCCCTTTTTGGATCATGTACATCCGTCCTTGAGGCTTCGGGTACTGATCCTCTGCTGCTTGTGGTATGTGATGTATGGCTCCTGCGACCTGGCTTCCTGCACTATGCTGTGGTGGAGCTAGAAGTGCCGGGACTGGCTGTGCTGGTGGCGCTGCGGTGGGGACTGGCTGAGCAGTCGATGGTGCAACCCTTCTGACTTTCATCATGTAGTCCATCGCCATTTGATCAAATTTTCTGCAATTCCTCATGGTGTGATTGGAGATTAACCTTCCATCGTCTCCCTTGAATAAGTGGAATCTGCAATAGTCATCCATCTTCTCCTCAAATGTCCTTTCTGGCCGCGTGTCTACGCGTCTGCGCCACTCTTGCCTTCTGTAGTTGCCAGTACGCTGGTCGCGGTCTCTGCTGTCACGATGATCGTCGGTTCGACTGTCGCGGCGGTCATCGCTTCGACCATCTCGGCGATTTTTGTTTCGACTGTCGCGACGCTCGTCTGGTCGTCTGTCGTCTCTGGCTTGATTATCTTGCGGTTGGGAAAAACCAGCCATCATGAAGTTTACCATGTCATCATCGTTGTAACGATTTTTGCGTTTGCGTCATCTATCATCTCTGTAGCTATCACGGTGATCTCGACCATCTCGACGGTCCTCGCGATCACGCGGGGAGACTGAGCATTTAGCCCTTATGGAATCTTCTCCATCTGCCCACTCGGTTGCTATTTTCATGAGCTCGGCCATGGACTTTGGCTTTTGGCGGCCGAGTGCCAGACTCCCTGGGTGAAGACATCCATAGCTCTATCTTCAGAGATTGTGCCCACTGAATTGCGGATGGCTGTCCATTGTCTGATGTATGCTCTGAGTGTCTCGTCGGAACTTTGTGTGCAAGCCCTTAGCTCTTCAAATGTTTTAGGCCGTTCACACAGAGGGTCGAAATATTTGATGAAGTCCTCCCGGAAGTGCTCCCAGGAGTCGTATGACGCTTCGGGTAATGCTTTGAGCCAGTCGCGAGCTGTGCCCTCAAGCATCAGCTGTATGTATTGTAATGATGTTTTAGTTGTACCGCGTTGACACGCGACCGCTAGCTTATAATCCTCGAGCCAGCCTGATGGCTCTTGCCTGCAGTTAAATTTTGGCGTTATTGGTAACCCGAATTTTTTGGGCATCCTAGCCTCATGGATGCGTCGAGTCAAGCATCGAGCTCCATAGGGTCCTGTGTCGCGATTGGCATCTGAGTCGCTGATGTCGGATCTTCTGGACCTGCTCCTTGACCTTCGGCGACTGGAGTCCCTCCTTGCACTACCTCTATAAGGACTTCGACTGCGGCGATCTCGCGATGTATGCCATGAGCGGCTCCTGCTGCGCTCCCTGCTTTTCCCTGTCTGGAGTCCTTGTGCTGCTAGAGCCAGCGCCTTTATCTACTGTTGATGTGCTTCTGCGGCCTGATCGCCTGCTGGAGGTGCTGTTGCTTTCAGGTAAGCTCCGATTGAGAGCAAGGCCCCTTCGTCTGTTTTGGGTACTAGCACGCCCTCTGCATCCAGCGTCATGAATGAGTGTTCTAAGTTGCGAGTGATTCCTGATCTTTCTCCTTCTGGCAGGTTTGCAAATCTCGATCTGCGCCTGAGGTCTGTCCCGTTTGTAGAGCTGAGCGATAATTGCCTTCTTCGCACACTCGAGATGCTAGCTTGCTTTCTACGTTCCTCGAGTGTTGCTCTGTACTGCTTTAGTCGCATCGTCTCTTGCCAGTTGAAGTAGTTGTAGACCATCATCTCTTCTGGGGCTGCGTCTACTGGCATCATTGCACTCCTTGATGACTTTATCGACTTTTGCTGCTATCTCGGCTGTGATAGTTAACGTTGTTGCGCCATCTGGCAATGTTACCGTGCAAGGGAACTCCGTGGGCCTACGACTGTGGCTCCTGCTGATGTTTCTGCGCTGAATGCGACGCAGACCTGATGGGGTATTGCCGGAGGGCATGTGTACGTGCTTTCGATGCCAGTCATGGACTCGAACTCCTTGTCCAAGCTCATGTCAGAGTTGCTGCTTTTGCTGATCTGGACGTCGGTATCGACATGTGCTTCGAGTGACTGCTCAGGATGGACTTCCTTGTTGGTGAAGAAATCGTGGTCCGCCTGGATCTCTGGGCCACCGAAATCAGCGAGGCAGATGCTGTCGTTTGCACCTTCAGATTGCATGTAGTCGAGGACCATGTTGTGTGACTCCGTGTGTTCGACTGTGCCAACCTGATAGGTGGACTATACCTCATCGTCTAGGATCTCCTATGCCATGAGTTCGTTGAACTCCCGTGTTGACATAGATGATACTGGTGAACCTGGCGGTGAGATCGAGTCGATCTGCGACGAAGCAGCTTCCATGCCTCCTGGCGACGTGATCGTAGTCGACGGAGCTTCGGGTGCCTCGCTCGCGATTGGCTCGGCCAAGTCCTGCACACCAAACTTGTTGACGAAAAAATTGTGTTTTCCAACAGTTAGATCCAAACCTGAGTCGAGGCTGGCAAAGGCCTCCTGAGCTTCTGGCGAGTATGGTTTGATCCTCTTTGGTGACGCGACCTTTGGAGCTGGCGAGTGATCGCCTGATGACCCGACGTTGGTCGAGTTTGCCGGCGAATTGCCGTTTGCAGATGTGGTCGGCGAGTTGCTGTTTCATGATGGAACCGGCGAAACCGTGGATCCAACACTACCTCTTCCCACAGACGGCGCCAATTGACAAGGGGTGTCCTCGGCAATACCCATAGTTGAGTACCTAGGGTTAGATTTATGTGGTAGAGAACGCGTAGTGTTAGTAGAATCGTCGGCTGACAAGCGGGATTTACCCAGGTTCAGGACCCTCGAGTGAGGTAACACCCCTACTTCCTGCATGTCTGTATTGACTGTGGAATATGCTGTGGTTCCAAGGGTCTAGCAAGGGATTGATCTCGCTACGGTTTGGAGGTTCTGATATTGCGTGTCCATGATCGGCGGCCCTCCCAGCCCTTATTTAGGGGGCTGGGTCCCGGGAAATCATAACCGACTAGGATTACATACAAGGAAAGTCCTAACCGACTATGGCTTCGCCTGTCTTGGAAGGTACTCCATCTTCTTGGGCCTCCCTTCATGGGCTTCTTGGGCTTCTGTTACTTCAACCTTTAGCCATCACGTGCACCTGGTACCCTCATGGTAGGGTACCTGTTCGGTATAACCTTGTCAGTGATCGAATAGGTTAGCACACAAAGAAGATATATATAGGTTAGAGCTCTAGAAAACTCTACTCGATAAAAATACACTTCTCTCTGGCAAGATCTATTCCATATGCTCTGATTTTGATGTGGTGTCATAAGTTTTGACCACATCGAGTCATGGATTTGAACTGCTTAGTCACATATCCTATCATCATCACTAAATCTATACTGGCCCTCAAAATTTGTTTTTACCTCTTTGATGAAGAAATCGTGCCACCAAAGTCCATGTAGAAGAATAACTCCTTCGCAGGCGGTGAAAAGGAAGGGATATTTTTGTGGCGGAGAGCCGACCCTTAAAAGATAGCGCACCATAGTCCACAGAGAGCAACCGAGAGAGAACTGACATCACTCTATTTTGGCCTTTTTGTATCAACTATTAACGAAAGGGCGAGCCGCTTAACTGGACATTTCAGTAGTTTCTGTAAAAACCTGTTTGATATTTTTGGTGATTACAAGGCATTACATGACAGTATTGAGTATTGCATTTTTAACCGTTTTTCCGCATTTTTTCAATAGAATAGGTAGGAGTACAATTTTTACTTTTAGAGGAATAGGAATACAATTTTAGGGGAGCATTGTCATTACAGTAAAGCAGAACACATATGTATGCGTTTTCCGTTTCATAGGAATGGAAATATCAATGAAACACATAATCCTTGCAAACATATCGAAAACATCCGGGAAATTAAAACGCTCGATCTTAAATTGTTTGTGCGCACGTTCAATTTACATCCTTTTGTTCTATTATATGACATGAGTACAAAATACATGCCTGTTTGACCTCTCTAGTGAATTAAAATACAAAGCCATTGCAGAACAATACCAAAGCAAAAACAAAAAACAAGTTCAAGAGCATACATCTGCCGCCTACTTCTAACAGAAAACAAAAGGGGGGCGCAGTCGTGGATTTTTTCCCTCCGAATTAAGCCCACGAAAACGGCGAAACCTAAATGCCGCCCGTTAGCGCCCCTTAGTTCTATGCCGCCTGAAGAGTTTCGCCCGCGAGCATTACCAATAGCACTCCTCAACAATTTTAAAAAATAATAGAGCTCCGTGGGGTTCGAACCTAGCACGCCCACCTGAATATATAATTTTTCTTGATTTTCTTTTCCTTCCGGTTTTGGTTTTTCGAATTTCTTTTTTTTCTTTCTTTTGTGTTTTCCATTTTATTCTTTCTTTTTTCTGTTTTCTTTTTCCGTTTTGTTTTTGTTTATTTTCACGTTTTGTTTTTTATGTTTTCTTTTTCAGTTTTTATTTTATATATTTTTTATTTTCTGTTTCACCTTTTCCCTTTTCCTTTTTATGTTTTAATTTTCTCTTGTTTTGAAGATTGTAATTTTTTTGTGAAATAATTATTTTAAAATATTTTCCAATTTTTTGAAAATGTTTCCTTTTTGAAAATGGTTCCGAACCGAAATAATGGTTCCTTTTTTAGAATATGGTTCCAAACCAAAAAATGTTTTTGATTTTCCGAAAATGGTTCTGAACCGAAAAAGTGGTACCTTCTTGGAAAAAAAATCCGAACCGAAAAATAGTTCCAATCTTTGAAAATGGTTCCAAATCGAAAACCGTTCCTTTTTTAAATGGTTCCGAACCAAAAAAATTGTTCCTTTTTGAAAATGGTTCCGAATGAAAAAATGGTTTTTATTTTTGCATTTTTGAAAATTGTTCATTTTTTGGGAAAATTTTATTTTCAAAAAATGGTTCTGATTTTTTGAAAATGTTGCCTTTTGGAAAATGGTTCCGAACCAAAAAATGGTTCCTTTTTCAGAATTTGGTTCCGAACCGAAAAAATTGTTCCGATTTTTTGAAAATGGTTCCTTTTTGTAAATGGTTCTGAACAAAAAAAATGGTTCTGAACCAAAAAAAATGGTTCCGAACAGAAAAAATGGTTCCATTTTTAATTTGGTTCCGAACTGAAAAATGATCCCGATTTTTTGAAAATGGTTCCTTTTTAAAAATGGTTCCGGACTGAAAAATGGTCCGATTTTTCAAAAATAGTTCCATTTTGAAAATTGTTCCGAACCAAAAAAATAGTTCCATTTTTTAAAAATGGTTCTGCATGAAAAATATCGTTTCTTTTTGCAAATTGGTTCCTAAATGAAAAAAACTGTTCCTTTTTGAAAATGGTTCCAAACCAAAAATGGTCTCGATTTTTAACATGGTTCTTTTTAAAAATGGTTCCGAAAACGGTTCCTTTTTACAATTTTTCCAATTATTGTTCATGCAATTTGTCCAATTTTTTCATTTTGAGTCAATCAGTTTTGTACATGGTTCGTTCAACGTACATGCAAAATCACACATCGTCTACCACTGAAAAAACATGATTTCTAGAGCAGGTTTTTCCAGCTTCGTAATTGAAGAGACAGTGAAGAAGCAGTTAATAATTAAAGAAAAAGAAACGAAAATCTATCAAAACCAGGTAGGGATGAAAACGGCGCGAATACGGACGGAACTGAGTGGTGCCACATTTGTTTCCATATTTTGTTGTGGAAGCGGAAACAAATACGAAAACCCCGCAAACAAATACGAAAACATATATTGTCGGAAATAGATACGGACCGAATAAGGCACGGTCATGGAACGGAAGCGGATGTTTGCCGGAACCAAGAGACCCCTTGAAACATGTAGATAAATTCAAGCATCAAGCACATGATCAGGTTTCACACATATAAATTTATAAATTCAAGCAACAAAGAGACTTGGAGCGGATTTTAAACTTGACGCTGAGAAACTCTGCCAGCTCATGAACTTTCCGTTTCCGCCATGAACTTTCCGTTTTCATTTCCGTTCCGCCAAATTCCATTTTCGTTTTTCCTGTCCGTTTCCGTTTTTCCGCGGAAAAGTCGGAAATATTCTGTGCCGTTTTCATCCGTAAAACTAGGAATCGAACCCTGGCTAACAGCTTCGAGTAGCGAACGATCCTAATTTTGAAGAAGCAGGGCGAGCGCAGATATCTTGAACACCAATGTCATCAAGTCAAGATGAAGCCCATAGCTTTTGCCCATAACTGGCGTGAAGATGAAGACTAATATGTCCCCCTCCTTTAACTTACTCAACCATAGCAGTTGCCCATCCGGTAATCATTATTTCCTTCTTCCTAGTCAGTCCCATCTTCATCGTCACTTCAAATGGTTTACGGCTCGGACTGCATTCAACATAGATCTTCAATGGCTTTGGAAGATAGTATTTCAGATTGACTTCGGTGAACTCAGCTCCAAACTCCTGTCCAAATAGAAAGATTGCAACAAAAGCAAACATGGTAAACAACATATACTGTTGAATATTTAAGTAAACAACATCTAACCATCTTGCTTTTTCTTCTCATTACAGATGATTCCGACATCATGTAGACATAAAATTTGATGGGTGTTGCCGGAGCATTGTCTACCAACTCTAAAATTGCTCCACTTGAAACTTTCTCAACCACATATCACGTGCATGTATTATATGCTTGTCAAAGGTGCGAGTTCCCCTAAAACGAGGTCCTATTTGTAGCAGAATCGTATCTAAATGTTAAGCAATGTACTACATAACATTAATAGACAAGGGATAAACATTTTTTTCATAATGTTCTTCATACCTCTCCTGATAAACATTGGTCTATCCATAGCGTAACCCAAATGTTCATGAGTTGAAAATGAGCCACTGTCCTCACTAGAGATGCTCATAACGTCTGTGCTACCAGGGGAGTAGCCTAAATTTTTGTGTGCTGATTTACAATGCAGTACAAATCCCAAAACTGTGTATTTAACACAGAATTTTTAATCCAGGTAACTTCCCTGAATTTTAGGTGTTTCTAACCCTGTTGTACTTGACTTAAAAGATGAGAAGTGTGCTAAAACTACCAAGAGATAAACAAAGCCAACTTTATACTAAACTTTTATACATGTTTATAATTTCTCATGAGAATATAAAATCTCAAATAGTATAGGCTTTTGTCATATCTAGCAGTATTGGTAAAATAGTATTGTTGATCCATACTAAAATACATTTATTCTCTTAACTCTCATTGCAGATATTTTTCCATGAAGTAGAACAATATTTTCCACATAAGTAACTTAGTAATTTCTCTTTTGATGCACTTGTTTTTGACAATATTTTATCTTCTCAAGCATCCTTAGACCAAAGGTAAGTAAAACAAGAAAAACCAAAATCATATACATTGAGAAACCAATTTATTGAAAATAGATAAAAGCTACTAATATCATATGTATTTTTTCGGCTCCACTAATATCATGAAATATCGTATTAGATTGCTCTGGACCACATGTGATGTAATCAATATCTTGATAGAGGATTGTAGAGTATAGTTTTTTTAGAATATGTAGAGTATAATTGTTTTCCCCACGAAAACCATGGGATCCAACTCAGACTTTGCCGGGCTCTTGCCGACCGAATCCCACCCGATCCAGCAATCTCCAGACTTGAGTTCCCAATGGAGTTCACCGGCGGAGCCTTCCGGAACTCGACATTCCAGCCAAATCAATGAATACATGTATCAAGTAGATCTTCATCTTGACGCGAGAGGGATCCAAGGACCTCCACGTTTATTCAAGTCGAGCCAGGCAGCCCCCACGCCACCCGTCGGCGCCACCTCCAGCGGAGGAGGAGACCACCACCACCAAGGCAGGAGCCGAAGCCCCGGCCAACCTTGTACCGCGGGAGTAGCCCCGAATCAGGCGTGTCGTCGACGAATCGGCAAACGTAGCGGCAGCAGATCTCCGAGCCGCATGGGCCAAGACGGCCGCCGCCGCGCCTCCACCGGCCGCCGTCGCACAGCCCGTCCAGGCCGCCGCCACCCCGCAGCACCACCGCTGGACGGCCGGGCTGGACACCGCCGACGCGCGCCGAGGAGAGGTCAATTTACATCCTTTTATTCATATGACATGAGTACAAAACACATGCCTGTTTGACTTCTCTAGTCTAGTGAATAAAAATACAAAGCCATTGCTGCACAATACCAAAGCAAAAACAAAAAACAAGTTCAAGAGCATACTTCTGCCGCCTACTTCTAACAGAAAAAAAAGGGGGACGCAGCCGTGGATGTTTTTTCCCGCGGAATTATGCCCACGAAAACCCAGGGATCCACCTCAGACTTTCCTGGGCTCTTGCCGGCCGAAAAGGCTTGTCCATGTTTGGTTTACGCATCCTACATTGGCCCATTAGCCGCCAGAAGGTGCCCTAGCTTGTCAGCTCTCTATATAAAGACCGTGATGTGCCTGGCAGCAACATCTTTATCCTACTCGCCGCCGCCATCTTCTGTTCATCTGCTGAAAGGATCTGCGGCGCTATGGTTGGCCGCCGAAAGATTTTGATTCCGCCGTCTTCCCCTCCTTCGCGTTTGTTTTTCTCTTGGAGTTTAGTTTGAACTAGTTGGGAAGATGGTTTTTGTATTGAGACTCGTTTGCAGAAAGGTGGGTTTTCTATTGAGATTTGTTTGGAGGAAGATGGTTTTCCTGGTGATTGATTCAATTGGTCACGGGGCGAAGCAGATGCCCTCGAGCTCTTTCTCAAAGCTAGTGAGCAGGATTTTAATGCTGGCCTGTCGAACCAGATGGCTTGCCAGTTTGGCTTTTCTGTCACATTTTCTTCTGTTATGCATCTTGACTTTTCTGTTATGCAGAATCTGATTTTTCTTGCCTCTTTTTATTGGCTATAATCTGGTTGTTACTTATTTCGCTGTGATTGAGTAAAGTCGCATGTAAAAACAGAGGATTAATATACACCTGCGTAAGTTTACACTTATAATTTACGTATTATAGCTGTTCAATCCTTTTTTCTTCCATGTGCGTAAGCTAGCAATTAAAATCGGAGGTTTAATGCACGCTAAAACCTGCGAAATGAACTAAATATGCTAAACTACTCTTCGGCTGCCGTGCATCCAGTAAGATAAACAACACCAACATATCTGATCTTTTAGAATCGGCAGGGAGGATCTAGTTGAGCCAGAGATCAACGTTGCAACGTCGGGCAGCCGGGAGCTTTAGAGGCGCTGTCAGTGGGGACGTGAGGTTTCAGCCAAAGTCAGGATGCCATTGGGCAGCAGGTTTAATCGTGCAGTGGATCCTCCTTTAGGAATCAGTAACTTGAGTATTTTAATCGAAAGCAATCTTTAATACTACCGAGAGAACAATCCTTTATAAGAGATATCAAGAGGCCCTCATAATTATGATTAAAAATGTGCTCATACAACACACCAGAACACAAAATTTTAGTACCAAGAGTTGCAAATTATGAGCTACTGAATACCATATTCCTTGATTTAACAAAAAAAATCTGACCACAATGGCTTATACTGTATCCTATTAAGTCCTCAAGAGTACTTGATAGATAAGCTTGTCCGCAAGCAAAGAAATCAGTTCCATAATCAATTCATTTCTAGATTCCACGTCCCGCGGTGACGCCATACGCACCATTACATTTAGCTACTAAACATCACTGTTACTGAACCACCAATATAATCCTTTCGCTATATACAGATCGATTCCCAGCGTAGATGGGTATGCGTGGATGAGTGTGCTAGCTACGTTGATTGTTAAAGAATCAGTCAAGGCGGACCTGCTCGGGCCTCTCGAGCTGCCGATTGCTCGTGGTAACGCTGTGTTCTGCAACAACCAACGCGAGGATGTTGTATGTTGCGGCCGCCCAGTGAGCCCTTGCGCGCGCTCAGAGACGGACTTGGCGACACGCAACCAGCTCCTCCCCGGCCGGTTCCTCGCGGGTGTCGACTACTGTCGTGCCCGATGCCCAGTCAGCCTCGTCGAGCTACTTGTTCATGGGCTCCACGCCAGAATTCGGCCTGACCGTCGTCGGCCCGGCGGACGCATCGTGGTGTTAGCGTTAGGGGTAGCCGAAGAGAAGAGTTGTGGCCTCGTTCCGATGACCGTAGACTGGCGGCAGAGATCTAATCCTAGGTCGGGGGTAGATGCGGTGAAGGTCACCGGCAGCAGGCGACGACCTGGTGGGATCGTGGCCAGCAAAGCCCACTGATGAAAACTCTCGCCGTGATTTCAGGAATTAGATCGTGGCTTGGTGGGATCGTGGGGACGCGGAGCAACTAAATTTGGCAGAGTTATCAGACGTTCCAAGTTCATTCCACGCTTCCGCTCCGATGGATGATCCCTTCTTCAACCCCATGGCCGAGCCCGGCTCCTCGCCGGAAGGTTCTCCGGCCCGGGATTCTGCTCCTCCTGCGGCCACCGCGCTCAACACCGCGCCGCCTGCTCCTGCGCGTCCTCTCGCGCCCGCGGCTCTGCCCGCCACCGTTCTGCAGACGGTGCACATCCGGAGCCACGTCCTCGTCGTCCTCGACCTCGCCGCGGCCAACTACACCCAGTGGCGGCGCTTCTTCGACACCGTCATCAGAAATTCGGGCTGCGCGACCACATCGACGCCAACGCCGTTCCTCGCCACGACGACCCGGAGTGGGTCATGATCGACCACTGCGTGGTGCACTGGCTGTACACGACGGTCTCCCCCGAGCTCCTCGACGTGATCATGCAGCCGGAGGACACGGCTCTGACCGTGTGGACGGCGCTCCAGGAACTCTTCCGCGACAACCAATTCGCGCGCGCCGTGTACATCGACGCGGAGTACCACGCGCTCGTCCAAGGCGACATGACCGTGATGCAGTACTGCGCCAAGCTCAAGAGTTTCACCGACCAACTGCGCAACCTCGGCCAGCCCGTCTCCGACATTCAGCAAGTCTTCAACCTCCTGCGCGGGCTCGGGCGTCAGTACCACCACGCCATCCCGCACATCACGTCGCGTGTTCCTCTCCCCTCCTTCCTGCAGGTCCGCTCCTTCCTCATGCTGGAGGAACACCGCACCGAGCAGTCTGCGCGCCAGAACGCTGCACACGCTCCCCTGGCCACGCGGGCGCCCGTTCCGTCTCCGGCGTACGGCGGCGACGGCGGCTCCAGCTCCAACGGCTCCGGCTCCAACGGTGGGCGCAACCGCAACCGCGACAAGAACAAGGGCAAAGGCAAAGCCCTTGCTTCGCCCCCGCCCTCCCCCTCGCCGGCCGCCACTCCATCGTTCGGCGCGCGTCCTCCGGCCCCCGCGCCGGGCTCCAACTCCTGGACCGGCCTCGTTCAGCCATGGCCCGTGAACTGGCGCGCCCCCGGCGCGGGTCTGCTTGGCAACTTCCCCGGAGCCCCTCGCCAGCACGCCATGATGACCGCGCTTGCGCCGCCCGCGCCGTCCTCGTATGGCCACGGCGCGGCCCCTTACGGCTACGGCGGCGTGCCCTAAGGTACGCCTGGCGCCGGACCCAGCACTGCTTCAGGCCCCTCCTACGGCTCGCCCGGCGCCAGCTCGAGCTCTGCATCGACCCCGCCGCAGCCCTGGGACATGAGCGCTCTCCATGCCGCTCTCAATGGCGCCCCCGCGCAGCCTGCTCCCTCAGGCGGCACATCGGATTGGTACCTCGACACCGGAGCCTCCTCCCACATGTCATCTAGCGCCGGTAATCTTCACTCTCTCCGTCCCTCTCATACATCCTCACAGATCGTGGTCGGGAACGGTGCTCATCTTCCTATCACGCACACCGCTACCGGCTCGATCATCACCTCCACCTCTCCCCTATGTCTTCGCAATGTGCTTCTCTCACCCACACTCATCAAGAATTTACTTTCTGTTCGTCAACTCTGTCGAGATAACCCAGTTTCAGTTGAATTTGACGCTTTTGGTTTCTCTGTCAAGGACCTTCGAACTCGGACAGTGATTCTCCGATGTGATTCAGACGGCGACCTGTACCCGTGGCCTCCACCTCCACCGCACCACGTCCACCATTCGCCGACGTCGCCTCCGTCAACCTCTGGCATCAACGGCTTGGCCATCCCGACCACGCTGCCCTTCGTAGCACATTGTCTACTTTTCAATTCGAATGTAGCAAATCTGCTCCGCATACTTGTCATGCTTGTCAGCTCGGCAAGAACGTGCGTTTACCCTTTCAAAACAATTAGCTATTTTCCCTTTCAATTGTTGCACCTTGATGTCTGGACATCACCTGTTGTAAGCATCTCAGGATTTCAATATTATTTGGTTATACTAGATGATTTCAGTCACTATGTTTGGTCCTTCCCCTTGCGCAACAAATCTGATGTTTATTCTGTCATTGTCAAATTCTTTGCCTACGCCCAAACACAGTTTCAGAAACCCATCCTCTCGATTCAGACAGACAATGGGCGCGAGTTCGACAACGCCGCTCTGCGCTCCTTCCTCGCCGATCATGGCTCTGTTCTGCGCCTCTCATGTCCCTACACAGCCAACAGAACGGGAAATCTGAGTGGACGCTGCGCACTCTCAATGAAGGTGTCCGCACGCTGCTGTTTCACGCCTCCATGCCAGCGAGGTTTTGGGCTGAAGCCTTGGCGACATCGACATACCTTCTGAACCGGCGGCCATGTCGCTCGAGCTCGCCCAGCACGCCGCACGAACTCCTCCTCGGCGTCGCTCCAGACTACACACTCCTTCGCGTCTTCGGATGCTTGTGTTACCCCAACACCACCGCCACATCACGGCACAAACTCGATCACCGGTCCGTCGCCTGCGTGTTCCTTGGGTACTCTCCTGATCATCGCGGCTACCGGTGCTTTGACCCTGTTTCTCGCCGTGTTTTCACATCGCGACATGTCCGGTTTGATGAAGACAAGTTTCCCTTCTCCTACCCTCACCTGCGCGACGCCTCCGAGCCTCCGACCACCGCGCCGCCGCCTGAGATCATTCACTGCATTACTCCAGTGCTGCAGGTTTCTTCAGGACAGGCGACACGACGCGCTGGATCTCCTGTGGCTTCACGGGCCGCATCGACGTCACCCATGGGCGGCCCTCTTCGCCTGCTGGGCCTCGCTTCATCAACAACGAGCGCGCGGGCTCGGGGAATTCAAATTCTCCCGCCTCCGCTACTGCGTCAAGCTCCACCGCCGGCTCCCATCGCACGGCACTGATTCATCGACGACCATCCCCACGGCATCGACCTGCTCCTCGCCGCCGATCCTGCCATCTCCTGCTCGCCGCATGGTCACGCGATCTCAGTCCGGCATCGTCAAGCCGAACCCGCGCTACGCCAACACTGCGTCGACATCTTCCTCGCCGGCCATCTCCCCCATTCCGCGCTCCGTCCAGGCTGCTGTCCGTGATCCCAACTGGCTTGGCGCCATGCGGGAAGAATTCGCCGCCCTCATCGGCAACCGCACCTGGGAGCTGGTTCCTCGCCCTCCCCGGACTCACCTCATCACCGGCAAGTGGGTGTTCCGTCACAAGATGTGTGCGGATGGCTCCCTCGAGCGCTACAAGGCCAGATGGGTGGTCCGTGGTTTCACGCAGCACGCCGGCATCGACTACGGCGAGACCTTCTCCCCCATCGTCAAGCCAGCGACCATCCGCACCGTACTCGCGCTCGCCGCGTCCCGCCACTAGCCTGTGCACCAGCTCGACGTGAAGAACGCCTTTCTCCACGGCACGCTGGACGAGGAAGTCTACTGTCTCCAGCCCGTTGGCTTCGTCGATGAGAACAAGCCGCAACATGTGTGTTGCCTGTCCAAGTCCCTCTACGGGCTCAAACAGGCGCCTCGCGCGTGGTTCCTTCGCTTCGCCGGCTTTGTCAAGACCATTGGCTTCTCGCCCACACGCTCGGACTCGTCGCTCTTCGTCTTCAAGCACGGCGCCGACACAACTTACCTCCTGTTGTACGTCGACGACATTGTTCTAACAGCCTCGTCTGCAGCTCTGCTATAGCGCATCATCGCACGGCTCACCGGCGAGTTCGCCATGAAAGATCTTGGCGCGCTGCACTTCTTCCTCGGCATCCGCGTCACGCGCACCCGGCTGGCTTCTTCCTCTTGCAGCAGCACGCTGAGGACGTGCTGGAGCGTGCTGCCATGGACAATTGCCGCGCTGCTCCGACGCCCGTGGACAGAAAGGCCAAGCTGCCTACTGCCGATGGCCCGCGTGTCGCCGATCCCTCTGCCTACCGCAGCATCGCCGGCGCGCTGCAGTACCTGACGATCACGTGCCCCGAGCTCGCCTACACGGTCCAGCGGATCTGCCTGCACATGCATGATCCCCGTGCGTGCCACGACGGGCTGATCAAGCGTGCTCTGCGCTACGTCCGCGGCACCGTCGACATGGGTCTGCACATCCGCGCCTCCTCCCAGCTGGACTTGCGCGTGTACATGGACGCGGACTGGGCAGGGTGCCCCGACACGCGGCGCTCAACCTCAGGCTACTGCGTCTACCTCGGCGACGCCCTGATCTCCTGGTCGTCCAAACGCCAGGTGACCGTCTCGCGTTCCAGCGCCGAGGCGGAATATCGCGGCGTCGCGAACGCCGTGGCCGAGCGCGTCTGGCTCCGTCAGCTCCTTGGTGAGCTCCTCGCCCCATCTCCAAGGCCACGCTCGTCTACTGCGACAACATCTCG
The DNA here is from genome assembly GCA_947311845.1 of Poa pratensis. Classification (NCBI taxonomy): domain Eukaryota; kingdom Viridiplantae; phylum Streptophyta; class Magnoliopsida; order Poales; family Poaceae; genus Poa; species Poa pratensis. The sequence goes on from CAMZMU010000035.1 coordinate 59,252,516, forward strand.
GCGGTCTACATGTCTGCCAACCCGGTGCACCATCGTCGTACCAAGCATGTCGAGCTCGACATCCACTTCGTCCGCGAGAGGGTGGCGCTCGGCGAGTTCCGCGTACTACACGTACCGACGCGCCATCAGTTTGCAGACATCATGACAAAAGGCTTGCCCACGGACATTTTTCAGGAGTTCAGGTCCAGTCTTTGCGTCTCGACAGCTGACGTCACGACTGCGCGGGGGGGGGGGGGGGGGGGGGGGGGGGGGGGGGGGTGTGGGGGGGGGGGGGAGGGGGTGTTAGGATATACTGTATGTGTACCGTAGCGTGTGTGTATTCCTCTGTATTCAGTCAACACACACGCACGCACTCACCCACGTCTAGCAGTTAGGCAAGCTTAGTTAGAGGGGATCATGGCCTCACACGATCATATCAGTCGTGGTCGAAGCTGTATATAAACACTACCAGGCTGAATAATCAAAGTGTGTTGAGTTCTCTCCCTGTCTCAATTCTCTACATGGTATCAGAGACAGGCAGGAAAATTAAATCTTGGTCGTTGATTGATGGATCAGAGGCCTTTGGTAACCCCGTGTACAATAAGTGGTGTGGCTATAGCGAAATTCGAGTTCGCTCTTTTATAAGTAGTGTAGATAAAAATACTAATTTTGAACTCAAATTTTAAACATAAAATAAATCGAAAACTTCCTTGATTTTATTTTGTTAAGTTTTTTTTTGGATCAGCGGTTTGTAATTATAGATTTTAAGTTTACAACATGAAATTCCAGTTAATGACAAACTATTTATCCAAATAAAGTCAAACTTTTTCTGAACACACAATGTAGCACCTACAATTTACTCATTTGTATTCGTTTTTTTCTGATGAGTTTCAGTTTTGAGATCTGAGTTTGGACATTTTGATGGAAATTAGACGAAGATAAGGGACATAAAGTTACAACATGATTTTAGTATTTTACATGGCGAAGTCACTATATCCATGTCCCAATTGAGATATTTGTAGAAGTAACCTTAAGAAATTTCCAAGGCGACGCATGGTCCTCCCTGGTATCTAGCCCTTGTGGCAGGCCGACTTGGTGGCCCAACCCTTGTGGCAGCCCGACTTGGTGGCCCAAGAAAAATAATATGTTGCCTTATTGGTCTTGTTCATCTGTGGGCTCAAATAGACTATAAAAGCTGCAATGCCTAGCCCAATGGCACTTGTAAACAATTTTCATTTTGTACTGCATCCTTTCTCTGACTTAAAAAAATGATTTCTAATGAGAAATCTAAAAATGGAGAGAAGTTGACTTTTTCTTATAAAAATAAGAAATTGTATGATTGGCTATCTTGTTCTTCGTGATATTCATCAATAGGGCAACTTGGCTCTTACCTTTTCCTCTTAGTACTTGTATATCTTGTATGTATTATACTTCAACAAAGCGCAACCCGTGATTGCATCCTTTTAACGAACCACATAAATAAGATAAATCTATGAAGAAAATCACGATCGTTTGTGAACCATACAAGCAGAAATTTGATTTTTAAGTGGATATAGTAGTTTTTTCGTTATATTCTTTTAAACAACACATAATATGTCATTTTTTCACACTTTAACAAGTGATAACATGTAGCATATCATTTTATGTAAACTTCGGAATTAATGTTTATAATATGTGAATCGACATACCAATGGAAAGTCCACATTATGGATCTAAGGCCTTCAGTGCTTATTGTAGAATGTTTCGTGGTATGTAGTGTGTATGTGTGCATGCATGTGCTACGGTATTAGTGTGCTTTGATTGGATCGTGTCGTTTTTATGTTGGACAACCGATAGATTTGCGAGGAGAGGGTTACCACATCTTTGTGTGATTAAGTGCAGTAGACTTGACACAATTGTTATTGGATTGATTGACAAACGGTGTGGTGTGGCACGACACGATGGGCGAGTCGAACTGTTACATTGGGCGCTACGATCTATGCACATTTCTCGACATAGTCAACATATCACCTATTTGGCGGACTAGTGAAACATGACGTTTGAACGGTGCTCATTCTAATTATGTGCTGATTGTGTTCAACGTGTTGTAATTTCATTCCTCGTGTTGTCAAAATGGAAGCACCGGTGGACAAAGGCGAACCTCTTTCTAGGTGAGATTTTCGAGGTCATGTAAGATATGCCAACTTGGTCACTTGCCACACATCGAATAAGTTTTCTTCTGTTTTTCTAGCTATTTGCGAAACACAGTACAACATAGACGCTCACATATACGTGCACACACTCACCCCTATGAACGCACACACGAACACCCTACCCCTATGAGCACCTCCGTAATACCGAGCCGGCGGGTCGAATCTTGAGATTGACGAAGTCACCACGGGCGTCTCGCTGTCGACGGGAACGTCGTCTCCCACTGAAGAATATTCCGCCTAAATGAGAAACACCAACGTCAAATCTGAGATTTGAACTCTGGTGGGTTAGGGTACAACCACCCTCATAACCATTTTGCTACAGGCAAGTTCTCTTCTGTCTTTCTAGCTATGTTCTAGTGTAGCGTGTGTATGTGAGAATGCAAGACGAACACCATGGTTGTAACTTGACATACTGACCAGCCGTTTGGTATTTCTATCTATGAAAACGGAGCCTTTCTTATTCTTCATGGATCCACAATACGAGATGGCTTCGTTTTGCTTGGTACATATACACACTTCAATCGGATTTTATTTACTCGTGGGCACTTCTTGTTATTATCTTTGGGTGCAGCAGATTATCTCTATTTTCTCCCTACAAGATGTATCATTGCACGGTACATGGTTGATTTGGAGGAAGATAAAAGGTACTGTACAAAAATAACGAGCGCGTATGTTGTTTGTCTCTACTATTTATCGTAGAATTTGAGCATGTTCTTTGTGATTTCCTCAAATTATCAACACAAATGGGATGATGCTTCATAGACAGTACAGTATACTTTTGCAATCAGCCAGTGTGAAACCACGTGATCGTTGGTGGGAAGTATCTATTCACGAGACCACGACCCAATCCGTTAAGCCATGAATATATACGACAAGATGCCAGGGTGACAGTGCGAATTAATATTGCGGTGTAGCGCACGTTGCTGACGCTGCTGTGCTTACGGTAGATAGGTGACGTCGCTGGTGTAGGGGAGCATGCCATCATCTTAATTAAACTACTCCGTAATTGTATGTTGTTTGTTTTGAGATCTATCAGGCTGCCATCGATGGCTAGCAAACAAAGGCAGGGTGCTCGCAGTTGACAATCGAATAGACTACTCCGTCTCCGTGCCATCAAAACCAATGGGCTCTTTTGTTTATTTTATCCTGAGTGTGATGCTTGACAGTGGATGGTGGTTAGCCTCTTTCGTTGATGATTGTGGATTTGTGGACTGACACAAAACGGCTTATTTTGTTGCTTACCGAGCGATGCAGACGTTGACACATCATTCAAGTTATGCAAACTATACACACCAGGCCGGCATTTGTGGAGAAGATCAGAGTACTTTGACCGGACATCTCTTCTTCATGGGAATATTTACTAGTATTTCTTGATGTTTCTAATGTTATTATCAACGATTTTAGAGATGATAACTATCTCTACCTCTGCAAGGTTGTCAAAATTTGGAAATGATCGTGTTTTATACATAAGGGCCTTCTGGGGGCGCGTACGCGCAGGAATGGAGCCAAGAACGAAAGGCGAGGATGGCCATTTGAACATTATATTGTTTGGAGGGGGCCATATATGCGTAAGTTTTAACAAATTTGGGGACCACATCCACATATTATGAAAGGGGTTTTCAGAAAATAATTCACCATGAGGGGAGAGCCATGGCCCCAACGCACCCCTTGCTGGCTCTGTCCGCTCGTACGCGCAAAGTCTATGGCGAATGTGCAAAGTCAACTACTTGTATGCCGGCGCACTAAGCCAGCTAGTGGTCTTCACATCTTGCATCTCGACAAATTTGTGTGATTTAGACCGCCTCAAAAGGAATAAGGGCGACATAATTATGAAATAGTACACACTATTAGGCTGATGATGGGGAGAACCAAGAACTCAATGCAATAACAGTTATAACAATTCGTGACAATTAAAATGAGGATCTTGGGAGTCACTATGGCTGGAAAGACATTTCTCCCAACATAAAGCATAAAAGTGGAACGTTCGAAAATATCTGTGACGGAATGCTTTTGCATTGTGCAAATTAACACCCCCGATGACCTTACTATTGATACCAAGATGGAGACTTGGTGTGAACAACCTCGTGCGTTGATCTTGTCTCACACTGGTTGATCATTCTATGTATGTGTTGTATGAACTATCTGCTATGTTAGTGACCATGTAGGTACTTTGATACTCCCTCTGTTCTTGATTGTAAGGCCTATAGTTTTCTCTGAAAAGTCAAACCTAACTAACTTTGACCAAGATTTGAGAAATATTATTAGGATTTAGAATGTCAAATCAGTATCTTTAGATTCATCGTGAAGTATATTATTGCATTTTATATTCCTAATATTTGAAATATTAATAGTTTTTTCTAAAATATTGGTCAAAGTTAGTCAAGTTTGACTTTTCAGAGAAAACTATAGGCCATATAATCAGGAACGGAGGGAGTAGTATATGATTAAATTTTGACTCCAAATGTGGGTACTCCCTTGTGGCTGTGTGCATCTTTTGCATGCAGAGGCCGGGGATCCGCACCCCCTTATCTAAATTTTTTTTTGGGTACTCCCTTACGTACGCCATCTTTCCCAGCATCTCGGTGTCGTCCGGCTTACCCTCAGCGTACAACAATGCCACAAACATCGGCACCGACACATTCTCTCAGCTAGAGTTCTAGGAACCAGCTCAGAGAGGAGAGCGGCAGCCAGACGTTGTAGGGAAAGAAAAGGAGGATGTCGAACGCGAGCAGTAGAGGGCATCGGTGCATTGCGCTCGACCAGTGTGAAACCACGTGATCATTGGTGTGAAGCATGATCTATCCACGTGACCACGACCCAATCGGTTAAGCCATATATATGTACGGTGCCAGAGTGACGGTGAGATTATTGAAGGGTGGCGCGCGTTGCGGACGTTGTTGTGCTTACGGTAGAGATCATGACGTTTGTTTTGAGATCTAAATCAGGCTGCCATCGCATAGCTAGCAAACAAAGGCAGGGTGCTCCCAGTTGACCATGCAATACAGTAATCTCGTGCCAGGCTTACTCTATTCCAAAACACATATTAAACCTTACCCAATGGGCTGTTTTGTTTGTTAAACCTGAGAGTGATACGGTGGTTAGCTCACCTTTCATTGGTTGATTATTGTGGAGGCGATACCAACCTGGCACAGCAGACAGCACAACTTATTATCTCTACTACAAAAGACTGCAGTGTCCTGTCGTCTGCCCCGACGGACGAAATCGAATTAATTGCACCACAACGTCCGTCGTCTGCCATCCCCGCAATTATGCGTTGCGGCCTGCCATCCCCGACCGAACCCTAGCACAGGTTCACAGCGCCGCCGCTCCTCTTCGTCTCGCCCCCTTTTCTGTTGCCCTCCCGCCGCCGCCTCCCTGGACATCCTCGCAGCCGCACATTGATCCCTCCAGTCCAGCCAGCGACATCAATGATCAATCTCAATCAGGAGGTGGCGGCGTGCGACACCCCAACTTCGCGTTTGGGAGTTTGGGAGTAGATCACGTCCTGCGCGTGCGCATCTCGATCCCTCCGCAGATCCCCCTCGCTCGACACCCCAACTTCGCCCCACCCGCCTCACGCCGCCGCCGGAGGCTGCAGTGGCCGGGGCGACGCCGGATCCGCTTCTTCCGGTCCGCTCCCTCGCCGACGCCGCGAACCCTAGAGTCCGTCCATCAACCGGGCGACGAAGCACGACATGTCCATCACCACCGCCGTCCCTCTGCCAGCCGCCCGTATCCAGGTATGACTCCGCCAGTCCGCCACGATGCCCATCATGCCACTTACTGCTAGGGCGAGACGAAGGAGGGCTCCACCCCATCCATGGTCGTCGTACGCGCTGGAGATGGAGGACCTCCTCCACCGACGGTGCCGGAGCGATTCCACTAGCTGCGCCAAGGGGAACGACTAGGACACCACCGTCAACCTGGTATGTGCTACCCACTCCCTCGCTTGCAGCTGCCATCATGGCCATTCTTGCATACATAGACGATGACGACGCCCGCAGCAGAAACCTCATCTGCCTCTGTATTTTTCAGGCCTGAACTGCTGCTGCCGTCCACAACTCCGGGATCTCGCGCACCAGGAGCTCCCGCCTGCTGCACCTCTAATTCCACCAGGGAGCGAGACCCCAACGAGGAATGGCCCTGCAGATGGAGCACCTCTCCGCCCCCGAGCGCACTGGTATGTGCTAACTCCCCCCTTTCAATCTCCAACTGTTACTCGCTTTCTTTCGTACATAGACGACCACGCCGGCAGCAGAAACCTTATCTGCCTCTATGTATTTTTCAGGTCAATAAAGCGCCCTGAGAAGGCCAGAGATCAATTTTCATAGAACGTGCTATGCAGGCTATGCCCAAGCTTGCGAACCAAAAGCAGGTACTATACTAGAAATGGAAGATTTGAAATGAAAATTTGATATTATACTAGAAAAAAAATCATATGTTGCATAACACACGCTGTTATATTTATGGGAAATGCACATCTTGCGAGTTTATTTGAGTTCAGCTTTTAATAATAGGGCTTAGAGTTGTTTCTTATATTTACATGCCCATGTTAATTGGTTTTGTATGGTCATTGGAGACGTTTCTGCTTTCTATCTAATTTATATCATTAATACTGCACTGTCAATTACGTTTGGCAACCAGGAACAAGATAAGTTAACCTACTACAACTTAGGTTGAAATTGTTTGTCCCTTTGCGATTACTGAATCTTGAGTAGCAGGACCATGTAATTGTTTATCCTACAGTATGCCCACCCCATTGAGGGCGATTTCAGATCGAGCAAGGTGAGTTCTGTTGTTGTGACATCGTCATCACAAGCATGGGCATGTGTGTTTGGGGTTTCTATACCAGATTTGTAGCTTAGATTTTTTTTATAAGCTAAGGTAGGTAGAACCAATTGCCTAATCAACCCATCAAATCTTCCAGGACGTAACAGTGCAACATCAATTTCTGCTGGCTTGCTGTGCATGTGTGTCCGGCTGACCTGTTGCTGAATTTGAGTTAAGGCGAAAGGGTGGAAGCTAAATAGCTAGAACAATTTGAGAGAATCAGTAAGGCTCTTTACTTGGTATTACTGTGCCCGATATTCTCGACCTTCAAGCAGCAATGCCAGCGCGCACACAGGTGTTGCAGTCGATTGCGCTGATCTGAAATTCTATTTGTCAGCTTTCCATTTGTTTCCTTTGTTTCATGCAATGTTTGCTAATATCACGTCTTCTTTCGGCAGGTTTAGAAGTATCAAGGTAAAACCTTAGTGGCTGATAGGCATGGTTCAATCAGGTAATCTTTAAAACTTTACATTATATTGCCCAAATTGGTATTGCACTTTCTGATACCATTCTGTTATTGTATTTCCTGATAAGTATACTCAAATCACTACGAAGCTATGCAGTAGAAGTTAAGATAAAATTATTGAATCACACAAGACCACAATTTCTGTATCTTTATTTGGATTAGGCAGTGCCCCAAACAACTTTGAGGACACGATGGAGTTCTTAACTCAGTCTGTTTGGATTATGTTTTTTGTTCTAAAATTGCTTGGACTCTGTTGGAAAAGCAGAATGCAGCATTGAATTCTGCACTTGGAAATGCAGACCGTGAGATATTGCTCCTTTGACTTCACATAAGCACATAGCTCGTGACAAGTAAATTTCGGTGGTAGCTTCCATCACTTACAACTTGAGTGTTTTACACACAGAATGAGTTACAGCGGCCAGTGCCATTCACACACAGAATGTTCGATGTGACCACAGCGGCCATTGGCATTCACACGCAGAATGTTGTACGTGTTACAATGTTAGGCTAACGGCACAATAAATATTACATAGAGTAATCACGTAACTGTAGCTTCAGGATACATATTGTGGATAAAGTCAACAAAATACACCTTTTGTGTATGTGTGTTTGGTGACCAAAGACCGACGATGAAGTCGATGTTTTAACTTGCTTTCTGTTTTTACAAGCAGATACATTACTTGTGAAATGTATTCAGAAGGCTTGGACGGCCTACAGTCAGGAGCTTCAGTCATTGAAGCAGGGACAGGTTAACTCTTTGCTTTATTGAACATCTGCCAAGTTAAAACTTGTTCTCCACTGCTAATTTTGTAGATCACTAAATGGAAAGATCTTCATTAATTCAATATCAACCTTCGATTTCATCTTTTCTTGTGTCATATTATACGACACAAGAAATTTTCTTTCCAAATCCAGAGGTAGAAATAGGATTGGTCAGTGTTGATTTGGTGATGGCTTGATCTTGAAGCTTGCTGGGTCAGCGCTTGAGATCATGGAGATCTACCTTGTACTGTGGAGCAAGAGAGAGGGAGCAGTAGCTGCTGCCGCCACCACATGGCTTACTGACAAACGAACTACTCCATTTTCTGTGAGGTGGCACGTTCGCTCTCCATATGTTCGAGGCACTGCCCCTTGCTAATTTCTTGTTTCTTCACATCCTCGTGTGGTGTATTCAGTAGCTTCGGATTGGTCATCCTGATTTAATTGCAGGACAAGTGAACTGTGGCATCATGTTTTCCACAATGTGAAGCTATTATTTTTTCTTCCATTTCTGTAGCTTATAATTATATATGCATGTCATATCTGATCGGTTTGAAAGAGATTAAGAGTAGCATATTCCAGTGTGCCTATCTTAATTGACATTTCAACAACTTATCATGGTAATAATTTCTAAGAAAATGCAGATATATTTAGTATACATATATTTGGAATAAGTACACATATAATTGAACTATCCAGGTACCATCGATTTCTTGAAGTATATGTACATCTATTGCCGCAACTAGCGCCTTTTGGGCTATAAATTTGCGTTTTGGCACTGACCGCACCAGAAGGTACTTGTTACTTTGTTAGCCTCTTAAACTTCACATTATCCGATTTATGGATCTTTGCAATTTCTTAATTTGACTCTGTGCTCTCGAAAATTGTTTTGCATAGTAGTTCCAATACATATTATTTGTTACCATGAAAGGAACAGTTACCCACTTAATGTTTGCCATACTGTACCTTCAATAGGTTTACTTTAAGATCTTGAAAAGAGTAGCAGCATAAAGGTGAATAAAGCATCAAAGTTGAGACGAGATTGTTTTTTAATGGTGCTCAATCCTTTAAAATAATCAGTTGATATAGGATAATTTAAAAGCATGGAAATCTCTCATTTGTGCAAAAATAAGGTGAGCTGAAGTGTTCACATTTAATTCCATGTCTTAGGACTTCAGTATTCACTTTTGTTTGGAATTGCTCTTTACAGCATGGATGTGCATGACTTCTCTCGACAACTCAGTATTTCATAAGATGAGCATCCCCTGCTTGTGCCTCTCAATAAAAATTGTTCTGATGGACATTATCCTTTTTGGGCCTGTATTTACCTTTTAATCTACTCTTAGGTTTCAATTTGCACTGCATGTATGACTGTGTTTTCTCGTGTACAGAAGACAAGGTTGGCTCTGTTTTCTTGTGTGCAGCTTCTTTGAGGATGATTGGCCTTGCTTATTTAAACTGTAAGATAGGCGGGGCGTGGCAGGCACACCTGTACAGAAGAACCCGGTCATATATATTGAGCTAAACATGATGAAGAGGAAATCGGTACCCTACTCTTCCCAAAGCAATGTTTTTCATACATATAATATTTACAGTTGGATTCACACATACTTTGAGTATTAATTTGTTGGGCCTTGGATATGAAAGTAAAGCTTTGCCGCAGTACTGTTTGTCTTGCAGGACATAATGTGTAGAAACAATGTTTTTCATTTATGTGGAAACAACATTATTATGCTTGCGGTGTCTAAGTCTAACCAAATAGCAGCAGCACAGGGGCCTCCCCATCTCAGCCACCAGGTCTGCAAGTATGGTACCTCATTCCACATCTATCGTACATCAGGTCTGCAGGTACGACTGGCGTTGTTGTGAGAGGTACCTGTCCATGCATGTCTGAGTGCATGCCTCCACCCATGGTATACCATCTCTTGAAGCTTACTCAATCGTTCACTTGCAGGATGCAGCGATAGTCTGTCATTTTCCGATATGTTCTCTTATTTATTTAGGTTGTTGTTGTGCGGCTTGGTTTAGCTCAAGGAAAACGGAGATGCCAATTGTCATGTAAATTTCCAGTTTTAAGTTTCTTATTTTCGCTCTCCTATTTAGACATAGAAGATATGAGATGGCAGTGTTAAGGTAGTAAAGAGGATAGATTTGGTCATCCTTTTTTCGCTCATCTTGATTTGAATCCAGTGGATCAGCCAATCGAGGGAGTTCTGGATTCGAACTTGCGAATGATATTTGCAAAGATCTCAATATCAAAAATCTGCAGTGCTCTTGGATGGTGTTTACGTTAAAAATTGTTGATTAAAAGGTATTTTTTGTTTTGCATCTCAACATCATCAACAAATATTCATGTGAATTTATGTTTACGTGTGCAATGGAAAAAATTGAGAACCCGTTGCAACGCACGGGCATTCAACTAGTGTTGAATAAAAGAACGCAGTGTCCTGTCGTCTGCCGGACGGACGAAATGTCATTTTACACAAAACCCCCTAAGAAATCAGAAAATCAACCCGCGCTCCATAAGCGAAAGGAGGCTGTGTTCCACTGTTCGCTCCCGAGTCAACGCATCGCTATCTCTCCCGAGCGCGCCGACAGCATAAGGCTTCCGCAGCCGCCGCTCTTCGATCTCGCTCCCTCAGATCCCCTTTCTCTACATCCCACGGGTCGACGACGACGAGGCTCGAGCCCTACCTTCTCATCCACCCCGCCCACCTCTAAAGCTCGCCGCCGCCCCTCCCTCTCGCCGTCTCGCGCCCATGCACCCGCAAGAGTTCGTCTCGCCGGCCACCACTCATGGAGCCCACGTGCTGGACAAGAGGGATCCGCTGCTGAATCAATCGAGGAGCAGCCGATTCATCCTCCGCTGCTACACCACGACCACGACGGCAACCATGGAAATCCGTAATATCCCGCCCCCATCCTCTTACTCTCCTCCTCCTCCTCCGACGCCTCCAATCTCTGCAATTGAGCCAAGATTTGTCTCATGGGATTCATTCTCTCACCCGTAGGAACCACCTCCCCATGCCATGGACCTCCCGCTCTGGAGCCCGCGGCATCGCAGGTTGCGGCACCGGCGGCACGGGAGGCGGCGGCAGGAGGGGACGGCCGCAGCGGCGACGCAGGGGAGACCGTAGCGCCCTTCGTGGAGGCCATGGTCATGATCTCTCCCTTGGTCGACGACGACGGCTGGGCGTGCTCCGTCAAGGCGGAGGGGGCGGGCGGCCACCGCCGTGGAGGAGACCGTAGCGCCCTTCGTGGAGGCTCGGGGTCCCGTCCCGTGCTCGTGGCTGTGGCCGCCGCAGCAGGGGTCGGCGTCGGGTGTTCTTCCCTGTGTCGTGCCGCCGGTGGGAGGCGCTCGCGGCATCAGGCGGCGTCGTGGCAGTCTCCACCGCCGCCTCTCCTCGCCGGCCGCCGGCCGAGCTCTTCCCGAGGGCGCCGCACGCGACGGATCTGAAGCCCTTCTGGGCTGCTGCTGCCGGCGTCCACCAGGACCTGCCACCGGCCGTCCTCACTTGGCTCCGTGGGCCAGGAGTTCGCTCCTGGAGGTTGCGCACCGTACGCAATGCTCGCCCGTCTCGAGAAGCCCATCGTCACCTAGCTCCTGACATTGCCTGCAGGTGGTATGCTTACTACATTTGCCATCTCTGAACATCATTGCGTAGGAATAGGTTCGATTCCTCAACACAATCAGCTCACTATAGGCTAGAGAGCAACATGAGGTCATACTTGCAACTGTAATGTGCGCAAGAACAAATTATAGGTTCAATCGTTGTTTAAAATTTTGAGTTCACGCTCGATCATGGGATTTAGGGAAATGTAACTCATGTTTATTCAGACTACAGCAACCTTTATCAAGGTACGTAAGCTTGGGGAATGGAATTGAGAGAGTGCTTGTAGCAGATGTTCAGGTCGGGAATGGAATTGGGAGAGACGATTGTAGAGTGATACCGTCTACAATTTCCATGATTTGTTTGTTCCGGTTTGCTTTTTTCTTTGTTTTTCAAGTGTTTACTTCTTCATAAGTTCATCTTCAGCTTAGATTGCAGTTCCAGCTTTAGATTTATCAGATTTATGGCTAGCCAAATTGTTCAAATTTGTATCGCCCAATTTATTTTTAATCCAACTACCCAAAATGTTTGATTGATTCACAATTTTCTTATTCAACAATCACTTCTTATGTTTATCAGTTCGGGAGACAGGAGCCAATCACCAAGATGCCTTTCCTAAGCTGATGCAAATGGAGCTTGCAATTAGATCTTTTTAGCTGCTTGCAATCAGATCCAAATGACTAATGAAGCAGGAGCTGTCAATTTGAGCAAAGCAGGTACAACCACATATTAGGCTTCAAATTTTGGATGCATATGGACGTGGGAGTCCACTCATATGTACATGTATTTACTTATTTTGCCTTGTATTACCAATAACTAATACAAGTAAATATAGTTTCCTCCAAAATTGGTTACTATGATTTTCAAGGTTTATCTGTTCAGTCTTCAATGCATAGTGAATTGTGATGTCATGACAACCCTAATTTCCAAAAAAAATTGACCCTTTGCTAATTGCAGTTATAAGAGCACCATGAATGGGCACGCTGAAGGTCTCTCTTGCTGCGGAATGCCCCACGCTTGAAAACCACTCCGTGTGGTAGGGCACGCTGAAGGTCTCTCTTGCACGTTGAAGGAGCTGAAGCAGCGGAATGGTTCTCCAACTATTTTTGGAAGCCAAGTCGACTCATGCCGTTTAGTGAAGGTATCTATGCCTTTTGGTGTTCTTTAATTGCAAAACAATGCCTATGATACCTTATTATATTTTTAAAATATACTTCTGCAATGCGGTTATCTGTGTTACTTACGGAGATTTTTTGTTTTTCATATATTTGACATAGACTGAAATCAGACCAACTAACCAGCCGTTCTCTGTGTCTTGAAGTTGAAGGTACTCCAGTTCCAGTCGGCATTCTCCTACCGCGAACCTCTACCCTGTCTTGCTGTCACCATTGACGTCACACACTCCCGTCCAACTCATCTACAACTAAGGTGTCGTGCATGTGTAAAGATCTGACCTGCAATAGTAAGAAACAAATTATTTCAGGGAAAAAAAGAGATTATAATTTTAACGAGAAGAGAAGACAGTGCAGAGGTGCTCTACTGTAGCTTTCATCAGTAGAGGTTAACACCTTTTTAGCTTTTTTTATAAATCACTGTGTTACTTAATTAAGCATACCTTTTAGGATTCAGTTGTAGCTGAAGGTTAAGTTGCCATAATCAAGAAACAGCAATAGAGTTATGAATTCATACTTTGAATCAAGCTTTTTTAACACAATGATCATCTTAAGCTTTCTGTTTAGATCATCCATGGTAAAATTGAGATTTGATTGCCAAAAGAAAAGTGCAGTCAACACAAGCTTCATCTTGATCTATGGTTTGTATTCGTAGCAACAAACCATAATATTGTTTAAAACATAGCTACTGTAGTATTTTTTTTTGCATAGTACACTCATCTATTATTCCTTTGCTGAACCGTGGAGTTGGATAACACCAACTGAGAATGGCCTAAAATATAGTTAGCATAACCCATCAGTACATTGCCAATGACATCTCTATTAGCAAAAGCAACATATAACACATGCACTGTGTAACAACTTAACATAAATTTCCGAAATATACTTGTAAAGAAATGCAGTAGTCCTCACAAGCAGCAACAATACTGTATGTTGTACAGTAGTATTTAGGTGCAGATTTATGGCAATGTTTCCTATAAACGTGGCTTTTGATGGTAAAAGACCAAAAGTATGATTCTCCAGGAAATGAGAAGGAAGATACATGTCTATTCCAATCTGAGACGCACAGCAGGAAACTTACAGTTATTTACTTTTCCAAGCTACGTTTGGTTACTAAAATTTTACTGAGCCACATTATAAATGGAGGTTTTAATCATGCATTACCAAAGAGAACCCCTGCATGTCTTGAATGATTAGGTCTAAGAAATGTAGACAAGGTTAATGGTGCCATGTTTTGAAACTAACTTATATTTGTTTCAACCTCTCACACATAAAACAAGCTGGATGGCTAATCTATCTAAATTCAGTGCTGCAGAGAAGTGAAGACATCAAGATAGAGAAATAAAGTCATGAAGAGCTTTTGGTCCCATGATCAAACCTAACAAAGTGTGAGCCCTGCAGCAAGCGCTTGAGCTGGACACATCATACACATTGTTCATACTGCCAACAGCAGCCACAATAAAAATTCATATCATCAATTCTCCATTAAACAGCAGCATAATCAGTTGACTTTGATTGCATGGTTTGTTGATGCATGCGTAATTAATACTTATTGTTGATGGACAGTACCTAGGGTGTAAAGATTTACGTTTTTTCATTAAGTTTACACATCTTTCCTCATATGTGGCTATGTACTGGCTTGTTCATGCAGAACTAATCATTCCAGAGTTTATATAATGGTGCCGTCATCTGAAATTAATTACACGTATATCTCAAAAGAACTCACAACTGATGGATTAATCTCTGTTGTAAACTTGTATCATACACATGCATGATTTTGCTTAATCATCTCCTTATTTTACTTTTTTTTTACTTGGTGAACTTTGTAGCGGTTTTTGCAGCTACTAAAGTTCTCTTCCCCAACTAATCTTCTTGCTTCAAATGGGTTAGTTTCATCCTTAGGAAGTTTCCTATGATTTGAATTGTTGGATCTAATGATATGCTTAGAAAAAGAGGCTTCAGATGAAAACTTTTTTTAAAGAAGATGATGATCAATATATTTATGTGTCTCTCTAGCACTCAATCGACTAAGAACTAAATTAGTTCTCAGTCGAATGACGTCAGCCCTTCTTCTCAAACTCTGGCGAGTCCGCCTCCCCCGCAGCCACCGCCGGCCAAATCGCGACCTCCCCACCTGAGGCCTGCGTGCTGCCGCGATGCCTTGCCGCCCAGCCCTGCCCCTATATCCTCCTCCGTCAGTCCGGCGCCACCCCGGCCCTCCCTCTAATCCCCTCCACTTCTTCTCTGGCGCCGGTGAACCCGCACCCCTCAAGTTAAGTTGCTCCTTGCCTCCGCCGCCGTCGTTGCGTCGAAGAAAATGACCTAATTTTGCACGAATAGCAGCGCACGGGTTTAATGGTTGATGAGTCGATTGAGTGCTAAGGTAATTCTCATCCGATTGAGAATTAGCAAAATTGTATATTTAATTATTTATACAGCCGTAGCAACGCACGGGCATTCAACTAGTGTTGATTATATGTGCGATACGGGCCCTGACACAGCACGCAAGTTCTGCAAACAGAACACACTAGGCCGGCGTTTGTGGAGAAGATCACAGTACTTTAATTAGCTATCTCTTCGTGAAGGCAATATTTAAAATACATTGATTCGTCTTTTGTTCTCAACGAGTATCAGAGATGCATGATAATTATCTGTACCTTACGCAAGGTTGTCAAAATTTGGAAATAATCATGTTTTTACATAAGGGCCTCTTTGGGCGGGCACAGACAAAGTCCCCGGCTAAGATGCAAAGCAACTAGCTAGGAGGTAATATGCCGGCGCACTAATCTTTTTTTGCGAATAACACCTCAGATCTAACAAGCAGAGGCAAACACCCCACAGAAAACTGAAATTACATTCAGGTCCTTGGGACCCTAATCCCTACCCACTCCGACGCGGAGCGAGGACGCGCCACCGCGCCGCTGCCGCCTCTCCCTCCTGGAGCCGGCGTCGCCTTGTAGCCTGCAGTCGGTTTCGTCGCGGTCGGGAAGTCGTCGCTCTCGGCCTCTGCGTGCCCGCACGACGGAGGGGAGGAAGAAGGGAGCATCGCCGCTGCTCCAGATCGAGGCGGCCGGCCCGGGGCCAGCACCTGCAAGAACACGAGGCCTTCGACGTACCTCGAGCTCGGGGAAGTCACGCGCGCCGCGGGAGAACTCCAAGGAGCGCCACCACAGGAGGGGGAGCACGCCGACGCCAAAACACCCACCACCGGCACCACCGCCTCCATAGCGCCGCCGGCCGGGTCCCTACCGAGTCCAACACTATATACACACCGAGAGGAGGGGTTCCCCCACCATCCCGCCGCCGGAGCGGCCGACGGAGGTGGAGGAGCCCGGGGATCTGCGGCGGCGAGGTGGATCGACGGGGAGGTTCCAAAAATCGCCCTCTGGGCACTGTAGACGGAGAGAGGGGAAAGTGGTTGCACTCAATTACCTCATGCCGGCGCACTAATCAAGCTAGATTCAGAAGAATCAATCCGGTGTAATAAGAAAATACATGCTATGGGAGTATGGGTAACGATGCATTGACAAAATACATGTTTCTCCATGTTAAGTACACTTTGTACTCCAAAATACATTGGAGTAAGTTCCTAAAAATCTGTAGCACCTTCTCTTTCAATGTTGATTTGATACTCCAAAAGATTTTGGAACATGGTCTGGATGGTAGATCTACCTCCCCCTCTGGTATAGTTTTTGTTTACAAGGGTATTAGTATAAAATTTTAAGGAATTGAAATTTCCTGAATATAGAAAGAAAGAGCCTACGAACCCGATTACGTCAACGACCCGGCGTCATACATGTAGTCATGTGCTTATGTCAGAAACAATCTTGCATAAACTAATCCGTACGAAGCGCGAGGATAGAGAGCTAATCACATGAAGGCCATAACCCTGGGATAACAGCTCGTCAGCTCCTGTTAAATAACTTGCCAGGTGCCAGCAGTAACCTCAGTTGAATAAGCACCAACGTTCTCCTAAATGGGTTGACCCACATGTCAGTAGCTAGAAGAGGCGGATGAGGATCTAAATTGACCTAACCTTCCCTTTCTGGAAATCAAGAACAAACCAATTTGTTTCCCCAGTTCGGCATGTGTTCATGTCGACATTTGATTCGCTGGCCGGTGGGATTTTAAAATGCACTGCCAGTGGATCTTACTTGGAAGGCAACGAAGCGCTACAGGTGGAGTATCAATTGGTCAACTTAATTGGGATCAAGGAGCCATATGCCCGGCCCCATGCACACCCGAACAGTGTGAATGTTTAGACGATGCATTTGGTGATCGTGAGAGGCAGCCCACAAGCCATTAGTCAAACACTCAAACCTCTCGCCTTTGGGAGCACAATGTATGGTGCGTAGCAATGCCCAATCCCCTTGAATAAAATAGGTCCAAATCCTTTGGGACTAGAGCATTTCTCGAATTCTCGTTGCAGGAAGAATGAAAGCCAAGATTTCCACATAATACTATAGGGATCTATGATATCGAGTCCTGTAAACCCCCATGATGTAGTATAGGGAAATTGAAATTTCACTCAGAAAAAAGCAATGGAAGACAACGCTTACCAAAATAGTACGAACCATAGCCCCACTTGCTTTTTCCAAGAAACTCTAGCTGACCTTCCCGGAAGAGGTTTTCTTATGAGAGAGAATTACAAAAGGATTTAGTGCTTTCACGTTGATAATGAGTATTGACCCGTTTGATACCCACTTCAAGGTGGAAATGGATCATGCACCAATTTACTCCTCTAAAGACACCACAATAGATGGTTTTGTCGAGAGAATGAACAAGAAAATTATGCAGAGAGTTAGATACTTGTTGTCAGTTGCAAGCTGCTACTTTTTACTTGGCGTGTCTTTGATGAGTGCAGTTTATCTTATTAATATTTTACCAACTTATTCATTGCAAAGAAATGTTTCTAATGGTGTCTTTGGAATGCCAAAGACATCTTATATGATCACCCGAAGGATTTTTTTAGCAATCTGCACTTGAGGGGGTGATCACTGTTCTTCATAATCCATGTGGATATTTTTTTTCGCAAATGCGTAGCAGGAACAAGACCTAGGCATTTGTCCGGCCAGGCCTGAAAAAGACCGACTCCAAAATATCAGGCCCAACTATAACAGTGAAAAGTCCTAATATTGGTTAAAAAACCATTTCCACGATTAAATATATGAAAATATACATTTTTTGACCTAGTTCGACCTTTCAGACCAAGTTCAGTGCAAAAATAAGGCCCAAGCCCAAGCTCGACCTGAACTTTGGGTTTCGTGTCGGCTGCCCATGCCCAGGTCTAGCAGGAACCATCGAGTTGTTAGGCTCTATGTTATTTTGATTTTATACCATTGGCAAGTGACTTGGTTGCCATGTGTAACTGTTATATTTTATAAAGTTGGCTTACGGCGTTGGCGGTGCAATTTTTTTGTTCATATTTCTTAAAATGGAAGGCCAAATACTTATTCGAAGACATAACAGTACGGAAGTGATATGTTCGCCTACAAGCTATGTGATCTAGTAGCAAGGAAGGTTACAAGGAGGTGTGATGTTGTTTTTTATAGAAGCCAACAATTGATGATATTTGCCGGTTACACTCCTTAAAAACTTCTATAGACGAGCATCCCTTCTGGGGATAACATCCACCACCGAAGGGCCCTAGTAACGGAGATGCCCGCTGTGCAGAGATCCGAAGGACACGAACCCCTTTTTTTTCCATTGTATCCTCACCCGTTTCACGTGAAAGTGCAGTTAGAAAGCTGCTCTCCTGCTACTAATGGAACCCCATGTGCCACTGTATGACTTTGGCGTGTGTGCCTTTATTAAGTTAAAGCAGGGTTGACAGGCATGTAAAAATGTATATAGTGACCATAGGTGTAGGTGTATTCCTTTTTGGTTTTGTACAAGGTGTAGGTGTATTCCTATACCTTAAGGTGCCCCTGTAAAGAATATCTTCGAAAACATTAGCCATTGGTGAAGCAGAAGCGCGGCGCCCAGCAAGATCCGGCGAATCAACGCCGGCAACGCGCGTGTCTTGTAGATAGACATTGTAAAGGATGCATGGCGTCAATCGTGATGCGGACTTGTTGTCGTCTAAAGGCCGCGAGACTGTGCGTAGTGTGAAACCATGTGGTACGCCCACGACGACCCCAATCCCACTGGCACCATTTCTCAGCAGTTTTAAACGGCTCCAAAGCAACACCTGATCAAATGGCTCGCCTGGATAGAATAAAAAGCAGCACAAAAATAATCGAAAGCCAACATCCCAAGCAAATTATCTGCCCCTTTCTCTGGACAAATTTTGTATCATTGGACAGAGCTTCCAATGACACAGCGATTGGGGCGTCACGGTGCTGACGCTGCCCGTGGTGACGCAGGGGGCCTGACGTACGTACTGTTGCATCCGGCAGCAGGAGGCCCGGCCGGGGACAGCAACATGAGCATGCACGCGATGCGATCTAGGCCGAAGCAAGCTGACGCCATGAGCGGGTGATGAGAACGTGCGTGCATGCGTGGCAAACCGCGTCGTGATTCGTGTTTACCTCTTGAGAAGGGCAGGGCTGCTCTCTGTGCCGTCGACTTGAAATCCAAGACATTTTCTTACTCCTTGCGTTACTAAATACAGTTTGGTCAGTTCTGTTTGCAGTTTAACTGTCTACTGTATTTTGTTTGTGGTTGCATTTTTTTTTTGAGGTATAAGGTGGTCGTATCCACCGTCCGAATAGATAGAAAGAGGTGACCCATATAAGGTAAACCGGGTCCAAAAACCACAAGCTTTTATACAGCTTGTGGTTGCATTATTATTGTCCTCACCGTGCCTGTTATCTTTTGCGTTCATATTTAGGTTTCATACACTGATACACCCCTAATAATCCCGGCCAGCGGGTGACCGAACCACTGAGTACTTGCTTGCCCTTTATGGCATTGACCATTGTACCATGACATATACACGTAGACTCACTGGTTCAAATGATATTATAAAAACACATAAATATATAAAAAAATGAGGATATCTGTTGTAATCAAACTCAAATTTGTAACGCTGTTTGTTTAGATACACGGTTGGTTTCGTGTTACTGTCTCAACCCGCTTTTGTCACCCCCCCTCCCCATCCATGTTTAATCTTTGGTAATTAAACTGATTATTTCCGTTGATAAAATGGAAAGGGGTAGAACAGCCGTTGAAAAAGTTGTTTGGATGCGCCGTAGTAGAAGTACATGAACTTTTCTAAATGATATGGTGCATGTCATTGCGATAGACTCAAATATATTTTCTCATACAACCATAGAAAAAATCCCTATGATTTCCAATAATGTAGAGCAAACATGTTCTATTGGAAAAAAATTCTCATGGGATTGAATCCTCCAAAATGCATGTTAATCCACTCCTTTGAAAAAGAAAAAAACACTTACCCCTTAGGGAAGCAATACGCATGTCATGCTGATGTGCTCTATTGACCTAGCAAAGCTATTGACAGGCGAGGCCGATATGATTCGTGAAGTTCAACTTGGCAATAGATCTACGTCAAATTACTTGGATTAAGCCCTTCTTCTCCGCTAGTCAAACTCACAAGGTTGACCTGATATTCTTCGAGTTGATTTTGAGAAAATTAATAAAAATATTCAAAGACTTGCCATGACAAATCCACACTAATTGAACAAGTTGACTCCTAACTCTTTAGGAGTGCCAATATCTAGGGTAATAAACATATCTCGATCAGCACGAACATGCTATTGATTTCAGAGCAATGCTCATTCTATGGTCTCTCAAAGCATTTTCTCAAGAACAGAGAGGGGAGAAATTAAGCTTCAAGGCAAAATAAATGATCTCAGAACTAGAAATATATTTCAATTCGGCGAAGTCGCCACAACGCAACCCTAACCACTAGGTTTTAGGTCCTATTTATGGGCACAACTTAGTAGCTAAATGTTAAAATGATTTTTTTTTTGCATGAACATGTCACAACGGTCAAATCGCTGGGGCGTCAAAAAGTGTTGCAAGCTAGAGTGTCAAATACTTGATGTGAATCAACATCCATGAGGCATAAACTCTTTTGTCATCCATTCTCACAAATGCGATAACTAGATTAAACATAGGTTACAATGAAGTCCCAACTAGTTCCGCCTCATTTTTAGTTCAATGCTTCACGTTTTCACAATACTGGTGTGGCAAAGATTTCCAAAGGTTGTTGTGTAAAAATTGAACCTAACCGAGCACGCTATCAAGTTTCTCTTAATAGTACTGAAAATGAAGTACTATTTTGAGTCTTCAACATTTAGACCCGAGTCCTCATCCTTTTACTTCTGAGTCATATTTTTTATCAGAGTATTCAAATTACATCTGCATTGTCTTCACTCCATTTTGAGGGGTCAAATTTCTCGTTGTTTAATCAAGTCCTTGGGAACCAATATGTGCTTACACAATAAATCATTAGTTTCTTATCCATTTGTCATTAATCATACAAAACCTACAAAGAGGGCACTATATGCACTTCCAGTATTCCCAGTTTGCGTGATTGATGACAACTGGTTAAAGGTTCAACAACTATGATTTTGTGTGTGTTTGTTTTAAATTCCATCATGTAGAAGGGATCCCCTAAAGATATGCACTATTCAAATTTGCATTTAGATAAAAGTGCACATATTTTGGGAGCTCTCTATATATCTCGCAATTTGTGGGTGCATTGTTGATAGGTCTCCAACGTATCTATAATTTTTTGTGTTCCATGCTAGTTTTATGGGTCAATCGTTTCTGTGCCCTACCTACCTCAGTTTTATCTGTATGTGCCACCCCCGCGTAGTTTGTCTCGTCCGTGCCCTGGCTGGGCCGCAAATGGCCCGTGCACTCCAAGACGGCCGTTTCCGTCTGGTCAACCGTAACTTGGCCTGACTGGTGGGGTCGGCCTGGGGCACCGGCCTGACTGGTGGGGTCGGATTGGTGGGGTCGACCTGGGTCCTCCTCGTCCCATCCTCCTCCTCCAAGTGGGACCGCTCAAGTGGGGACAGGAAGGGAGTCTCAAGTGGGGACAGGAAGGGACGAATCTGACGCCTAGGTTGGGTATCTCGGCCCCAATTAACACGTCGTTAACACCGAATTAGCTGAATTAACTGAATTAACACCGAATTAACTGAATTAACACCGAATTAACTGAATTAACACTGAATTAACACACGTCATTGTTTAGTGACAATTCGTTGATTCCAAAGTGGGGACAGGAAGCGAGTCCTTGTTAAGTGGGGACTGAAACTGAAAACTGAAACTCGATGTATAACTCGATTTATAATAGGATTCATAACTCGATTTGAAACCGAAACTCGACTTATAATAGGATTCATAAATCGATTTGAAACTGAAATTCATATTACTATAAACACTGATTACAAAAGATTCCGGAGGTTTTACAAAAGATTAGACAATATAAGCAGTGCTTTATGCCCTAATACTACTACTAATCAGTAGCAGTGCAACTAATGCACTGCTACTGCTACTACACCGGCCTCGGCTCCTACATATGCCGCCTCTGGTCTGGCGGTTCGTCGTCGTCGTCGTCGGAGTCGTCGGAGTTGTCGTCGGCGCCGTCATCGCCGTCTTGGCCGTCGTCGCCGTCATGGCCATTGTCGCCGTCCTCCTCCTCATCGTCATCCTCCTCCTCCTCGTCGTCGTCGGAGTCGGAGCCGTTGCCATCCTGCGGCTCCAACTCCGGGTCCGAGTCCTCCTCCTCGGACCCGTCGTTGTCGTCGGAGTCGGGGTCGGAGTCGGCGCCATCGCCGTCCTCCCCATGGTCGTCCTCGTCGCCTTTGCCGTCGTCGTCGCTCGGCATGTTCTCCTGCCAATGCCCGTGGCCCTCTTCCCACCACGGGATCGGGTTCCCCTCGCAGTCGGAGTCGCTCGGGATGGCTTCGTTCTGCCACCACGGATCCATTGGAGGGAAGGGGGTGGTTGGGGGTTTTTTGGAGTGGAGAGAAGAGAGAACTGCACCAATGCGCAATGTAGACAAGAGAAAACCGAGTGAACCGCCGGCGCAATGGGACTGGGGTTTTTATGTGTGAAGGATAGTGATGAATTCACTGCCGCCGGTGCGTAGATCGATAACCGCTTGGGGCACTGAACAGGCGGCAGGCCGATCGCTTCGTTTTCTTGCCAACGCAGTGTGAAAAGACAACACCATTTACAGATTATATGCGCAATGATGACATCGTGTGACCGGGCTTCACGTCTGGTCGAACTGGTGCCCCTTACTAACATGCTTGTAAATGTTCACCACGTCATCTGGTGCCCCTTGACGTGTAGAGTACAAGTGTCGAACAGTTGATGTGCGTCATCGTTCTGGTCAAATTGAATGCAGTTGGAGACACTGTGAGACATCTACACGTAGCAGAAGCATTTTTTGCGAGAACTGACGCGATTAACTTTTTGTTTACGTGCAAATATGGGTCGGTGCATCCGTGTCAACACACCAAGCGCAATCTGGACATGAACTAGACGTGAACGGCACCCACAATGCGCGCTCTGTGTAGTTACGCGATCTGAACGTGTGTACATCTTGTTTATCAACTTGAATCGTTAGTATATGACATAAGACGACTATGTGCGTAGGATTTTCCTTTTTTTGATTTTTTTTTGAATATTTGAGGCGCATTTCAAAATTCGGTCAAATTTCGGTAAAACCTACATTAAACAAGTTTAAAACATGAAAATGAAAAACTAAGCATGGATCCTTCGTAGTCACTCCAAAATGAAACTTTGTGAGGTGTTTGAACATTTCATGTTGAAAATCCAAAACCCATTCTCTTCACCCTAGAAATCATAGGACATAGTCTGATATATCACCTTAGATATATGCATTTCTCATACTAATTGTTTATAGATGATATTTATCAACTTGAATCATTAGTATATGACATAAGACGACTATGTGCGCAGGATTTTCCTTTTTTTTGAATTTTTTGATTTTTTTTGAATATTTGAAGCTCATTTGAACCTCGAGTTCATATGACATAGTTCGAGGATATCACTTAGATACATGCATTTTTCATCTGAATGTGTATAGACATTGTTTGTCAGCTTGAACCGTTAGTATATGACAAAATATGACTATGTGCTCAGGATTTTCCATTTTTTGTTTTTTTTTTAACATTTGAAGCTCATTTCAAATTTCGGTCAACTTAACGTTGTCCGACATTTAAACAAGTTTAAAACATGAAATTTGAAAAACGAAGACGCGATCCTTCTTAGTCACTTCAAAATGAAGCTTGGACAGTTTATCAAACTTTTCAAAACCCCGTTGAGTGCCTCCAAACCCCGTTGAGTGCCTCCAAACCCCATTTGAACAATGACCGTCGAACTAACCCTAGTGTTGAACTGCAGCCTTCCGATCGTTCCTCTAGAAGGAATCTGCAGGCAGACTCGGGCGATCCGCGAGAAGCTCATTCTACGATCTGATTGGACACGCGCGTAGGACTAGGGCTTTACCCGCTGACGAGTGGACCACGGCGTACCCAATGGGGATTTTGGCTCGCCCACCGCCATTTGCCTGAGTGACAAAATGTTGATTTTGGCACACCAAATGGGGATTTTGGCTGTAACCCGTCATCGTAACTTAAATGGGGATTTTGGCACACCAAATGGGGATAGCCATGAGCTTGGTCAAATCTAGCTTGAATCCATATAAATTTTCAAATGAGCTTGGACTCGCTGAAAAATGTGTTTCAAATGAGCTACAAAGGCAGGGTAAATGGCTCCATTTGTAAGCAAAAATGGTGGACTCGCTGAAAAATATCTTTCAAATGAGCTCCGAAGGTAAGGTAAACGGCTCCATTTGTAAGCAAAAATGGTGGACTCGCTGAAAAATGTCTTTCAAATGAGCTGCAAAGGTAGGGTAAACGGCCCCATTTCTAAGCAAAAATGGTGGACTCGCTGAAAAATGTGTTTCAAATGAGCTCCAAAGGTAGTCCTCGTCATCCATTGAATAGTCCAAAAATGGTGTACATAATTATAAATAGATCAACAACTAATAACTAAATTGGCACTTGCCCTTAATAAAGAAACTAATAACTAAAATGAACTATCACTCGTCCTCGTCATCGGAAACCTCCACTGACTCGGCCTTGCCCTTGCCCCTGCCCTTGCCCTTGGCATCGACCTCCATTGGGGCGTTGCTATTCGACGGCGACCACATGCCCTTCTTCTTCCCCTTGAGCCGTTGCTGCTCGGCGGCGGAATGCTTGGCCAGCTCCATGGCTTTCTGGTCGGCCATGGCCCAGGCCATACCTGGGTCCAGCACCTCCGTGACCTCGTCCTTCCATACCATGGTCCAGTCCATACCCGGGTCGTCCTCGTCGGATAGATCGATGAAGGGAATGGGATCGGGAGCAATGGCCCTGCCCATGCCCCTGCCCCTGCGACCGCGCCTTGGAGACTCCCCGGATCGTGCAATCTCCATCCATGAACGCATCCTCGAACTTGGAGGAGTACGCCCACGCCCACACCCACGCCCCATGCCGCTTGCCACGCTCGCCTCAAGAAACCAAGGATAGCGGGCGTGGCGGCGGCGGTTCGAGCTGGGAGTGGAGCTGCCATCCCCACGAGCCATGGAGAGATAAGGGACTGGTCGAGGGTGTCTAAGAGAGGAAGAGGGGATTTGTGAGCGCAATGGGCAAGGAGATGGCTCCTTTTAAAGCCATCTGCGGTCTGGACGACATCGTGGTCTAGACGGCAGTAATGGCGACCGGGCATTGATTCGGCTCCAGACTGCTCAGCTTGCAGCAGGACAGAGTAGGCAAGAGAGACGCGAGGACGGCGGAGCAGATGCACGGCCGGGCCGGCAGTGTAGGCGGCGAGGCAGCTTTTTGCCGGCCAGGGGGGCACGCCATTGAAGGCGCGACGCAAATTTGGGGACGGCGAGCACAGGCATGGTCGCATGGACGCGCACGTACGGCTGCATGCAAGCACTCCTCTGCCGCTGGCCCCACTTGTAAGCTTTAAGTGGGACGGGGTGCATGCACTTCGCTGGGCCCACATGTAACAGGTTTGTTCACGGTCAAAGGGCGGAAACGGCCGTCTTTGCCATCCGCGGGCCATGTGCGAGCCAGCCAGGGCACGGATGAGAGAAACTACGCGGGCATGGCACAAACAGATAAATTAGAGAGAACCAGGGCACAGAAGCAATTAACCCTAGTTTTATACCAATAGCTACATGTTTTATTCACACTTCATAGCATTTTTATGCATTTTCTGGGACTAACCTATTAACAAGATGCCACAGTGCCAGTTCCTGTTTTCTGCTGTTTTTGGTTTCAGAAAAGCTGTTCTAGAAATATTCTCGGAATCGGACGAAACAAAATCCTAGATGCCTATTTTTCGCGACACGTTCCAGATGGCGGTGTGGGTGGGCCCCCTGCCGCGCCACCGTATGGGTAGCGGGCCCCGCGCCTCCAGCGACGTCGCCCCTTCGCCTATTTATTCCTCCAGACACGAAAACCCTAAAACACCGAGCCATTATTCCAGAAAACATCCGCTGCCGCCGCCGTCAACCCTAACTCGGGGGGTTCAGAAGTTCTCCTCCGGCACCCTGCCGGAGAGGGGAATCATCACCGGAGGGCTCTACATCGCCATGCCTGCCTCCGGAGTGATGCGTGAGTAGTTCATCCCTGGACTACGGGTCCATACAGTAGCTAGATGGTTGTCTTCTCCTTTTGTGCCATCATGTTTAGATCCTGTGAGCTGCCTATCATGATCAAGATCATCTTATTGTAATGCTACATGTTGTGTTTGTTGGGATCCGATGGATATTGAATACTATGTCAAGTTGATTATTGATCTATCATATATGTGTTGTTTATGATCTTGCATGCTCTCCGTTACTAGTGTAGGCTTTGGCCAAGTTTATGCTTGTAACTCCAAGAGGGAGTATTTATGCTAGATAGTAGGTTCATGCCTCCATTTAATCTGGGACAGTGACAGAAAGTTCTAAGGTTGTGGATGTGCTGTTGCTACTAGGGGTAAAACAACAATGCTTTGTCTAAGGATATTAGTGATGTTTACATTATGCACCATACTTAATGCAATTGTCTGTTGCTTGCAACTTAATACTGGAAGGGGTGCGGATGCTAACCTGAAGGTGGACTATTTAGACACAGATGCATGCTGGATGGCGGTCTGTGTACTTTGTCGTAATGCCCAAATAAATCTCATAGTGATCATCATGATATGTATGTGCATTGTTATGCCATCTCTATTTGTCAATTGCCCAACTGTAATTTGTTTACCCAACATGTTAGTATTTTATTATGGAGAGACACCACTAGTGAACTGTGGACCCCGGTCCATTCTTTTACATCTGAAATACAACCTACTGCAATCATTGTTCTTTTTCATTCTCTGCAAGCAAACATCATTTTCCACACTATACACCTAATCCTTTGTTTTCAGCAAGCCGGTGAGATTGACAACCTCACTGTTTCGTTGGGGCAAGTAGTTTGATTGTGTTGTGCAGGTTCCACGTTGGCGCCGGAATCCCTGGTGTTGTGCCGCACTACACTCCTTCACCAACACCTTCAGAGCATCGCCGACTTCCTACTGGTTCGATAAACCTTGGTTTCATACTGAGGGAAAACTTGCTGCTGCACTCATCATACCTTCCTCTTGGGGTTCCCAACGAACGTGTGTCTTTCACGTCATCAAGCCAGTTTTCTGGCGCCGTTGCCGGGGAGGTCGAGTTGCTTCTGCAAGGGGAGTCTCTCACACCCAATCTCTTTACTTTGTTTTTGTCTTGCTTTATTTTTATTTTGTCTTGTTTGCTTTCTTTATATCAAAAACACACAAAAATTAGTTACTTGCCTTACTTTTATTATTTCGGCTTAGTTTATATTTTTGCTAAAATGAGTATTCCTGAGAACACCAAGTTGTGTGACTTCACTAGCACAAATAATAATGATTTCATATGCACTCCTATTGCTCCACCTGCTTCTAAAGCAGACTTTTATGAAATTAAACCTGCTCTATTAAATCTTGTTATGAAAGAGCAATTTTCTGGTGTTAGTACTGATGATGCTGCTGCCCATCTTAATAATTTTGTTGAACTTTGTGAGATGCAAAAGTATAAGGATATAGATGAGGATATTGTAAAACTGAAACTATTTCCTTTCTCCTTGAGAGGAAGTGCTAAAGAATGGTTGCTATCTTTGCCTAGAAATAGTATTGATTCATGGACAAAATGCAAAGATGTTTTCATTGAAAAATATTATCCTCCTGCTAAAATTATATCTTTGAGAAGTAGCATTATGAATTTCAAGCAATTTGATAATGAACATGTTGCCCAAGCATGGGAGAGAATGAAATCTATGATAAAGAATTGCCCTACCCATGGACTGACTGCTTGGATGATCATCCAAACCTTTTATGCAGGATTAAAATTTTCCTCAAGGAATTTGCTGGATTCGGTTGCTGGAGGAACCTTTATGTCCATCACTTTAGGTGCAGCAACACAACTTCTTGATGATATGATGATCAACTACTCCGAATGGCACACTGAAAGGACTCCTCAAGGTAAGAAGGTAAATTCTGTTGAAGAAACCTCTTCCTTGAATGAAAAGATTGATATCATTATGTCTATGCTTGTGAGTGGTAAATCTCATATTGATCCTAATAATGTTCCTTTAGCTTCATTGGTTGCTCAAGAAGAGCATGTTGATGTGAACTTTATTAAAAATAATAATTTCAACAATAATGCCTATAGGAATAATTTTGGTAATAACAACTATAAGCCATATCCTTCTAATAATGGTAGTGTACCCTCTGATCTTGAAGTCATGCTTAAAGAATTTATTAATACACAAACTGCTTTTAACAAATCTGTTGAGGAAAAGTTTGGTAAAATTGATGTTCTTGCTTCTAAGGTTGATAGTCTTGCTCTTGATGTCGATCTTTTGAAATTGAAAGTTATGCGTAATGAGGTTAAAGATACTAAGTTTTTTGCTACAGCAAATGCCATCCAAGTTAAAATTGACAACAATATTAGGATGTTGGCTGAGTTGCATGCTAGGTGGGAAAGAGAAGCTGAAATTGATAGAAAGAATAGTATAGCTCGAGTTTGTACTATCACCACCACTAGTAATGCTGAAGCTTCACATGTTGATAAACCTCCTACTATCAATGGTAATGTTATAGATGTTGGCAATGTTTCTACTTCTACTATAAAGCATGCAAAATTGCCTAAAACTGTTGGTGCTGTTATTGATATGAAAGAGAGAAATATTAAGTACCAATTTCCTCTTAAGAAAAGTATGGAACACTTCCCTAGAAAGAGAATGAAGATGCCTTTTGATTCTATTATTAGAACAAATTATGATGTTGATGCATCTTCTCTTGATAACACTTGATTTTCACTTTCTGCGCCTAGCTGAAAGGCGTTAAAGAAAAGCGCTTGTGGGAGACAACCCATCTTTTTATTTTCTGTCATTTTATTTTATTTTGAGTCAAGGTGCTGTTTACTTCTATAGCAACTCATTTGTATCTTTATTTTATTGCATTGTTGTGCCAAGTAAAGTCTCCAGTTGAAAGTTGTTGCTAAAATTGGATTTCTGCGCAGTGACAGATTTTTGCTGTCCACCATTTTGAGCTGTATGCGCTACAGAAAATTCGACAAATTCTGAAACAAATCAAGCATGATCCTTATATATGTACGCAACTTTCATTAGTTTGGGCTTCTTCTATCTGAGCAAGTTAAGTGACTCGAAAAAATTCGTCTTTCCAGACTGTTCAGTTTTTGACAGATTCTGCCTTTCATTTTGCATTGCCTCTTTTACTATATTTGATTGGATTTCTTTGCTCCATTAAACATCAGTGGCCATAAGTAATGTCCAGAAGCTTTGGTAATTATTTGTCACAGTAGAATATGAGAATTTTTGATTATGCACTAACCCTCTAACGAGTTACTGAGTTTGGTGTGGCGGAAGTTTTCAAGAGCAAGAGAGAAGGATGATATGATGTGATCAAGAAGAGTGAAAAGCCTAAGCTTGGGGATGCTCCCGTGGGTCATCCCTGCAATATTCAAGAAGACTCAAGCGTCTAAGCTTGGGGATGCCCAAGGCATCCCCTTCTTCATCAACAATTTATCAGGTCATCTCTAGTGAAACTATATTTTAATTCTTCCACATTTTATGTATTTTACTTGGAGCGTCTGTGTGCTTTTATTTTTGTTTGTTGTTTTTATTTTCTGAATAAAGTTGGATCCTAGCATTCTTGTGTGGGAGAGAGACACGCTCCGTTTTTCATGTGAATACTCATATTTTCACTTATATCTTTTGAGTATTCTTATCTAGCTACTGCTATGCTTTTAGCTCCTGTTTTTCATGCATCTCTTTTAGAGTTGTTAATTCTTGAGGAGTAGTACTCTCTTGTTTCATTTGTAAATCATTTGGAGAGTTTTTGTTTAGTTGCTTGGTTGATGTATTGGTTCAGAAAATGCTGCATGTGGTAGGGTATAGTAATAACTTGCATAGTCTTGTAGATCATTGAACTTTGATGGCTTGATTCTTTGCAAATGTTTTGAGGTATTTAGATGGTAAAGCTTGCTGGTTAATTAAGTTAAAATTATGAGTGGATAGTTGTCTTTAAGCTTGTACCGTACTACAAACTCTATTTAAATTGTTGAAGGTGTAGTTGGACTTGATAGCTTTCCATGTCTAAAAGTGATTCATAATAACTAAGTTGTGCTGAAGGTCGAGGATCTAACGGGGTACTTGTGCCGCCGTGAACGACCCTTCTTGGAGTAAACTTTAATCATGTTCTTAATGTTGAACCTGCTAGATGTTTGCAATAAGCTTGTGAGTTCTTTTTGACTAATGTTGAGCTACGGTTTTTGGCACTTCCACCATCCATATTTGCTAGCCTCTTCGGTACTGTGCATTGCCTTCTACTCACATTGAGAGTTGTGCATACTTCGCCAGTACATCCAAACCCGTGGGAGGACTTTCTCTTGTTCTCCTACACATAAACCCAAACATCTTTCTCAAAACAGCCACCATACCTACCTACTACAGCATTTCCATAGCTGTTCCGAGATATATTGCCATGAAACTTCTATCTTACATTACATGACTTGCTGTCATTCATCATATACATATTGCTTTGCATGATTCTATACAGCTGATGTGTGGTTTACCCATGTTACGCTAGATCATTGCATATCCTGCTACACTGGCAGAGGCATACAGTTTACATCATGTTTTAGTTCGTTGTGAGTTATTTGTAACAAAAAGTGTATTGTCATATTAGAGTGTTGCCGCTAAAAGTGAAAAGAGCCATGGAGGCCATCGAAAAGAGAAACAGAAAAAGAAAAAAAAATAGAAAAAAGGGAAAAAAGGAATAAAGAAAAAGGGGGCAACATTACTATCCTTTATCCACACTTGTGCTCATGTTTCAGCACCTGCATTATTCATAGTCATCATTTGTGCTCATGTTTAGCACCTATACTCCATGTGAGAGAGTTTTCATGATTTACTAGTATAACTATGTGGGGAATTTACATTATAGAACTTGGGTTGTATATTCCAATGATGAGCTTCTTCAAAAATGCTCTAGGTCTTCATGAGCAACCAAGTTGGATGCACCCCCACTAGTTCCATTGGAGAGCTTTCATACACATATAGCTCTATGTGCATCCGTTGCATGGCAATCACTACTCCTTACATAGCTTCGATTATAAGACTTCCTCTTGTCTAATGATCACTTATAGCTTTGTGAGACTTTCTTCCTTTGGCCTTCCAAACCCCCATCAATGATCTTTTAGCCATAACATCCTGGTGCCAAAACCAAATGCTTACGCTCACCGGTTGAGTAGATTTCGAAACAGTTGATTCATGATGTTCATGTTTATTTTTACTTGGCTGAATCCTTCTATGTTGTGAAAGATTACTTGATGCTTGGAATTGAAGATAGAACTCCTACATTGGATACTTAACACATCTTTAATGAACCTTGTACGGTTTCATGTCTTTAAAGCAATCATTCATGAAAACTTTTAGCTTGTTTAACTAACTTGTTTTGTTGTCTCTTATATCAATTATAGACTTTTGCTTTGAATGATTTGATCTCAGCTCATATGCTTTACAATATTATTGATCAAGATTATGTTGGTAGCATGTCACTTCAGAAATTATTGTTGTTATCGTTTACCTACTCGAGGACGAGTAGAACTAAGCGTGGGGATGCTTGATATGTCTCCAACGTATCTATAATTTCTTGTGTTCCATGCTAGTTTTATACCAATAGCTACATGTTTTATTTACACTTCATAGCATTTTTATGCATTTTCTGGGACTAACCTATTAACAAGATGCCACAGTGCCAGTTCCTGTTTTCTGCTGTTTTTGGTTTCAGAAAAGCTGTTCTGGAAATATTCTCGGAATCAGACGAAACAAAATCCCAGATGCCTATTTTTCCCGACACGTTCCAGAAGTCCGAAGAGGAGACGAAGGGGGGCAGCAGGGCGCCCTCCCCACATGGCGCGCGGGTGGGCCCCCTGCCACGCCACCCTATGGGGAGCGGGCCCCGCACCTCTACCGACGTCGCCCCTTAGCCTATTTATTCCTCCAGACGCGAAAACCCTAAAACACCGAGCCATTATTCCAGAAAACATCCGCTGCCGCCGCCGTCAACCCTAACTCGGGGGGTTCAGAAGTTCTCCTCCGACACCCTGCGGAGAGGGGAATCATCACCGGAGGGCTCTACATCGCCATACATGCCTCCGGAGTGATGCGTGAGTAGTTCATCCCTGGACTACGGGTCCATACAGTAGCTAGATGGTTGTCTTCTCCTTTTGTGCCATCATGTTTAGATCTTGTGAGCTGCCTATCATGATCAAGATCATCTTATTGTAATGCTACATGTTGTGTTTGTTGGGATCCGATGGATATTGAATACTATGTCAAGTTGATTATTGATCTATCATATATGTGTTGTTTATGATCTTGCATGCTCTCGGTTACTAGTGTAGGCTTTGGCCAAGTTTATGCTTGTAACTCCAAGAGGGAGTATTTATGCTAGATAGTAGGTTCATGCCTCCATTTAATCTGGGACAGTGACAGAAAGTTCTAAGGTTGTGGATGTGCTGTTGCTACTAGGGGTAAAACAGCAATGCTTTGTCTAAGGGTATTAGTGATGTTTACATTATGCACCATACTTAATGCAATTGTCTGTTGCTTGCAACTTAATACTGGAAGGGGTGCGGATGCTAACCTGAAGGTGGACTATTTAGACACAGATGCATGCTGGATGGCGGTCTGTGTACTTTGTCGTAATGCCCAAATAAATCTCATAGTGATCATCATGATATGTATGTGCATTGTTATGCCCTCTCTATTTGTCAATTGCCCAACTATAATTTGTTTACCCAACATGTTAGTATTTTTATTATGGAGAGACACCACTAGTGAACTGTGGACCCCGGTCCATTCTTTTACATCTGAAATACAACCTACTGCAATCATTGTTCTTTTTCATTCTCTGCAAGTAAACATCATTTTCCACACTATACGCCTAATCCTTTGTTTTCAGCAAGCCGGTGAGATTGACAACCTCACTGTTTCGTTGGGGCAAAGTAGTTTGATTGTGTTGTACAGGTTCCACGTTGGCGCCGGAATCCCTGGTGTTGCGCCGCACTACACTCCTTCACCAACACCTTCAGAGCATCGCCGACTTCCTACTGGTTCGATAAACCTTGGTTTCATACTGAGGGAAAACTTGCTGCTGCACTCATCATACCTTTCTCTTGGGGTTCCCAACGAACGTGTGTCTTTCACGTCATCAATTGTCTGTGATAAAATTGAGTAATACATTGCACAAAATACGATGAATCAAAAACCAAAACATGCATATGATTTAGAGTTGGCATCATGTCATGGAAGGAACTTAGCAAAATGACCCACAAATTTAAAGTTTAAAACTCGCTAAAAAACTAAGTTTAAAAATGAGAGTTAAAAAGTTTCCTCCTAAAACCCGCGAAGCTTCTAAACATCACTCCCCATTTGGCATCAAGACACCAAAAAAGAGAAAAAATATATGCGCTTGAAACTTCAAGAACCTTTGGGGGCACTTGGCGATGTAACAAATTTTTATGGGTCTTGCATCTTGGAGTTGGGATAGCATGAGGTAGAACTTTAGGATCCTGAAGACGATGTTGAAGCGGACGATGAAAATTTTGAACTAGTGGTTGCGTTCATAATAGAGTCTTCAAAAGCTTCAGTTGGATCGATTTGTGGAACACTAACTGGAGTAGTTTGGGTCTCGTGTTGAGGTGCTTGGTGTGAGCATTTTATGTAAAGTTGAAGGTAGAGGTTGATCTTCCAAAGAGAGAATCCCAAGCAAGATTCTTCATCGGTTGGAATAATTACACACACTTAATAATTTAGAACTCTTGTACTTAATAATGAAACTTTGGAGGTGGATCTGCAAAGTTGAAAAGATTGCTAAGATTTTAGCCAATCAATTTAGATGATTTTTGTGAGTTGCATTTCTTTAGTATTGTGAATCATAGCTCCTTACTGAGACTTCAGTTGAGTCATGATCTCTAGTTGATTGAGAATCTTCGGTGGCAGCGAAGCACCTTGAGGCACATCATCATTGTATGAGAAGCAGTCGGTAGGATCGGTATGTATCTTGCTTCGATCAAGCCAGAGATGTGGACGCGATGATGTTAGTATAGTTCATGGGATGTGCCCGAGGAGTTGTATCCTTCCCTTTGGACCAAGACTCAAAATTTTGATCTTGCTTGTTCATCTTTGCCTCATCTCACAACGAGGGGAGGCCGAGTCTAATTGGTATCTTTTTATGTTAATATATTCCTGTATCGAAAAGGTAATTTTATGAAGGGGTGAGTTTTTCTATAAATTTAAGTTTCATATCCTGACTTTCCAACCGACTAGGATCATGTAACCATTGGGAGGGTGATCTTACAATTAATTTTTATAAATAAATTCCCTAAAGTGAATAAAGTAAAAATAGTAGATAATACCATTTTTGGGTCGGGCGAGGGACTGAGCGGGTCCATCTTGTTGAAGTCTAGTCTTTTCTCTTTTGGTCATTGCCTCAGCATATCACATTTACATCATATAAAATGACTCTGATCATTCTCCACATACACGGTCTTAATTACGTACTTAAGGTGCACACACATGTACCTAATTAACGCGGCGAGATTAGATAGATATAAATTCCTCTTTCGCACCTAAACGCGCAACAAATAGATATGTAAGCATTGCTCTTACTCGTCATAGCATTCCACACAGGTCTCCCAGGTAGCCAGGGTTCACATCGTCTCCACCTCCGGAAGACTAGATCGAAAATCCCCCATGGGTATGCGGCGCCCCAAGCCCGAGATGTCGCCACCGGTGCCGTCATCGCCCTCCGACCAGCGAGACGCCATCATCGAGGAGCTGCAGAGAGGCGCTGAGCTGGCAGAGTTTCTCAGGCAGCAGGTGGAGCTCATCCCGGAGGACGGCCGCCGCGACGCCGCACTGGCCAACGTCGGCGACATCACCACGGCCCTCGCGTCGTCGCTCTCGGTGCTCCAGTCCGAGAGAGAGCAGTACAGCTGCTCCTCCCAAGACGCCAGGGCAGTGACCTATGCTGCCGGCGCCTTCGGTGGCGGGAGCGTCAGGTCAAGAAATGGCGCCGTCGCACGCACAAGAAAGGTGAAGCACCGGCGAGGCATCAACGGCGAGGAGCTTCCAATGTGAGTGTCTAACTAAGAGACTGTGTGTTTGTCTACAGCAAGTGGTACTGTAGCATGCGTATATGTGGGGATCTGTGCTAGAGAAGAATTGGTGTTTGCAGATCTATGTTATATTTGGTTCTCAGGATGAACTAATCACTGTCATTTCCTTTCCCTAAGAAACTAACTCATCACTCTCATCGCATTGTTACTCTAGCTACTCCTCTCTAGTTGCTTTAAGTTCTTGCTTCACATTCTTAGCCCTTTGATCCAAGGGCACAAACAGAAGTAGAATCATCGGCTGGTCAATGCTAAACAGCTGAAATATCCACTAGATCCACCTTTCAATATGAAATAAAAAGTTGTTGCTATGTTTTATTTTATCCCAGTTCATTTGGTGATGCCTGACGTAGTAGCCTAAGCTTGTTTCTTTGCGTACCTGGAGTTATATTTTATGGTTAGCTAAGAAGTATATATGCAGTAAAAGGCTAAATTTAATTCTTCCCCCCGGTCTTATTCAGCAACGAGATACTAACTGAGACGCCAGAAAATGATCGATTCCACTGGAGGAAATATGGCGAGAAGAAGATCCTTAATGCTGCTTTTCCAAGGTATGATTCTTCGATGGAGTTCCATACTTCCATCCCTGGCTCTTTCTCTGATTCAGTTTACTTAGATTCTGTTTTATTGTATTTGTCTCGTTTGTAGTTTGTTGCTTTTTTTTAACCTTTTTAGTGGGCGCTCCAAGAATTAAGGTTCTCATATAGAAACTGTAATCATGTAATATGGGTTCTCGTATAAAATCAAAGTAAGTACTTAATTGTTACATATTCAAATGAAACCATCAAGCACTTCAAATCTATATTTGGCATATGTGTGGCATGGATCATCATCTCTCACAGAATTTGGTTGCTTCATAAATTATGGTTGGTATAGGGTCCATTTGGGGTACATCGCATATCAGTCTGTTAGCTACCACCCCAAGCTTGCTTAATTTTTCTAATAAGATTAGGACATACAATATTAGTCCACAATAACCTAAGAAAACCAGAGAAGACAGTTAGTTGGGCTTTCCCATCCCTGTCAATCGAAGCTGATGCTCCACAAAATAATAGGGCCAAATTAGATAGTGTGTATTCTTAAGAAAAATGTTATACACAGATCAATCATGCGCTTGTCCTCGTAACTATTTATGATAAGAGGTAATATTTAATATCAAGATTAATAAGCTTATTCTGTGTGGAGCATAAAACCATTTTCCTAGCTGCACACAAATCGACCATGCATGTTTAAGCTCATATATTTACATGTGTTTTGGCAGCTTAATTGTAAAAGTTCCGATTTATCAGTGCATACGGTATAGCTGGTTTATTTTTTATGTGATCCACCAAGAAACAAATCCCTACGCTGTACTTGTAGTCTATTTTTCTTAATGAATAGGTGGTGCAGGCCGGTTTATTTTACCAAACTGTGAGATTTCTTTAAAACAATATCAACAGGAAAACCGTTAGCTAATGGAAATGATTTACTTAGATTTATTTTTGGGAAAAGGGTCTACCCCAGCCTCTGCATCAGTCATGAACACAGCCATGAATTGATTGTACGGTTTTATCCGTACACAAAGAAAATGTGTGAAAACAAAGGGAAACGAAACTAGGAGTCAGGCCCACGCTTAGATCATGAACATACAAATCACATTTCAGGTAATTAGGGGTAAAAAAATAGATGCTGTAAATTCTATTTTTTATGAATCATAATATCAAATTTGAATGGAAATTATATCGAAAGTAGCATATTTTATATGCTAACTAAGAAAAACATGCACCCCTTTACATTTCAATAAGTTTTGTTGTTTCCATGTACAAGTACATGAAATCTTGTTTTTACATGGCAGTTGATTGTGTGTTTTCTCAGTACAACTAAAATAAAACGTTTCCACCATAAAATGCTGTATGCTTAAGTTTGGTAATCAACCTTTTGCAGGTTATACTACAGATGTGGATACAGTGACGAGCACAAGTGCCCGGCAAAAAAATATGTGCAGCAGCAAAACAGCAGCGACCCGCCGTTGTACAAGGTCACCCTCATCGACGACCACACATGCCATACCTTGTTCCCAGCCGAATCCAATCAACCACCGAGCAGCTCAAGCACCGGCAATGCTAGCTCGCAGGTGCTCGACTTCACGAAGGCATCACTCTCTCCATCTGTTGGTGTCCCGAGGTTGAAGGAAGAGGAAGGCATAGGAGGAAGCATGTCTGTGGCTGTTCCCAGCTACACATATGACGAGTTGTACTCTTCTTCCTCGCTGCCGTTGCTGTCGCCGAAGGAGTGGGAGATGGAGATGGAGATCAAGTCACTCTTTCGTCGCCACTCCAGGGGTAGTAACTAGTTTCCTAGTGTGTGAAACTCAGTGTTCTAGCTTGCTAGATCAATTTGTTGCATCCAAACAGTTACCATGAACCTTAATAATGCCATGTGCATGACTGCGAGAGATTACTCTCCAGTGTTGTAATGTTAGTAGTACAACAGCACAAGTACTAGAGATACTTTTTGAGATGTATAACAGACTTGCGCTTAATTACCTATGCAATGCAACAGTCCTGCAGCCATATGCTTAATTGTCTATCTTCTCACGTAGAACACAATTGTTTAGCATTCTGGTTAACTGTCCATCTTCTCATGTAAAACGTGATTAATTAGCACCCATCTTGTGTTTTATCCAGTCAGAATGTCAGATGCACAAGAGACATATATATTAGCTAGAAGCTAGCCCAGTTTATTCCAATGAACACAAGTCACAAATGCGTGAAAAGTGTTCTATCAGATCAGATTGTTATTTAGCAAAAATAATAATCAAATTGTTATTTCATAAAATAATGTTTACAAAAAAGTTGATAGAAACACAAAAAAATGGGTCTTCATAGATAGTGTGAGGTTGCAATGAACTTGATTAGAAAAAGCACAATAAATACTGTCTATTGGCAAAGATGACTTGGAAAGAGCATCAACTAGAGGCAGACATGCTAATTAACATGTATATTGATTAATTAGCTAAATACGTGCTTATCCTTAAGCAATGCTGATGTCACAAACGCTGTCGTGAGCATTGCGTGGCGACAACTAATGAATCACACAAAGCTAAATGCCAACGATGCACATGGTGCTTTACTTTCAGTCTTGCCAACATTCAGTCATAGATCATGTGCACACAGCCAGCTACGCCATCAGCTGATTTCACATCTGCAAGTTGTTGATAGTCCACCCAAAACTGCACATAGAAACAACATTAAAAGTCGCTGCAAAATAACACGTTGAGTCGATTGCCTCATGCACATGAGATCCTGCTTGGAGGTGTGAAAACGTCTAGTTATCTAGCTAGGCTGTCAAACTTGTCACCGTTCATCAAGAAAAAACAAGCAAGTTGCTCATTCGACGGTGGTTTATAGATAATTAACCAAAAGAGGTGTGCATCTACCGATTCAAATGTCAGATGTGTCCCTCCGTTTTCTAAAAATAGT
Source organism: Poa pratensis (assembly GCA_947311845.1). NCBI lineage: Eukaryota > Viridiplantae > Streptophyta > Magnoliopsida > Poales > Poaceae > Poa > Poa pratensis. Next base: position 59,291,745 of record CAMZMU010000035.1, read on the forward strand.
AACAGAAATATAATAAAACACTAGATAAGAAATTTTATAAAAATATATACTCTCAAGAAAAAAAAAATAGCATCAATGTTTTGCTAATGCCAAGTTGCCGGCTGTGCGTATAGCTTAATGGGGTTAGGTCAACTCCTGTCCGGATGATCAGCAAGGTTAATTAGCTTAACTATATTTTGTAATAAATGAATTAGCTTAACTAATACTCCCTCCATTCGGATTTAATCTACATCTTGGAAAATTTCAGACAAATTAGGCTAGCATTTATTAGTACTACTTTTGCACACTCCACCATGCATCACAATTATGGTGTAACAAGAAGTAAAGCCCCCATTGGTTAAACCAAGCTTGATTAATGTAATCCATGCATGGGAAATAGCAAACCGGTGCATCCATGGTGTGTAGACTCTCTTCCATCTTAATTACTGAGGTGGGACCCACTCAGGATGTAGATTAATTCCGAACAAATTTTACACCTAGGATGTAGATTAAATCCGAATGGAGGGAGTAGTTCAATCAGTTGCATGAAATGGGCAGCATGAGTAGGTAGGCATTCCGAAAGAAACATACCATCTGATGGGGTGGGTGGGTGCCATAGATATGTAGTTCCTTTGTCTCTTCTAGTTTGTTTGATCTTAAAAGTTGTAAATCAAGTCAAGGTAAGTACCTAAACTCTCATGCAGTTTACACGGCGCGGTTCATCGAGAATATCAGTCTTCGCCTAATGACGATTCACCTAAACTCTCATGCCAGACTAAATGCCTTAAAGACAAGGTGAATCGTCACTAGATGGCTCAACACCTTTGTCCCGTGATACGTCCATTTTGCATCACTATTTTATATCATAATTTACTATTATTCATTGATATATTTCATATTTAGAGATGATACTTATGTTATTTTACCTGTTTTGCATGTTTCATCATTATTGGAGGATTATTCACCGGAGTCAGGATTCTGCTGGAAAAAGCATCGTCAAGATACGATATTTCTGGAGTTCAGCAATTCAAGGAAAATATACAGAAGCTTCTATTTTGTCAGATGACGGAGGGAGCCAAAAGGGGAGACCAAGGTGGGCCACCGTGGGCCCTCCCCACATGGTGGCGCGGCCCCCTATGCTGCCGCGCCACCATATGGGGAGGAGGCCCAGGCCCACCTCAGTCTTCGCCCCTTCGCGTACTTCATCATCCAGAAACCCTAAGACTCGGGGGATCATCGAGAATAGACAGAGCCGCCTCCTCGAGGCGGAAAACAGTAGAGAGAGAAAAGCTCTCCGGCAGGGAGAAATCTGCCGGGGGAAATTCCCTCCCGGAGGGGGGAAATCGTCGCCATCGTCACCGTCATCGAGCTAGACTTCATCGGGATCATCATCACCATCATCTCCATCGCCGACACCGTCATCTCCACCGCTCCACTCCGTTCCGCTGTAACATCTAGGGTTGAATCTTGTGTATTTCATAGGGGAAACTTTCCCGGTGTTAATTACTCCTTGTGGTTGATGCTATTGAGTGAAACCGTTGAATTAAGGTTTATGTCCAGATTGTTATTCATCATTATATCACCTCTGATCATGATCCATATGATGTCTTGTGAGTAGTTCGTTTAGTTCTTGAGGACATGGGTGAAGTCTAAATGTTAGTAGTGAATTATGTTGAGTAATATTTAATGGTTTGATATTTAAGTTGTGGTGTTATTCTTCTAGTGGTGTCATGTGAACGTCGACTACATGACACTTCACCTTTATGGGCCTAGGGGAATGCATTGTGTATTCGTTTGCTAATTGTGGGGTTGCCGGAGTGACAGCAACCTGAACCCCCGTTGGTATATCGATGCATGAGGGATAGCAGGATCTCAGAGTTTAAGGCTGTGGTTAGATTTATCTTAATTACTTTCTTGTATTTGCGGATGCTTGCAGGGGTATAATCACAAGTATGTATTAGTCCTAGGAAGGGCGGTGCATTAGCATAGGTTCACCCACACAACACTTATCAAAACAATGAAGATTAATCAACTATATGAAGCGAAAGCACTAGACTAAATTCCCGTGTGTCCTCAAGAACGTTTGGTCATCATAAGTAAACAAACCGGCTTGTCCTTTGCTGTAGAAAGGATTGGGCCACTCGCTGCAATTATTATTTCCGCATTTTACTTACTTGTATTTTATTTATCTGCTATATCAAAAACCCTAAAAACTTGTCTGTGAGCATTTACAGTGAATCCTTCATCGAAACTGCTTGTCAACACCTTCTGCTCCTCGTTGGGTTCGACACTCTTATTTATCGAAAGTACTACGATACACCCCCTATACTTGTGGGTCATCAAGACTATTTTCTGGCGCCGTTGCCGGGGAGTGAAGCGCTATTGGTAAGTGGAATTGGTAAGGAAAATCTTACTGTACGTGCTGTTTTTATTTCTGCCTGCTGCTATATTTCATTATGGAGAGGTCTTCTCTTGAATTCCTATTTGGAAAATCTACTACTACTGCAAAGGTAGTGGATGAGGCGCCAGGTGAGCAAGTAATTCCATATAAAATACCTATGAAAATTATTGAACGTGTTACGAATAACCGCTATGAAGGGGATGGAACTGTCCATCCTGGAGATCATTTACTGTTTTTACATGAATTATGCGAGTTGTTCAAGTGTGCAGGTATTTCTATGGATGAAGTTAAGAAGAAACTATTCTCTTTGTCGCTGTCTGGTAAAGCGGCACATTGGTATAAACTGCTGAAGAATGGGCGTTCTCTTGATTGGAAGGAAATTATGCCTCTATTTTATTCTAAATTCTATCCTCCAAGTGAAATTCACAAAGACCGAAACCGCATATATAATTTCTGGCCTCATGATGGAGAGAGTATTGCCCAAGCGTGGGGGAGATTGAAGTCATTAATGCTCAAATGCCCCATTCATGAGCTTCCTGGTAATGTCATTATTGATAATTTCTATGCAAGACTTTCTTTTCAAGATAAAACCTTGCTAGATACTGCTTGTTCTGGATCATTCACGCGCAACAAAGAAGGTTTAAATGGGACCTTCTTGATCGGATTCAGGAGAATACTGAAGGATGGGAGAACGACAAAGGTAGAGAGTCAGGTATAAAATATGATTATGAATGCATTAAAACTTTTATGGATACTGATAAATTTCGAAATATGAGTGCTGCTTATGGTCTTGACTCTCAAGTTGTTGCAAATTTTTATAAAGCCTTTGCCTCTCATTTCGAATTGCCTAGGAAGAGTTTTAATAAGTATCATGAACCTTATAAAGATAAAACTGATTTACCTATAGGTAGATGTATTGAAGTTAAAACTGTTGATCACATTCTTCCTGAAGCTTATATTGAAAAAATTCCTTTTCCTGCTAAAGTGAAGGAACATTCTGTTATAACTAGTGTGGTTAACAAAAGTGCAAAGAAACCTATAGAACCTGATGAGCAAATAACTGTTGAACCTGCTGTAGCGATAATTAAGGACCTTGTAACTGAAAGTGTAGAAGATGGGCACATCATCTTCTGTGAAGATGCTTCTAATATTGTTTCGCATCCTAGTAAATCTAGGAAGCTAGTGTTCCTATGCTTTCTGTTAGAATAGGTGATCATTGTTATTATGGTTTATGTGATATTGGTGCAAGTTCCAGTGCTATTCCTTATGAGCTTTACAGGGAAATCATGCATGAAATTGGTTCTTGTGAACTTGAAGAGATTGATGTGGTTATTCGGCTAGCTAATAGAGAAACTATTTCTCCTATTGGTATTGTTCGAGATGTGGAAGTTTTATGTGGTAAGATTAAATATCCTGCTGATTTTCTGGTACTTGGTTCTGCTGCTAGTAAAACTTGTCCTATTTTTTTGGTAGACCTTTCTTAAATACTTGTGGAGCTATTATAGATTGCAAGAAAGAGAAAATTTTGACTAAATTTGCTGGTGAATCTTATGAGTTTAATTTCTCTAAATTTGCCAAAACTCCTTATGAAACCGAATTGCCTAATGAGGATTTTAGAGTTGAACAGCTTGCATCTATTGCTCTTGCTCCTAATGATCCTTTGCAGCAACATTTGGAGGATCACGAGAGTGAAGTCTTTAGGGAAGAAAGGAATGAGCTTGACGAAATTTTCTTTCGTCAACCCATTCTTAAACATAATTTACCTGTTGAAGATTTAGGTACAACACCACCACCAAAGGAAGATCCTGTTTTTGATTTGAAACCTTTACCTGATAATCTTAAATATGCTTATATTGATGATAAGAAAACATATCCTGTTATTATTAGTTCTAAGCTTTCAGGTTTTGAAGAAGAAAGATTATTGGAAATATTGAAGAAACACCGAGGAGCTATTGGATACACTCTTGATGACTTGAAGGGGATTTCCCCTCTATTTGCCAACACGCCATCAACATGGAAGATGATGCAAAGCCTGTTGTTGAACATCAACGTCGTCTAATTCCTAAAATGAAGGATGTGGTAAGAAATGAGGTATTGAAACTTCTTGAAGCTGGTATTATATATCCTATTGCTGATAGTAAATGGGTAAGTCCTGTGCATTGTGTTCCTAAGAAAGGAGGGATTACTGTTGTACCAAATGATAATGATGAGCTCATCCCTCAAAGAGTAGTTGTAGGATATAGATGTGCATTGATTTTCGGAAAGTTAATAAAGTTACTAAGAAAGATCATTACCCTTTACCTTTCATTGATCAAATGCTAGAAAGGTTATCTAAGAATACTCATTTTTGCTTTCTTGATGGTTATTCTGGGTTTTCACAAATTGCTGTTAGAGCTAAAGATCAAGAGAAAACCACTTTCACTTGTCCTTATGGAACTTATGCTTATAGGCGTATGCCTTTCGGTTTATGTAATGCCCTGCTACTTTTCAAAGGTGCATGTCTGCTATTTTTCATGGCTTTTGTGAAAAGATTGTAGAGGTTTTCATGGACGATTTTTCCGTCTATGGGAATTCTTTTGATAATTGTTTGCGAAACCTTGATAAAGTTTTGCAGAGATGTGAAGAAACTAACCTTGTTCTTAATTGGGAGAAATGCCACTTTATGGTTAATGAAGGAATTGTTCTGGGACATAAAATTTCTGAGAGAGGTATTGAAGTTGATAGAGCTAAAGTTGAAGCAATTGAGAAAATGCCCTATCCCAGGGATGTAAAAGGTATTCGTAGTATTCTTGGTCATGCTGGTTTCTATAGAAGGTTTATTAAAGATTTCTCTAAAATTTCGAAGCCTCTTACTAATCTTCTTCAAAAAGATGTACCTTTTGTTTTTGATGATGATTGTAAGGAAGCTTTTGAAACTTTGAAAAAGGCTTTAACTACTGCCCTGTAGTCGAACCACCTGATTGGAATTTACCTTTTGAAATTATGTGTGATGCTAGTGATTTTGCTGTAGGTGCTGTTCTTGGACAGCGAGTAGATAAAAAGTTGAATGTTATTCATTATGCTAGTAAGACTCTTGATGCCGCTCAAAAAATTATGCTACTACTGAAAAAGAGTTCTTAGCTGTAGTTTTTGCATGTGACAAGTTTAGACCTTATATTGTTGATTCAAAAGTCACTGTTCATACCGATCATGCTGCAATTAGGTACCTTATGGAAAAGAAAGACGCTAAGCCAAGGCTTATTAGATGGGTGCTCTTTTACAAGAATTCGATTTACATATTGTAGATAGGAAAGGTGCTGATAATTTGTCTAGATTGGAAAATATTGCTTATGATCCCGTACCTGTTAATGATAGTTTTCCAAATGAACAATTGGCTGCAATAAAGGTGAGCTCGCGAGATAGTCCTTGGTATGCTGATTATGCTAACTTTATTGTTTCCAAGTACTTGCCTCCAACCTTTTCAGCTCAGCAAAGAAGGAAATTCTTTTATGACTTGAGGCATTATTTTTGGGATGACCCACACTTATATAAAGAAGGAGTGGATGGTATTATGCGAAGATGTGTCCCGAATATGCAACAAGAGATATTGAGAAATGTCATGGTAGTGTTTATGGAGGACATCACGCCGGAGATAGAACCGCACAAAAGGTTCTACAATCAGGTTTTTATTGGCCAACTCTCTTTAAAGATGCAAGAAAGTTTATTTTATCTTGTGATGAATGTCAAAGAGTTGGTAATATCTCTAGACGCAATGAAATGCCTATGAATTATACTCTTGTTATTGAACCGTTTGATTGTTGGGGATTCGACTTCATGGGTCCTTTCCCTTCTTCAGAAGGTAACACTCATATACTTGTTGCTGTTGATTATGTTACTAAGTGGGTGGAAGCCATACCTACAAAAAGTGCTGATGGTGAAACCTCTTTAAAAATTTTTAGATGTTATTTTCCCTAGGTTTGGAGTACCTAGATATCTTATGACTGATGGAGGTTCTCATTTTATTCATGGTGGTTTTAGAAAGACCCTTGCTAAATATGGTATTAATCATAGAATTGCTTCAGCTTATCATCCTCAAACTAGTGGGCAAGTAGAATTATCAAATAGAGAAATTAAATCTATCTTGCAAAAGACTGTTAATAAATCTAGAAAAAATTGGGCTAGTAAGTTGAAGGAAGCTTTGTGGGCTTATAGAACTGCTTATAAAAATCCTATGGGTATGTCTCCTTATAAAATGGTTTATGGAAAAGCTTGTCATTTGCCTTTAGAATTAGAGCACAAAGCTTATTGGGCTGTGAGAGAGCTTAATAAAGATTTTAAACTTGCCGGTAAGAAAAGGTTGCTCCAATTAGTTCTTTAGATGAATGGAGAAGTGAAGCCTATGAAAATGCTAGACTTTTTAAGGAGAAAGTTAAGAAATGGCATGATAGAAGAATTATTAAAAGAGAGTTTAATGTTGGAGATAAAGTTCTATTATATCGGTCTCGTCTCAGATTTTTTGCAGGAAAATTACTCTCAAAATGGGAAGGACCTTATGTCATTGTGGAGGTGTATCGTTCAGGGCAATAAAGATTGCTTCGCTGAAAGATGATGCTACACAAGTGGTGAATGGACAAAGACTCAAACATTATATTTCTGGAGATTCTTATAATGAAGACGTTGATGTTATTCGAGTGGTGACTCCGGAAACTTTCATCAAAGATCAAATTGGTGGGACTGCTGAGTCTGATTTCGAGTAGGTAACAGTTTTGGTAAGAAAAGTTCGCGTTTAACTTTCTGAACAATATTTTTGTTGTTTTTATTAAATATGAAAATTACGAGATCGAAACAGAGTGGAAAAGGTGCCCGGGGCACCTCCCCACCTGGTGGCGCGGGCCCACCCCTGGCCACGCCGCCATATGGGGAGGGCTCCTCGAGCCCTTCTCCGACCCGGTTTCTCTCCAGTACCTTCCTTTTGTCGTGAAAGTTTTTGCTATATAATCCCCCGGACCCCCCGAGGTTCGTATATCACCTTTTCGTCGTGTTTTGTTTCGAGCTGTTTCTGCCAGGATCTGTTTTCAGTTTTAGAAGCACCATGGTCTCCAACAACAACAACAACAACAACAAGGGCAAGGAGCCTTTGGAGGAAGATCCTCAAGACCCCAAGTTGAAGGAAGAAGTCAAGAGTGAAGATGAAGGTGAAGTAGAGAAAGATCCGCGCGTATACCCACGCGCCACCGTCGCAAGCATCGGGGTGGTGGCAAATCCGTTCAACCTCAAGAGAGGCGCGCGGATGAGCACCGGAGGAAAGGTTCCACGTCGCTTCCTAGCTCCAAGGACGTCTTCTTCAGGCATCAATAACCCCTTCCACAATCTAATTCATAAGAGTCAAATTGAAAGGATGATGCGTGTAAAGTCACACGTCCGTTGGAAACCCCAAGAGGAAAGTATGATGAGTGCAGCAGCAAGTTTTCCCTCAGTATGAAACCAAGGTTACCAATCCAGTAGGAAGTCAACGTTGCTCCGAAGGTGTTGGTGGAGAAATGTAGTGCGGCGCAACACCAGAGATTCCGGTGCCAACGTGGAACCTGCACAACACAATCAAACTACTTTGTCCCAACGAAACAGTGAGGTTGTCAATCTCACCGGCTTGCTGAAAACAAAGGATTAGGCGTATAGTGTGGAAAATGATGTTTGTTTGCAGAGAATGTAATAGAACAATAATTGTAGTAGGTTGTATTTTAGATGTAAAAGAATGGACCGGGGTCCACAGTTCACTAGTGGTGTCTCTCCATAATAAAATACTAAACATGTTGGGTGAACAAATTACAGTTGGGCAATTGACAAATAGAGAGGGCATAACAATGCACATACATATCATGATGATCACTATGAGATTTATTTGGGCATTACGACAAAGTACACATACTGCCATCCAGCATGCATCTGTGTCTAAATAGTCCACCTTCAGGTTAGCATCTGCACCCCTTCCAGTATTAAGTTGCAAGCAACAGACAATTGCATTAAGTATGGTGCATAATGTAAACAACACTAATATCCTTAGACAAAGCATTGTTGTTTTACTCCTAGTAGCAACAGCACATCCACAACCTTAGAACTTTCTGTCACTGTCCCAGATTAAATGGAGTCATGAACCTACTATCTAGCATAAATACTCCCTCTTGGAGTTACAAGCATAAACTTGGCCAAAGCCTAGACTAATAACGGAGAGCATGCAAGATCATAAATAACACATATATGATAAATCAATAATCAACTTGACATAGTATTCAATATCCATCGGATCCCAACAAACACAACATGTAGCATTACAATAAGATGATCTTGATCATGATAGGCAGGTCACAAGATCTAAACATGATGGCACAAAAGGAGAAGACAACCATCTAGCTACTGTATGGACCCGTAGTCCAAGGATTAACTACTCACGCATCACTCCGAAGGCAGGCATGGCGATATAGAGCCCTCCGGTGATGATTCCCCTCTCCGCAGGGTGCCGGAGGAGAACTTCTGAACCCCCTCGAGTTAGGGTTGATGGCGGCGGCAGTGGATGTTTTCTGGAATAATGGCTCGGTCTTTTAGGGTTTTCGCGTCTGGAGGAATAAATAGGCGAAGGGGCGACGTCGGTGAAGGCGCGGGGCCCGCTCCCATAGGGCGGCGCGGCAGGGGGCCCACCCGCGCCGCCATAGGGTGAGGGCGCCCTGCTGCCCCCCTTCGTCTCCTCTTCGGACTTCTGGAACGTGTCGGGAAAAATAGGCATCTAGTATTTTGTTTTGTCCGATTCCGAGAATATTTCCAGAACAGCTTTTCTGAAACCAAAAACAGCAGAAAACAGGAACTAGCACTGTGGCATCTTGCTAATAGGTTAGTTCCAGAAAATGCATAAAAATGCTATGAAGTGTGAATAAAACATGTAGCTATTGGTATAAAACTAGCATGGAACATAAGAAATTAAAGATACGTTGGAGACGTATCAAGCATCCCCAAGCTTAGTTCTACTCGTCCTCGAGTAGGTAAACGATAACAACAATAATTTCTGAAGTGACATGCTACCAACATAATCTTGATCAAATAATATTATAAAGCATATGTCATGAATGAAGTGACTCAAGGCAATGGTCTATAGTTTGCTAACAAATAGATAATGAGTAAACACTGAATCATATAAGCAAAAGCTTTTCATAAATAGTACTTTCAAGACAAGCATCACAAAGTTTTGCATAAGAGCTAACTCATAAAGCAATAGATTCTAAGTAAAAGGCATTGAAGCAACACAAAGGAAGATTAAGTTTCAGCAATTGCTTTCAACTTGTAACTTGTATATCTCATGGATAATTGTCAACACAAAGCTATATAATAAGTGCAATAAGTAAACATATAAAAATTGTTGCACACAAAGTTGACACAAGTGTTTGCTTCAGGGATAGAAAGGAGTAGGTAAACTGACTCAACAATAAAGTAAAAGATAGGCCCTTCGCAGAGGGAAGCAGGGATTAAATCATGTGCTAGAGCTTTTTAAGCTTTGAAAACATATAGAGAGCACAAAGTAAGTGTTTGAGAGGTGTTTGTTGTTCTCAACGAATGGCAGTGGGCACTCTATCCCCCTTGTCACCCAAACTTTCAAGAGCTGCTCCCATAAAGGACGTTATTTCTACCCAAGGGTAGATCACCCCTCTTCTCTTTTGTTTACACATGCATATTTATAAATTGGTATGACACTCCTCCCAACCTTTGCTTACACAAGCCATGGCTAACCAAATCCTCGGGTGCCTTCCAACAATCACATACCATGGAGGAGTGCCTATTTGATAAAGTTTAACATTTTGGAATTTGCTTTCGATAAATCATTGGCAAACATGTGAAGAGAATCAAATGGTTAAAGTTATAATTAATTGGGACTGGGCACCCCATTTGCCAGCTCTTTTTGCAAGTTATTGGATAAGCGGATGTATATGCCACTAGTCCATTGGTGAAAGTCTGTCATGAATAAATGACAAGGTGATAGAGTAAACGCCACATACTTCCTCATGAGCTATAAAACATTGACACAAATAAGGAGTAATAAAGTTTTGAATAGTTTAAAGGTAGCACATGAAGTATTTACTTGGAATGGCAGGAAATACCACATAATAGGTAGATATGGTGGACACAATTGGCATGGGTTTTGGCTCAAGGTTTTGGATGCACGAGAAGCATTCCCTCTCAGTACAGAGTTTAGGCTAGCAAGGTTGTTTGAAGCAAACACAAGTATAAACCGGTACAGCAAGACTCACATGAAAACATATTGCAAGCATTATAAGACTCTACACTGTCTTTCCTTGTTGCTCAAACACTTTTACCAGAAAATATCTAGACCTTAGAGATACCAATCATGCAAACCAAATTTCAACAAACTCTACGGTAGTTCTTTACTAATAGACTTTTAACTACATGATGCAATAGCTTAAACATGAAATACTTGAGAGCTCAAAACAATTGCCAAGTGTCAAATAAAACAAGACAATGATCTATATGAGTGTCTTTTCGATATACCATCTACCACATGCAGCATTTTCCGAACCAACACATCAACCAAGCAACTCTCCAAGTAATTTACAAAAGAAACAAGAGAGTACTTTCCACAAGAATTAACAGCTCTGAAAGAGATGCATGAAAAACAGGAGCTAAAAGCATAGCAGTAGCTAGATAAGAATACTCAAAAGATAAAAGTGAAGAATATGAGTATTCACATGAAAAAGTGGAGCGTGTCTCTCTCCCGAACAAGAATGCTAGGATCCGACTTTATTCAGAAAAATAAAAACAACAAACAAAAATAAAAGCAAACAGACGCTCCAAGTAAAATACATAAAATGTGGAAGAATTAAAATATAGTTTCACTAGAGATGACCTGATAAATTGTTGATGAAGAAGGGGATGCCTTGGGCATCCCCAAGCTTAGACGCTTGAGTCTTCTTGAATATTGCAGGGATGACCCACAGGGGCATCCCCAAGCTTAGGCTTTTCACTCTTCTTGATCACATCATATCATCCTTCTCTCTTGCTCCTTGAAAACTTCCGCCACACCAAACTCAGGTAACTCGTTAGAGGGTTAGTGCATAATCAAAAATTCTCATATTCTACTGTGACACAATCATTACCAAAGCTTCTGGACATTACTTACAGCCACTGATGTTTAATGGAGCAAAAAAATCTAATCAAACATAGTAAAAGAGGCAATGCAAAACGAAAGGCAGAATTTGTCAAAAATAGAACAATCTGGAAAGACGAATTTTTTTGAGGCACTTAATCTGCTCAGATGGAAGAAGCCCAAACTAATGAAAGTTGCGTACATATATAAGTATCATGCGTGATTTTTTTCAGAATTTTTTGAATTTTCTGTAGCGCATACAACTCAACATGGTGGACAGCAAAAAATCTGTCACTGCGCAGAAATCCAATTTTAGCAACAACTTTCAACTAGAGACTTTACTTGGCACAACAATGCAATAAAATAAAGATACAAAGGAGCTGCTATAGAAGTAAACATCACCTTGACTCAAAATAAAATAAAATGACAGAAAATAAAAAGATGGGTTGTCTCCCACAAGCGCTTTTCTTTAACGCCTTTCAGCTAGGCGCAGAAAGTGAAAATCAAGTGTTATCAAGAGAAGATGCATCAACATCATGATTGGAGAATTTCTCAACGATGAATTGTATCTTATCTATGTAAGTTTCAGAAACTCCTCTTTCATTACTTTTAGGCACACTATCCTCCTCAAATAAATTTTCAGGCACAATCCAATTAAAATTCTTTTCTAATGCCTCATGCATCCCCACAAGTTAAAAGGGAATTGGTATTTTATCATCTCCTCATGACTAGTTTCATTAGTGTGCTTGCACCTTCCCTTCTCTAATTTCTCAAGTACATTAGCAATATCAATGTAACAACCAAGCATATTGTATCGCATAAAAACTTTTCTGACTTCACTAGCGACATCACCAAATTCCTTAAGAAGGGTTTCTAAAAGAAAATCCTTCTTTTCCCCCTCTTCTATATCATGAAGTTTAAGAAACATGTGCTGCATTATAGGGTTGAGGTTAACAAACCTAGTGATACGTCTCCAACGTATCCATAATTTCTGTTGTTCCATGCTTATATTATACCATTTGCTACATGTTTTATATACACTTCATATCACTTTTATGCATTTTCTGGGACTAACCTATTAACAAGATGCCACAGTGCCAGTTCCCTGTTTTCTGCTGTTTTTGGTTTCAGAAAGTTACTTCTGGAAATATTCTCGGAATTGCACGAAACAAAAGGCCAAGTCCCTATTTTTCCAACACGTACACGGAGTCCGAAGGAGAGACGAAGACCACGAGGTGGCCAAACCACCTGGCGGCGCGGCCCCCCTTCTGCCGCGCCAGCCTGTGGTTTGGGCCCCTCGGGGGTCCGCCGACATCGCCCCTTCGCCTATTTATTCCCCGAGACGTGAAAACCCTAAAACACCGAGCCTTTCATCCAGAACATATTCGCTGCCGCCGCCGTCGTCAACCCTAACTCGGGGGTTCTGAAGCTCTTCCCGGCACCCTGCCGGAGAGGGGAATCATCACCGGAGGGCTCTACATCGCCATGCCCGCCTCCGGAGTGATGTGTGAGTAGTTCATCCTTGGACTATGGGTCCATAGCAGTAGCTAGATGGTTGTCTTCTCCACTTGTGCCATCATGTTTAGATCTTGTGAGCTGCCTATCATGATCAAGATCATCTTATTGTAATGCTACATGTTGTGTTTGCTGGGATCTGACTTATATTGATACCTATGTGGAGCTGAATATTATATTATCATGTCTATGTCATTTGTGATCTTGCATGCTCTCCGTTACTTGTTGAAGCCTTGGCCAAGTGAATACTTGTGACTCCAAGAGGGGGTATTTATGCATGATAGTTGGGTTCAACCTCTATTTAACCTGGGATAGTGACAGCAAGTTCTAAGGTTGTAGATGTGTTGTTGCCACTAGGGGTAAAACAGCAATGCTTTATTCAAGGATGAATGTATTGTTTACATTACGCACATTACTTAATGCAATTGTCTGTTGCTTGCAACTTAATACTGGAAGGGGTACGGATGTTAACCGGAAAGTGGACTATTTAGGCATAGATGCATGCTGGATAGCGGTCTATGTACTTTGTCGTAATGCCCAAATGAATCTCATAGTAGACACCACAACTCACACATGCATGTTATATGCACTTATCAATTGTCAATTGCCCAGCTGTAATTTGTTTACCCAGCATGTTAGTTATCTTATTGGAGAGACACCACTAGTGAACTGTGGACCCCGGTCCATTCTTTTACATCTGAAATACAATCTACTGCAATCATTGTTCTCTACTGTTTTATGCAAACAAACATCATTTCCATTCGATACGTTTAACCCTTTGTTTTCAGCAAGCCGGTGAGATTGACAACCTCACTGTTAAGTTGGGGCAAAGTAATTTGATTGTGTTGTGCAGGTTCCACGTTGGCACCGGAATCCCTGGTGTTGCGCCGCACTACACTCCTTCACCAACACCTTCGAAGCAACCTCGTTTTCCTACTGGTTCGATTAAACCTTGGTTTCATACTGAGGGAAAACTTGCTGCTGCACTCATCATACCTTCCTCTTGGGGTTCCCAACTGACGTGTGACGTACAAGCATTGTTTCTGGCACTGTTGCCGGGGAGATATTCCCTCGTCAACTTAGCCAGCAACACGTTTTCTGGCGCCGTTGCCGGGGAAAACCGAATTGCTTCTGCAAGGGGAGTCTCTCACACCCAATCTCTTTACTTTGTTATTTGTCTTGCTTAGTTTATTTTTATTTAGTCTTGTTTGCTCTCTTTATCAAAAACACAAAAAAATTAGTTACTTGTTTAATTCGTTTGATTTTGTTTTTCAAAATGAGTACTCCTGAGAACACTAAGTTGTGTGACTTCACTAGCACAAACAACAATGATTTCATATGCACTCCTATTGCTCCACCTGCTTCTAAGCAGAATTTTATGAAATTAAACCTGCTCTATTAAATCTTGTTATGAAAGAGCAATTTTCTGGTGTTAGTACTGATGATGCTGCTGCCCATCTTAATAACTTTGTTGAACTTTGTGAAATGCAAAAGTATAAGGATATGGATGGGGATATTATAAAACTGAAACTTTTTCCTTTCTCCTTGAGAGGAAGAGCTAAAGAATGGTTGCTTTCTTTGCCTAGAAATAGTATTGATTCTTGGACAAAATGCAAAGATGCTTTCATAGGGAAATATTATCCTCCTGCTAAGATTATATCCTTGAGAAGTAGCATTATGAATTTTAAACAACTTGATAATGAACATGTTGCTCAAGCTTGGGAAAGAATGAAATCTTTGGTGAAGAATTGTCCCACTCATGGACTGACTACTTGGATGATCATCCAAACCTTTTATGCAGGATTAAATTTTTCCTCAAGGAACTTATTGGATTCAGCCTCTGGAGGAACCTTTATGTCCATCACTTTAGGTGCAGCAACAAAGCTACTTGATGATATGATGATCAACTATTCCGAATGGCACACCGAAAGAGCTCCTCAAGGTAAGAAGGTAAATTCTGTTGAAGAAACCTCCTCTTTGAGTGATAAGATTGATGCTATTATGTCTATGCTTGTGAATGGTAGATCTCATGTTGATCCTAATAATGTTCCTTTAGCTTCATTGGTTGCTCAAGAAGAGCATGTTGATGTAAACTTCATTAAAAACAACAACTTCAACAACAATGCTTATAGGAATAATTTTGGTAGCAACAACTATAAGCCTTATCCTTCAAATGGTTATGGCAATTCTTATGGTAATTCCTACAGCAACAATAGAAGTGTGTCCTCTGATCTTGAAGCTATGCTTAAAGAATTTATTAGCACACAAAAAGCTTTCAATAAAACTGTTGAGGAAAAGTTTGAAAAAATTGATGTCTTGCTTCTAAAGTTGATAGTCTTGCTCATGATGTTGAAATTCTAAAACTGAAAGTTATGCCTAATGAAGTTAAAGATATAAGTCATTTGCTACAGCAAATGCCATCCAAGTTCGAATTGATAATAATATTAGGATGTTGGCTGAATTGCATGCTAGGTGGGAAAAAGAGGAAGAACTTGAAAAAGAGAATAGTATAGTTAGAGTTTGTACTATCACCACCACTAGTAATGCTAATGTTTGCTAGTAAGCCTCCTACTATTGATGGTAATGTTATTGGTGTTGGTAATGTCTCTACTACTTCTGCAAAGCGTTTGAAATTGCCTAAAACTGCTGAAACTTTTTCTGATAAAAGTGCTGAAATTTTTCAAACTATTGGAGACAATGGTTCCACCACCATTGACAATAATGATTTTGATTTTGATGATTGTAACATCTCTGAAGTTATTATGTTCTTGCAAAAATTAGCTAGAAGTCCCAATGCTAGCACTATTAATTTGGCTTTTACAAAGCATATTACAAATGCTCTTTTGCAAGCTAGGGAGGAGAAGTTGAAACTTAAAGCTTCTATTCCTAGGAAATTAGAAGATGGTTGGGAACCCATCATTAAGGTAAAGGTGAATGATTTTGATTGCAATGCCTTGTGTGATCTTGGTGCAAGTATTTCGGTTTTGCCCAAGAAGCTTTATGATATTCTTGATTTGCCACCTTTGGAACATTGTTATTTGGATGTTTTTCTCGCTGATAATGCTATGAAGAAACCTTTGGGGCGAGTTAATGATGTTTTTATTACAGTAAACAATAACCTTGTCCCCGTTGATTTTATTGTTATGGATATTGAATGCAATGCATCTTGTCCTATTGTTTTGGGAAGACCTTTTCTTCGAACTGTTGGTGCCATCATTGATATGAAAGAAGGTAATATAAGGTACCAATTTCCTCTCAAGAAAGGTATGGAACACTTCCCTAGGAAGAGAATGAAGTTACCTTTTGACTCTATTGTTAGAGCAAGTTATGATGTTGATGCTTCTTCTCTTGACAACACTTGATTTTCACTTTCTGCGCCTAGCTGAAAGGCGTTAAAGAAAAGCGCTTATGGGAGACAACCCATCGTTTTTATTTGCTGTTATTTTTGTTTTCTTTGAGTCAAGGAGTTTTGTTACTTCTGTAGCAACTCCTTTGTATCTTTATTTTATCGCAATGTTGTGCCAAGTAAAGTTCTATATTGAAAGTTGATGCAAGATTTGGATTTCTGCGCAGTGACAGATTTTTAGCTGTCACGGATTTGAGCTTATCTCCCTGTAGAAAATTCAAAAATTCTGAAAAAATCACGCATATTCCTGAGATATGTACGCAACTTTCATTATTTTAGGCCAGATCCATCTGAGCAACTTAAGTGCCTCGAAAAAAATTCGTCATTCCAGACTGTTCTGTTTTTGACAGATTCTGCCTTTTGTTTTGCATTCGCTCTTTTACTGTGTTTGTGTGGATTTCTTTGCTCCACAAAGCATTGGTGGCTGTAGCTAATGTCCAGAAGCTTTGGGATTGATTGTATCATTACAGAATATGAGAATTTTTGATTATGCACTAACCCTCTAATGAGAACTGTCTTGAGTTTGGTGTGAAGGAAGTTTTCAAGGATCAAGCGAGAAGGGTGATATTATGTGATCAAGAAGAGTGAAAAGCCTAAGCTTGGGGATGCCCCCGTGGTTCATCCCAACCATATTCAGAGAGACTCAAGCGTCTAAGCTTGGGGATGCCCAAGGCATCCCCTTCTTCATCAACAAACTTATCAGGTCATCTCTAGTGAAACTATATTTTAATTCTTTCACATCTTATGCGCTTTACTTGGAGCGTCTGTGTGTTTTTATTTTTGTTTTGTTTGAATAAATTCGGATCCTAGCAATCCTTGTGTGGGAGAGAGACACGCTCCGCTTTTTCATGTGAATACTCATGTTCTTCACTTATATTTGTTGAGTATTCTTAACTAGCTACTGCAGTGCTTTTAGCTCCTGTTTTTCATGCATCTCTTTGTTTATAAATACTCTCTTGCTGCATTATATTATCATTTGGAGAGTTTATGTTTAAATAAATTGATTGGTGTTTGTTTGGAAGAAAGAAAATGCTACATGTAGTAGTTGGTATTGGAAAAGACATATGCATTCTTGTAGATCATTGTCTTGTTTCGATTTGACTTTGCAATTGTTTTGAGCTCTCAAGTAGATCATGTTTAAGCTCTTGCATCATGTAGTTAAAGCCTAGTAGTGGAGAACTACCGTAGAGCTTGTTGAGACTTGGGATGCATATTTGTTCTCTCTAAGGTCTAGATATTTTCTGGTAAAATGTTTGAGCAACAAGGAAGACAGTGTAGAGTCTTATAATACTTGCAATAGTTTTTATGTGATTCTTGCTGTACCGGTTTATACTTGTGTTTGCTTCAAACAACCTTGCTAGCCTAAACTCTGTACTGAGAGGGAATGCTTCTCGTGCATCCAAAACTTGAGCCAAAACCCATGCCATTTGTGTCCACCATACCTACCTACTATGTGGTATTTCCTGCCATTCCAAGTAAATATTTCATGTGCTACCTTTAAACTATTCAAAACTTTATTACTCCTTATTTGTGTCAATGTTTTATAGCTCATGAGGAAGTATGTGGTGTTTTATCTTTCAATCTTGTCATTTACTTCTGACAGACTTTCACCAATGGACTAGTGGCATATACATCCGCTTATCCAATAATTTGCAAAAAGAGCTGGCAACGGGGTGCCCAGCCCCAATTAATTACAACTTTCATTAATAATTCTCTTCACATGTTTTGCCCTGATTTATCAGTAAGCAACTTAATTTGCAAATAGACACTCCTCCATGGTATGTGAATGTTGGAAGGCACCCGAGGATTCGGTTAGCCATGGCTTGTGTAAGCAAAAGGTTGGGAGGAGTGTCATCTATAAAGAAACTAAAATACATGTGTAAACAAAAGAGAAGAGGGATGATCTACCTTGCTGGTAGAGATAACGTCCTCATGGGAGCCCTCTTTAGTCTGGTTGGTTGACAAGGGGGTTAGAGTGCCCACTACCATTCGTTGACAACAACAAACACCTCTCAAATACTTATTTTGTGCTCTCTATATGCTTTCGAAAACTTAAAAAGCTCTAGCACATGATTTAATCCCTGCTTCCCTCTGCGAAGGGCCTATCTTTTACTTTATGTTGAGTCAGTTTACCTACTCCTTTCTATCTTAGAAGCAAACACTTGTGTCAACTTTGTGTGCATTGATTCTTACATGTTTACTTATTGCACTTGTTATATTGCTTTATGTTGACAACTATCCATGAGATATACATGTTACAAGTTGAAAGCAAATGCTGAAACTTAATCATCCTTTGTGTTGCTTCAATGCCTTTTACTTTGAATCTATTGCTTTATGAGTTACCTCTTATGCAAAACTTTTTGATGCTTGTCTTGAAAGTACTATTCATGAAAAGTTTTTGCTTATATGATTCATTGTTTACTCTTTATCTATTTGTTAGCAAACTATAGACATTGCTTTGAGTCACTTCATTCATGACATGAGCCTTGCAATATATTGATCAAGATTGTGTGAAAGCATGTCTCCTCAGAAATTATTTGTTGTTATCGTTTTACCTACTCGAGGACGAGTAGAACTAAGCTTGGGGATGCTTGATACGTCTCCAACGTATCCATAATTTCTGCTGTTCCATGCTTATATTATACCATTTGCTACATGTTTTATATACACTTCATATCACTTTTATGCATTTTCTGGGACTAACCTATTAACAAGATGCCACAGTGCCAGTTCCCTGTTTTCTGCTGTTTTTGGTTTCAGAAAGTTACTTCTGGAAATATTCTCGGAATTGCACGAAACAAAAGGCCAAGTCCCTATTTTTCCAACGTACACGGAGTCCGAAGGAGAGACGAAGAAGCCACGAGGTGGCCAAACCACCTGGCGGCGCGGCCCCACCGCGCGCCAGCCTGTGGTTTGGGCCCCTCGGGGGTCCGCCGACATCGCCCCTTCGCCTATTTATTCCCCGAGACGTGAAAACCCTAAAACACCGAGCCTTTCATCCAGAACATATTCGCTGCCGCCGCCGTCGTCAACCCTAACTCGGGGGGTTCTGAAGCTCTTCCCGGCACCCTGCCGGAGAGGGGAATCATCACCGGAGGGCTCTACATCGCCATGCCCGCCTCCGGAGTGATGCGTGAGTAGTTCATCCTTGGACTATGGGTCCATAGCAGTAGCTAGATGGTTGTCTTCTCCACTTGTGCCATCATGTTTAGATCTTGTGAGCTGCCTATCATGATCAAGATCATCTTATTGTAATGCTACATGTTGTGTTTGCTGGGATCTGACTTATATTGATACCTATGTGGAGCTGAATATTATATTATCATGTCTATGTCATTTGTGATCTTGCATGCTCTCCGTTACTTGTTGAAGCCTTGGCCAAGTGAATACTTGTACTCCAAGAGGGGGTATTTATGCATGATAGTTGGGTTCAACCTCTATTTAACCTGGGATAGTGACAGCAAGTTCTAAGGTTGTAGATGTGTTGTTGCCACTAGGGGTAAAACAGCAATGCTTTATTCAAGGATGAATGTATTGTTTACATTACGCACATTACTTAATGCAATTGTCTGTTGCTTGCAACTTAATACTGGAAGGGGTACGGATGTTAACCGGAAAGTGGACTATTTAGGCATAGATGCATGCTGGATAGCGGTCTATGTACTTTGTCGTAATGCCCAAATGAATCTCATAGTAGACACCACAGCTCACACATGCATGTTATATGCACTTATCAATTGTCAATTGCCCAGCTGTAATTTGTTTACCCAGCATGTTAGTTATCTTATTGGAGAGACACCACTAGTGAACTGTGGACCCCGGTCCATTCTTTTACATCTGAAATACAATCTACTGCAATCATTGTTCTCTACTGTTTTATGCAAACAAACATCATCTTCCATTCGATACGTTTAACCCTTTGTTTTCAGCAAGCCGGTGAGATTGACAACCTCACTGTTAAGTTGGGGCAAAGTAATTTGATTGTGTTGTGCAGGTTCCACGTTGGCACCGGAATCCCTGGTGTTGCGCCGCACTACACTCCTTCACCAACACCTTCGAAGCAACCTCGTTTTCCTACTGGTTCGATAAACCTTGGTTTCATACTGAGGGAAAACTTGCTGCTGCACTCATCATACCTTCCTCTTGGGGTTCCCAACTGACGTGTGACGTTACAACGCATCAAGCATAGTTTCTGGCACTGTTGCCGGGAGAATATTCCCTCGTCAACTTAGCGCTAGCACCTAGCTTCAA